>VZRW01012156.1:101797-138803 GCA_013398125.1 Aegotheles bennettii
GGGGCGGACGGACAAGAAAAAAGAATAGCATCTGCCTTTTACAGCAATTTTCTCAACTACCAGAGAGGCAGACTTCGATCCAGGAGACAGAGCAGAGGACAACAAATATTTGCTTTCCAAACTGGCCCCACTACAGCACGGGAACGTGCCTCAGCTGTCAAAATAAAGGGCAGTACATCAGGGTTCTTGGATCAGGAAGAGGGAACCCACATCCCATCTGCGCCTTTTCCTGCCTGTTCGACAGGGAAGACGTGGGCTCCTGTACAGAGTTTGCTTGTTGCTGGGTGGGGATGTGAGGAAGGTTGTGCCTCTTCAAAAGGGACCCTTCCCACCACTGAAACACTGGGGGGAAAAAAAAATCAAAGACTTCAGCTATTTCGAGGGTTCACCTGATAATAATCTCAGAGTGTTCTTCATTAACAGATGGAGACACTTTTTCTGCAACAGCTTTCTTCTTATTTTGAAGTTAAAAATCACTGATTATAGAACACAGGACTTCACAAATTCCTTGCAAGCATAATAAAAGTATTAATGTAATGGCTAGGTAGGAAGCACATTTCTAGCACACATTTCTAGCAGTGCTTTAGCATGCAAAATAAGTGAAACATGCAGTGAAAACAGCAATATTGCCTTCATTCCCTTTGCAGATACCCACACGGTAAGTTGAAGCCACCACACAATCCTTGAAATGCTGTTGAAACAGTTTATTGAGACCTAATCCTGCAGCCCTTAAAAAAAATCTAATAGCATGGTATTTCCATGGTATAAATGATTCCTGCCTGTATCTGGCAGCCCCCTGAGTTCTCCAAGGATGAACATAAATTCAATTATACCAAATTAAATCTGGACACGTAACATTTTAATTGGGGCAATTCTTAACTTTTTTTGGAAGAGCTGTACAATAGTGGAGCCTACAGAGATGATAGGACACATATGCCTTCTCCCTTGAGCTGCCTGCTTTTATTAATTACTCTGGCAGAGATGTATTTATATTGATGCTGTCAGTGTGCGAACAAAACCTCATGGACAAAAATGGTTTAATTACAGCAGAAAAACATGGTTTATGGGCAGTTAGCAAATCTGTTCTTTAAAGTCAGTAAAACTTTCATAAGTGATTAGATAAAAATAAATCATAGGAAAACATGATTTTCCTATGTGTCTCTTAGGTTTTACAGTGAAGCACATCCTGAACAAGGACGGACGCCGACGCGTGGCAATCTCCTGGCTGTGCCTCTGGGGTCTCAGCTCTCTCCCTCTTCTTTTCTCTGCTCTGATTAACAAATCCACCCCTTCTGTCCAAACCCCTACCTCCCCACATCCCTTCTCCATCGGGTCATCGCTAACTTCACAGAATAAGCCAAGAGAGGACCAAGCTATACCCTGCCCCGCTCTGCCTCGCGACGCCAGTGCACACCAGTAGGCAGTTACTGGTGGACTGGGGGAAGAGTGAGCTGGCAGCTCTGCCAGATCTGCTTTCCTGTTTCCAAGAGCAAGAAAGGAAGAGCTTGTAAATACCCCAATATAAATGTTTGCAAAGCGTTTTGGGACACAAAGCCAGGCTGACACTGGGATGTGGACGGAGCATTCGATGCCTGCTCTGTGCATCGGGGCTGCCCACACCTCGCTGTGAGGTCTGACAGCAGATAGAGCAAATTTGGCTCAATTGAAGCATTTTGCCCCAGGGCACTGTCCCTGTCACCTGAAGTCAGGCAGCCAGGAGCTGGGGGAGGCAGAGGGAGGGTGGCACAGCCGAGCAGCCGGGTGCAGCCCCCCCGCGGCACCGCGCTCGCTTCCCCCATGGACCCGGTTCCTGACACAGACGGCGCTTCAGAGCAAAGCCAGGCCACAGATGTAGATCTCACATTCTAATAAATAAAAATAAATATCTGACCTCAAGTAAAAGATCCTTCGTTTGACACTCCTAATCACGTTTTATACTTCAAATCCAGTTTTTACTGGACTGGATCCAGCCATCCTATGGTAGTGTAACAGTCTTGTTCTTTACATGAACAAAAGTCCTTTTCTAGTCCTGAGGGCCAGCAAGTTTATCCAAATATTCTCAGTTTACTATTAGCCCCTTTTGGAACTGATACCTTCAATACAAGTGCACTTTGTACCTCCAGCACCACGGCACGGAGCAGCTCAGGGGCTGGAGGGGACCGAGCCCATGCCCACGCAGAGCTGCTCCATTGATAGCATGGCAGAAGGAAGGGACACACAGACATGGAGCAGCTCCTCCTCCCCCTCCTGCCATCTCCCCAGGAAGAATGTTTGGAAATGCTAAATAGTCTTTTCCATGTTTCTACATCAGTTCTTATTTTGGCTAAGCCTGTCCAGTCTGTTCGCAGCTGCCAAATGCATGAAGTAATGAGAAAGCATAGGGAGAGAAAGCTGACTTCATTCCAGCGGCGCTGGGCTAACACACCCAGTATGTTCTGTGGCTGTCAGCACGTCGCTCAAGTGGACCTCATTAGCAAACCTGACTTTAACAACCCGAGGAGATGCATTCCTTGGTGCCACCTTCCTCCTGCTGCGAGCCAGGTCTGCCCTGCTCATCCTTGGCTTGGCTCATGCAGCCAGGAGGCAGCTGTACGGGTCCTCCCAAAGCCTCCAGGTGTGGGCAGCAGCTGGAGATGCTGATCCCACCAGCCCAGGGTCTGCCAGGGACGCAGGAGAAAAGAAGGCAGGACACCAAGGGCTCACCCCAAGTGTGTGCTGTCTGCTCGGCAGCTGGGGACACGGCTCTGGGCACGGGTGGCCTGGGCACACGATGTCTGTCACAGCCCAGCACCTCACAGAAACAAAACACTGTCTCTGTTGGCTAGGAATGAAATTCCTCTGTGGGATAACAACTTGTTGGGGTGCACAAAGGGACCGTAGCCCTCAGGACAGACAAAGCAGACTAACAGTAGAGTGATGCACCAAAGGATGATCACCTAAAGAGACCGTAGACTCTGCCTGTGAAGAACAGGCTGGCCAAAGCTCTGCCCTGGGGCTCCTGTGCTGGTCAGGAGCAGGATGAGGTGGCCTCTGCAGACTCTGTGTGATCAAACACGTTGCAGTAAAATACAACAATTGGGCCACCTGCTTTGAATAAACACGACCTGGTGAAAACTAAGGCTTTCACAGGACCTGGAACCATCATGGGGGAAAATCTTAAGCAATTACATTTCTTGAACATCTATTGGTCCTTTTGGGACCAGAGCTGAGCAGATCAGGACAACAGGAGAGGAGTGTCACCCCGGACCCACAGCCCAGAGCCAGGGAAAGGAGGTGTGAGCCTCCCCCTGCTCCATCTCTGCTCCAGGGGCTTCCAGGGAACTGGAACTGGAGGTTGTGTGATCAGCAGTGAGCAGATGAATCGTACAGAGCTGTTACCTGGCCACCTCTGGAAACAGCTGTAACCTGCACCCAAGCACTTACTCAGCAAGCACTACTATTTGGGGGGGAAAGCCTTCCCTGGAAATTCCTCCTCTCATTGAATTAGCACAGGTACACAACGCATCCAACCCCTCCAACAAAGCACACTGCCCCGTGAGAAGTTACACACGTACCTGTGTTGTGATCATTTCATTTCTACAGCCTCATCTACACAATGAATCCAAAATTTCGACAGATAAAGGTCCATAAATCCCCTTCCCTTATTACAATGCCTGCTAGCGAGGGCCAAGGAGCCCAGCTTATCCCTGGAACACGTGCTGTGTCCTGACAAGGGGTTTGCAATAACAGGGAACATGGCTGAGCCCAGCGCTGGAATTTCCATGGGGCTGAGTGCCACAGGTGCACTAATATAGGCATTAGTGAATGATTAGGCCTCATAAAATATATGAATGCTGTTTCTTTAAGAAGCCATAAAATTTTATTGAGGAAAAAATCCATGTGTAAGGCTTTTGGTTCATTTCATGCGGTCATTCAGAATTTCACTCATTTCTGACAGGACTATGATAATTAAAACTGTGGCCTGGGTCTGGTTTCTATAAAGTCCATCTGGCCTTCCGCGATGGAGAGTTTTGGAAGTATGTAATTGCCTGGGCAGCAAATAACTATTTTGCCATCCGCAGTGGTTTAATTTTGTCCCTGCAGCAGGGGAGCAAAGTCAGAGGGGCAAAAGATCATTAACGGCTGTCGAAAAAGAGGGGCTCCCCGAGCTGTCGGCTGGCCCATATTTGTTGAAATGCTTGACACCAATGGGCCCCATTAATGCACGGGTTAGATACAATCTGTGGAAAAGGGTCTATTATAAAGGGATTATTTGGAAGTTTTCTGTAGTTGGGGGTGGGTGTGATTGAAGGACTTAAAACTGTTACATTAACCCTTAGGGCACTCCGAGCAGGAACAAACCTGGCATTAAAGAGCTGGTGTTTGTCACAATTCCTCCACTTCCCTCTTTCTCTGCCACGAGGTCAAAGAGATTAAAAACATCCATAATGTGCTCTTCGGAGGTACAAAGACGAAGCTTGTTTTCAGTCCACTTTATGGCTGCAGCCAGCTCCCCCTCCTCTCTGCTTTCACCCCAAACAGGACCATTAAACAAGAGAACAAATCACAAAGGACAGACAACAGCAATCTATACATATACATACTTATATATGTGTGTGTTTACTTAGATATCTAAAGAAAGCCAACACAGGTGGAGTGGTGGCAGAAGAAGCTCTAGAGCCTTAACTACTCTCACTTTCCACCCAGTGTTTGTCTCCCACTGGTGCCCAGGATGCAGTTTGAGAGCAGGGATACCTGGGCAGCCTTCCTAATGGTGAAGATGGGTTTTTGTCATCAAACTACTGAACACTGTGTGAGCAACCTGCCTGCTCTGTGTGTTGAACCCCACTGCTCTCATATCAGACTTTTGGGAGGCTCTTATCTCCACAGATAGCTCTGCACACACTGTGGAGCTCAGCTATGGGATGTTTACCCAGTGCCTTCTTTAACAATGTGCTCTGCTGCTTCGTTCTGCTTGTGTTCAATAGCAAATAGAAGAAAACCATGTTCCTGCTTGGCCTGAGGATGAGGTACCTCTATGCCAACCATTTAAAAAGGTGAAGAGATTCATGATTAGCTGATTTCAGACATTCTGAGTGCTTAGAAACTTGATTTGTGGGATAAGAGGGCGAAAGCATCACAAAAAATAATGAAAAGATCAAATGCAGCAATGCACAAGAAAATAAAGCAGGTCTCAAGGTGGAAAACACACTGCTGCTGTGACAGGTTGGATGAAATCCTCACACACCTGCACATCACCTCGAGATCCACGTGTCCTTTGCCTTGCAGCAGTAAGAGATAAGGGAGGGAAAAAGCCCACAAAGAGGACATGAGCTCCAGACACTGGGCAGACCCTGTTTATGAGCATGGGCCTCCTCCTTTGGCTGCAACTTGTCAACGTGACAAATTATTTACACAAGCGTGTATCATCATAACCCCAACGACTGTGATCATCAGCTATTTAAAGTGCAATTTTCTCTAGAATAAGTGATTTTTGTTTTGCTTTCTTGCCAAGGGTTCATTCACTTCATACGATCCCCAAATCACTCACTCGATTCACAGTGTGTTTACAGCACTATTGAGGACGTGGTAAAAGCCCCACTAGTTGGAAGCGTGTCCTATTTCCTCCAAGATTGTACCATACTTCCATACAGGAATGTGAGTTACGGGCTCTACTTCACTGGGCAGCTCTGGAAACTGAAAGAGAACATGTGCGTATTAACTGTTCCCTAGACCCCACTTGAAAGAACAACAGCAGATATCACGGTGGAAAACACACTTTATAGAGAATTATTGAAACCGCAGCTCTTCCAATACAGGAGAATGTCTGCTTTCCATGGAGTGCCCATCTCTGCTCAGCACAACAATCTGACAGCACAAACTACAGCCAGAAATGATCAACGTTTAAAATGGTTTTGCTTGGAAGACCAAGGAAGTTGATTAAAACCCATAAATTAGGAAAAAGAATAGGTTTAAAAATCAATCCACGACCATTTACGTCCACCAAGCAGTTAGGAAAGCAGAGCTCCTGATTAACAACATCTTCAAGTGGCTCATGCCAGTTTGTTTGTTTGGTATTTCCATGCTTGGACCCGTTTGATGGGATCCCTGAGGAGCAGATGTGAGCCTGCAGGCAGAGAACAGGGCCACGCAGAAGTCACAGCGAAGGAGGCAAGGAGCAGCCTCTCTTCTCTCAGCAAGACACCAAAACCAAAGCTCCAGAGCCACCACTTACTTTTAAAAAAGGCATCTTCAGCATAGCTGAGGTCACTGTGCCTAATGGGAAACATGGATACAACCTGCCGTAAGTTGATCTTCCTGCAATAGCTGTACAGATGTCATCTGCCCTTATCTAGGACCCAAACCAAAGTGGCCTTAGCAAACAAAGTGCTTTCTAGAAGGTTCGAAACACCATTTTCAATAAGGCTGTTCCTATGGTAATTATCCTAGATGATGCCAAGTAAGAATTTTTTAAATAGTACTCTGAAATACACACTGCATACTTAATTGATAATGCTCTTAATTAGATTTGCCATTGCCTTTTGTCAGACAATATTAAAAACAAATGGCTATAATCTTGATCAGCAAACCAAACAGATCTGAGTGGGCCCACTTTTAACATGTTGGAGTCCTCTTTACACAGCTCTTCCGAGTGTGAGCAGATTTATTTACCCACATCAAAACAAAAGCATCCTTCTGCTGGAACAGTTTGCAGACAACTGCCCCAAAGATTTTCTTTTCCCATGCCACAGAAATCGTAGCTAGAAACAGTACGACTTTTTCTTGGGACTCACATTAAGAAATATTCTATTCTCCTAAAGATATTATAGAGGCATTAAAACCGCGTCTGTTCTAAACCAAGGAGGGTGGAATTTTGCTGGGCAAAGTAAGCACAAGATTGCCAAAAATCCTGAAAAGGGCTCTGAGAAGGAAAAAAAAAACAAAACAAAGAGAATAAAAGAAGCTGTGAAAGTTTATGAGGATAAACACTGATGACAGGTGGAGTAGAAGCTGAAATTTGAACTCCAAAGTAACTGCAAATAAAGATTTGTTACAGATGGTTTTAATATGACCTAACACTGGGATGCCAGCTACAGTATCACTTTTTCCTGTAGGCTGGACAAAACTAATAATACAGTTATGGAAACATGCTACACGAGTACAGACACCTAAGGAGCAAGCGGCCTTTAATACATGTGAGTTATCCTCACATGAGAGCAAGATGGGGGGAATAAATGCTGATAAAGAGACACGGAGCTGGAACCAGCAACAACGTGCATCTTAAATGGGTAAAATCAAGCCAGTCCCTCAATACAGGCACAGTTATCACACGTGTGCCTGTACATGTGTGTGTGTGATGGGAATGTTCTGCCTTGGCACACATTGCAGTTGTGCCACGGCTCTTTTGATCCTGGGCAATAATAATTCTCTATTTTCTAAAGACCCCATTCAGCAAATGGGTTTTTTTTTTCCCCCTTCACTTCTGCTGAAAGAAAGCACAAGCTGACAATATCAGCGCTTGTGGTTATAATTATTTTCAGGAGGGAACATTTGGCCACTTGTCAGCTATTAACAATTTTCTGTTGTGTTCGGGGCACCGAGAGCCCATTTCCTTCAGAAGATTTGAAATGTGTGGTACCCTCGCTGCTCTGGCACGGGTCACTGCACATACTGGGGAGGGTTTGCAGAGGAAAGGAATAAGGTAAAAATCTCCCAGTGAGTTTACGGTGAGTTTTTGTATCCTGTTGTATTCCAGCACCCAGACATGGGGGACTGGGAGCTGACTAGGATATATTTGATTACTGGGATATATTTGAATGCTGTCAATGGTCACTTCAATCCCACAGCCGGAGCTGCTGTAACTGAGCTGAAAGCTGAGATCTGCCCCTCTCCAAGGATCTCACCATCAGGGACTGCAGAACCCACCCCAGCACTGCCCGAGCCCCAGCCAGTGGTGCAGGGACAGCACAACCAGGTCCCTCCTTCCCCCAGCGCTCCGTGGCATCACTCAGAGATGACAGAGGGAGGGAGGGAATGAAGACTCTCCTCTTATTTCCACTGTAAACTCATTATTTTGGCAGCTGGACCCTCTCAGATAAAGCAAACAAAGCGGATTTCGTAGGGAGAGTTGTGAAGTGCTGGTTCCTGGGCACTGACCTCCACCCCCATTTCTGGAATCTTTACTGCATTTCAAAAGCAAAACCCAGCTGAAACGCGCGTGGTTGCCACATCTCTGTCTAGACTCCCAGCACATAGCACACTTGGCAGGTTTGGCCATTCTTGCTGAGATCAATGGCAGCTAACCCACTGCACCACAGTTCCAGGGGATCTGGGGTTTTTCCCCCCACATGGTACGTACGACACGTGAGGCAGGGTGGGAAGTGCTGCACTGTCACTGTTCTTTCCAGTATCAGCTGGCTTATTTATTTGCCATTGTTGTTTCAATCGGCTTTTAGAGGAACAAATGCACAAGCTATTTAAGAAAGAAAAACTTAGCAAGATTTGAGAACTGCCAAATACCCTGACATTTTAAGCCATATTTATCGAAGAGACAACAGAATGGAAAAGGAGAACATGAAGTCAGCAGCACACGGAACTGAATGCATAAATGGAACCACTAACGATCACATTACCATATTAGCCACTCAAAGCAATTAATACAACTAATGATAGACACAGAGGGAGCGACCTTTCTCGGTGTGGACACACCAATAAATACAGATGTTTTATTGTTAATGGAGTTACATCTTCTCCTCATAGGCACACAGTAAAACAAGGGAAGGATCAATGGAGACCTGACCATCTTGTGTGACCAGCAAGTCCAAACACCACCCCGAGGAGTGGGAACTTTCTGTCTGCAGCCGAGGTGCTGAAGCAGGACTGGCTGCTCTGCCCTAGGAATACTATAACTGGTGGTAGGAGAGCTCTCCCTGCAAAGCCCTGTGACCACACCAGGCACATCCAAGGGGCTTGGCACGGAGCTGCCAGCCCGTCCTGCCGCGGAGCATCGCCAAAGGGCACCTGCGGAGCACACCCCTGTCCTGGACTGGCAGGAAGGTACCCGGGGAGGGGGGGGTGGTGGTGTGCCAGGGCTCATAGCACCGAATGGAGGCATCAATAAATCCAGCATCAGTCACAATAAAATTTTACCACTCACCTTATGTAACTTTTATTTTACACTCGATTAACTTTTATTACCAACTCCAAAGAATAAAGGCATTCTTACTGCAGAGAATTGGAAACAGCCTTTTGGAAGAAAAAAAAGAAAGAAAAAAAGAAAAAAGAGGCATTCTAATATTAGAGGCTGCATTCCCTGGCAGCTCAGCAATATCAACAACAAATACAGTTAAAACATACACGTCTCATTCACAGCTAACAGAGAAACAGCCTTACCTGCCTTGAGATGTGTCAAGTAACCCCATGCTCAGCTAACACGCTGCGCTCTGCGCTCCCCAGGATCAGATTCAAGTGATAGACTGAAGCAAGAAATCCCCGAGCTCTGTATATACAATAACTCAGTATGACAGCAACTGATTTAGCAATTGTTATTTTCTAATTGCAGGAAGAGGAGACCCAACCACACAAAATATTTATTACGATCACCAAGGTGGATGCATCCGAACTACATCCACCAGCAAGCCATGTCCCAGGGGTTTGGGTTAGGAAGGCAGGAGCAGCCACGCCTTTCTGTATCTCCCTTCCCTCATTATGCTTATTTTCTGAAACTTTTATGGACGTCAATCACTGCTGGCCCATGCTGAATGAGCCATTGTCTGTTAAACCGGACAGTGCCCGTGGCCATCGTGCCTGAGAAGTCAGGGCACTGTCTAATGTCTGTTTTCAATATGGGCCAAGTCCTTCTCCCCCTCCTGTTTAGTATAATTTTATACTGGGTGGACATATTTAGGGCCTGAATGGTTTGACAGTAATGATTAATATCCTGCATTAGGAGATTCCAGTGAAAGTATTCAGGAGCACGCTGTGCAGTTTGGTTCTCATCAGATGGTCAGGTCTACAGGCCTATTAAAAACAGCAGGAGAGCTGCAGACTTAATCACAGAGGCTGGGCCCATGGAGGGAGGAAGAGCGAGATACAAAAAAAGGAGAGAATTAATAGAATGATGGACCAGAGGTACCCAGAGCAGAGTTCAGCTCCCGTTCAAACCAGCCATGATGCCGGGCGAGGTTTTCTATCTTAAAATCTGTGTCCAAAAATCTCTGCTCGAGGCCAAAGCAGGTGAGGAGGAGCCTGCACGAGGCAGTGACAAAGAGCTGAGGGTGAGAATTACTTAGGGTCTAATAGCAAACATTTTAGAAAGACAAAAGAAGGCCCAAAGCGGACCAGGTGATGCTAATGCTCCATGTGGCAGCAGGCCCTGGAAAAATGTGTCAAGAGAGTTTTAGGAGAGAAACCAGAGAAAATAAACCACCCAGAGAAAGGCATCGCAAGTCAATGCTGTTGTTTGGCACTTTGCTATTAGTTCATAGAGTCGGAGTCATCTCTGGATGGCTGGAAACCTCATTACAAAACACAGGCCCAACTGAGGTCCCCAGGAACTCAGCAGGAACATTGAGGGCTTCAAGCGTAGCAAAGCTCAATCCAGCGTGGCCTCCTGACCCTTGGCACAGCAGGACAGCATCTTTCTTATGTGTACAATCAATGACTCACGGTAAAGAACTGTAGATGATCTCCCAGGCAAGGCTGGTACCATAATCTGTGTAATTAAACATTCAGCATCCTCCATTGGAACTGATCTGGGGGGTCACACAAGGATGCTGAGCCTGGGAGCCCCTGGGGCAGGGAAACATTTGTGTCTGAAGAACTCAGGACAATGTGCTCAGCAAAAGGAGTGGGTGTTTTCTGCCAGTTCTCTTCGAAGAATAGCACAGAGGACACCACAGAGACACCGAGGTGATCACAGCAGCTCACCTGTGGTGGGCCAGGAGAAGGAGAAGCTGCCTGGAACAGCCCTGGCTTTGTCCAAGCAGTGTTCTCCAGCAGGCAAGGGAGCACTGAAGGCTGCTCAATAGCGTGTCACATAGTGCTGGTCCATGTCTGGTCCCACTTCCTGACTACTTTCCTCTCACCCGTTCCTCTGGTGGTCAGAAGTTTCACATATTAAGGAAACATTACCCCAGCCACCATCTTCCCAGTTCTGGTCTGCATAGGCCTGGGGTCTACAGAAGAACTTGCTCTCCACCACAGGAGTAAAACCAACCCAACCCCATGGAGATGCTAAGACACTCTGCTTAGGAATGCTGGAGGCTACCGACACGTACTTGATGGGATCACTGACTTGTGTTTGTGATAAAAAGGGAGAAATTCTGCTATTTTTATAGTGTTTGGTGAAAGCTGAGCTCTTCAACTGAGCTTCTCTCCTCCTGATGGAGAGGGCGACCTCCTCCCAGGTTCGGAGCCAGGCTTGGGGCACCAGGCAGGTTGCTGGGGCCTCTCGGGGAAGGCTGTGCTGCTCCTGAGGTTACAACTGCGTGTGGGTAACCGAGGACTTCACTTGGTAGGGCTGTCACCTTTCAACAGTGCTGAATTTATATTAAAAACCAAATCACCATTAAAACCCCGACAACATACAAACGGCATATAACAAAGCCCCTGAGGTGTTCAAAGTCTGTAAATCCCCTTTTTTTTGAACGTCTGAATAACAACAAACCCAAAACAAGAATTAATTCTTCTCCAATGCACAGACCCAGTTCAGTAACAAGCGCTAAAAATACATCTGAACCTTAGAAACAAAAGAGGAGGCACGGAGCACTTTGAAAGTTTGCTCCAATGATTAAATAAATTAGACCTGAGCTGCTAAGAAGGGAAGGACAGAAAGTTCACCATCAGCACGGCAAGACGTTGCCAGGTCTTGACTTGTTTATGAAGAGAAAAAGGGGGAAAACCAGCACATTTCAACGGATCTCCAAATTCCAGATATTTTTTGTTATTAAGTGACAATATGATTTTCAAGTCTACGAGATCGTGTGTGATTTCTGAATAAAGCCAGCACAATGCCCTCGCACATGGCTCTGACAGCTGCCAGGCAACCACCGCTGCTGCTGAGGAGAAGGGACCAGCCAAGTGCCCTCCACGCAGAGGAGAGACAGCAGCTAAAATCACGAGGGAGCTCTCATTGCCACATGCTCTAAAAAGCTGCTTTCCCCTCTCCCTCCCTCCCTCAGCACTCTGGGGTGTCTCCCGCACCCCCCAGATGCTCTCCTGCTGACCGTGATGCCGTGGGTCCCCCTCTGAGGCTGATGGTCCTGGCACCATCGCTCCCGGCCCCGGAGCACACAGCCCCTGTGCCCCAGGGAGATGCCATCCACTCCTGACCAAAAATATTGTTATTGAAACCCAACGTTGGTTTTGTGAGACACGAGGAATGTTCCCTTCACATATTTGGGATCATCACTGACAAAGCCCACTGTCTGAGGACAGCCACTCTTTGGATAGGGGCTTGGTGGCAAACAGGACTGTGCAAAGCCTTGGTACATCAAACCGACCCCCCACACCCCCCACACCAAGCCAGCTGGAGCCCCACTCCTTCAGCCCCGCTCACAACCAGTACTCCACTGTAACAATTCTCCTCTTGAACACAAAAATAATGCAGGGCTCCCCAGGACAGCCTCTGCAGACACTTCTTGTGTCCCACTGCTTGGCCCGGCTGCGGGAGCCACGGGAAGGACGAGCATCGCCCTTTGGGAAGCATCTTCTTTTTTTTCTTTTTGATTGGGTGCTTGAATGTGATGGACAGCGAGAGAATATGGAGACAGGACTTCTAAACACCCTCCTGATATCTTCACATTATTTGGATTTGCAGGTTATCAGCGGGGCAGCAACTCCAGCTATGACCTCATTAACTAATGTGGCCACATCAGCACCTCTCCACGGCCTTTATCACTCATCATGTGTCATAAAGCAGCCCGTTGACACCTCCTAGTGAATACCGGTTGTATCTTATCTCCTGCGGGGATAGGACCCTCGCTGGGAGACAGAGAGCATGTCTAGGAATGCAGCTTGGAGACAAGTTCACCAGCAGCAGCTGACAGGGGATGATTTCTCAAACAAACACTGAGTGGGAAATTAATGGGCTTTGGTTTGCCACTGACAATGCCGAGCAGAAATACATTAACTTCTGACTGCTATAATTTAAGAATTATTACTGTAATTTCAGAGCAAAGCTACTGGGACACCTCCATCACTCTGCATCCAGAGTACAGCTGCTTTTCTCTCCTATCATCACCATTACCTGAGCCAGGTCCAGCACCTTTCATTTACAAAAATGCAGACTTGTTCCTGCTGGCTGGACTCTGGAATTCTCTTCCCCTGCCTGAAAATCATAACAGCATTTTCTCCTAATTTCTTCACATAAAAACCCTTCTTTAGCATCTCACAAGCTGGATACTGGGAGGAGAAGCAGAACACCCAGAGCACAGCAGCTTCCAACCAGTTGGAGCAGGGACTAACATGATGCCAGAATGTCTCACCTGGGTTTCCCTAGCACCACTCCTCTAAAGATGGCTTTGCAAGGGGTGTTTTGCCAGGAAAAGGGCACAGTTAAGTGCAGAGCAGTCTCTTCTCCTCGTGATGTGCCAGGAGTCCTCAGTGTGGCCGGGAGGGCAGCGCAGGGCTGGGGTGGTTTCAAGTCCTCAGCACCCGTGTTTGCAGTCACAGGGAACCCCCTGTACACTCTGCTCTTGTTGTTAGAACAGAACAGAGTGGGCATCCCTATTTTAAAGGCACTTAAGCAGGCCTGGTAGGTACTATTTCAAATAAAACCCCAACAAACCCAGATGGCACGGAGAAGCTCCTCGGACTCCAATCAAAGCAAACACAACACAAGACACCCTGTGAGCACGCTGGTCACCAGATCAGGAGTGCTGCAGAGCCCAGAACGGGCAACAGCCACACAAGAGCTCGTGCCTGCCCACAGACCCAGCTGGGAACAACACCAACAACACCCTGCACTCTGCTCTCTGCGGGCAGCTGCAGCCCACCCTACCTAGAGCAATGAACAGGAAAGAGGATCTGCTGCTCCAGGCATGGGCCAACAGCTGGGCCACGTGCCCTGATGTGCCACTGACACTCTGTGCCACTTCAACAAAGTTCTCCAGCTTTTTTCTTAATGCCTCATCTATAAAATTGTGTTTATAATCTTTTCCCTGATTTGATTTAGACCTCTGGCTGTTAGAAGCAGTCATTCTGGAGCTATTACAGGAGGGGGGTAAAACCTGAAATCCCCATTCTACAGCAGGAAAACTGAGAACAGAGTTCCCATGTGGGACAGGGCAAATCCCTCATCGTACACCAGTACAACCAGTGCCACCTCCCAGCCATGGAATCGCTTTGCACCAGACGAACGCCAAATTGTGCTAAATGAATTTACTGCTTTAGAATTAAACACAAACCAGCAAAAAACAGTCCCCTGAGACCTGGCATCATATTGCAAATTGTCTGTCTGATGTTGCCTGTTTTCTGCCCAGCACTGGGGCCAAGCTAAACCATCCATCAAATGGTTGTGTTGGGCAGCTGTGACCCACCCCGGGAGTGTGCCCTGGTCGTGGCTCTCCTGGTGAAACACCGTTGATCTTCGATGATGAGGGGTGCTTTTCTTACCACTTTAAGATCTGTGGAGTCTTAAAATGTAGTTTGCATACCAAGTCGGATGTTCTCTTTTCTCCAGTTGTCTTTTATTCTCTGCTTTTTAAAAGAGCGTCTTGTTCTCAGCTACATTTTTTCCCCGGTAAGTGAGCTACCAGCATCACTAGGAAAGACCAACTCGTGGGATCTAACGGCTGTAAAATTCACAACTCTGGCAATTTGGTTCCCAACAGCTAAGCCATGAAAAATCACTCAATCTTCCACATTATTTTCTCATATCCAAAAACTGTTACTGAGTCTGGAGACTAACAGATCCCTTACAATCAACACTGGGATAAAGGCTCTTCTCTATGCCTTTCCCAGACTTAAAACCAGATCTTTTATTAAACCACATTAACCTAAACATCCTCGCTTTATTTCTCCCCTGCTGGGTAACACCATGTCAGAACATGAGCTGCCAGAAAAACTCAGTGTCCTGCTGAAAGCTGTAAAAGAGGCTGACTAAATGCACAGAACAGAAAACATAAACACATCGGGCTGACATATTCTGCATGGATTAAACTGACCGGGAACGTCACAATGACTTTTCTCAAACCATATAAACAAAAGCAAAACCTGATAAACATTTTCCATACCCAACATGCCAGGAAAAGTCATTTTTTGAAAAATAAAAGTAAAATCACGCTGCTGGAAGAAGGTTCCACTTGAGCAGAAACAGCGAGGCGTATCACAAAGCCCATATTGTTCCCAGCCCGCCCGTAGGCAGTACAGCACTGTGTGCTCTGGAGGCAGCATTGGCTAAGGGATGAGCACAGCCACAAGGACTCAGCACCACATCTCGGGTGCTTCGCTCCACTCCTCCCCATTTCAGCTTCTTGGGGTTTTTGAAAATGGCCACTACTCATCCTTCCTCTCCTTCGGATGGTGCCATCATTCATTAATTAATCATCGTCCATCTCCTCTGGATGGTGCCATCATTAATTGCTCACATTCAGGAGGTGCTCTGGAACCTTGAGGTGATGGTACCCATGTGGGTGAAGGTCCCCGAGCACTCTCCAGCGTGCTCCTAATGGGACATGCTCCCATGTGCTTTGATGTGACCCAGCAGGCACACGGAGCCACACCACCTCTGTGAGTGTATCTGCTGTCAGCCCGAGTCACACCAGAGCTGGGCCACCCCTGGCAGCGACTCTTCCCAGGGAAAGCCAACATGAAACACACCACTCTTCTGGCCACGTCTCCATCCTGAGAACCCGATCCCTAAATGACATCTCACTCTGTAACAAACACAATGGTTTGTTCCAAGCCCTTCTTGTTTAAACTTTTCTTTTCTTCCCAGTAAGAAATGCAAAAAGACCAAAAAAGAATACCTGGTGGTTATTTTTGTATGGCCACAGAATTTAAAATACTCTGCAAGTATTACCTCAATGTGGAAGCATTTTTTCTTTCCCTTGTCACCTACATTAGCACAGAAGGTATCTGGGCTTCCTGGCACCAGAACACTTGTGGAATTTTTTTTAATGTCATATTTTTCAAATGATGTCAAACGTCTCCAGGGCCTACTATAGACTTTATTAGAAGTCAAAATACATAATTACCTGATAGCCAAGCGCAGTGCTGTGAGTCAGCCACAGGACAGCTCAGGGTTTCTCAGCTGGTGGCACCATGAGGCTCTGGTCTCCTCCAGCATTAACACACGGCCAGCTCGCCCTCAGCCCACAGGAACCAGTCACACTGCACCTACACCTGCCCTTCAACCCACCTGCCTGTGTGCTCCTGGGCACACACACCACTGGACACCAGCTCTGAGCGTGGAAATGCTCAGATGTGGGCAGAGCAGTGTCCCAAGGGGGTCTGCTGAGCCCCTCTGCAAGCAGACACCGTGCAGGAAGCACCCAGAGCCTAGGGACAGGTTTGCCCCAGCAGCCTCTCCCTTCTCCACACAATTATCCTGGATTGTTTTCTTCCACATACCCCAAGCCACGGACTGAGTGTTCAGAAGTGTCCAGTGTTTGCCTAAGATGGGATCTTACTTTCTCCATTCCTTTTAAGTTCCCTGTAACCTCGCAGGTGTGGGTTGATTCATTTTTCTCTTTTTCTTCTTTTTCTGTGAGATTGATTACATGCTAAGCAGGGTTTCTTTAGCTAGCCCTCACATCTGTAATTATTAGTCCTGCCAACTTTTCCAGCACAATGCTCAGTGTCAGATAAACGAAATCTGTTCCTGTCTGTTCTGTAACTGATATCAGCTCCATAGTGACAGTCCCTGACCTAAGGACCCCGGGCTTTGTTTGCTGCTACATCTCTACTCTGTTGAGAATGGAGTCCACACACATCAAAAAACCCACCAATATTAATTAAATCACAGATACTGTTATCACTTTACTGAATAATGGGCTTTCTCAAGCCACCCTGGGTAGCCTCAGCAACGCTTTTCTACTGAAAACATTCAACATTTCAGGCTTCCAACCCTTCCCTTCACCTTAGCCACAACCTCGCTGCAGTAGTGGCTGTCACAGTATGACAGTCAGAAACTTGTTAGAGAGCTACCTGTAACAGCACAACGCTCTGCATGTGTGTGTTTAGATTCGACGTGACCCTTTCTCTAATGGAAAAAATAGTGAATTATTTAATACATAAATACCAGCAGTCTGCCTGCAGAATGGATATTCGTGTGCCAGCGGCATGGACATCCTGGCAATGCCAGCCACAACAGGCTCAAAGGAACAGAATTTGGGGTTTGTAAGTGCATGTAATGGGAATAACAGTATCACCTGGGATCAGTGTCCCTTTTTCCTAGGGATACCTCAGCGTTCCATAAATATTCAATCCTGACATTCAATAAAAGGCTGCTGCAGCTGACAAAGGAGGACACCCATCGGCGTCAGCCACTCGTACAGGCACTGCAAGGCAGCACAGGACCCAGAACAGAACCTGGGAATCCGCTTTTATTCCCGAGTGACTTTTAGAAGCATTGTATCAGAATTAGATACCTGCAACAGCCACTTGTGGCACACGTAAGCTGCCATGGCTAAGGCAGAAAACCTTCACAAGGGAATTTTTTAAAGCGTGAAATATGAACGCCTCCTTTTTGACTTTTCATCACTGTTCAAATGTGGAGAGCACACTCAGAACACAGACATTCTCTCCTAAAAGTTCACAGCCAAGTCCAGCGGTCGCAACAGGAGCGTGACCTGGCTTGCTTGCCACTGCTGACTGCAATGGGAAATTACCAGATCACTCCGAAGAGGACTGGGCAATGCCAGCCAACTCCATCAGCTTCTTTCAGACAATGCTAGGCATCTGGAGACAGAGAACAACTGCAAGGGGGTAAATAGATAAATAAATAAAATAATAACAACAGCAGTGCAGCTTCCTTTCCTACCTCCACTCTACAAGGAAAAATAGTGAAAAGGAATGTTTCAGCCCTGCAGAATTGCTAAGGCTGAACCAGCTTGTGAGTGACCCCCGCTGAGTTTGCCATTTCTTGAACATATCCCAGGCAGGGAAATTACCTGACTTTGGAGAAACTGAAACCATTTCCAACAAACTATATACTACAGAAGATGTGGAGTAGAGCCTAATTTACAGTTGGTGAGGCAGATGAAAACTGGAAAGGACAGCCCACGCTAAAGCTGGTGGATAAATATGCTTTTAGAAATGTTTTCCATCCAAACAGGGTTGTGTTTTAACTTTTTAACTTGCTGGGAGGTCTGCAAACCTGGCAGTCGCTTGTTTTCACATCTCTGGTAGATCACTGTGACTTGTACAGGCAGCCACAGCACTGGGGGAAACAACACTGAGACACGTTCAGAACTCTGGCCCCAGCGCTCCTCTTGCAAACTTGAGTTCCTTTTTTATAAAATAAATACAATCGCCCTTCACGGATGATGAGATAATGTATTTTACATTAATTACTAGTAAGCCAGTTTGTTTTTCAGCCTTAACCACTTCCATTATTTGTGGAATAACAGGGATGTGGCTGTGCCCTCCCCTAGCTCAGGTTCCCAGTCTCTGCCTCCCAATAACATCTGACTGGTGCAGCTTGGCATTTTCTGTCTCCAGAAATCACTGCGGCTGAACGATAAATCAGTGTAATAGGCACTTTTTGACATCCAGAATGTTGTCCTTCCTCCCTAAACTCTTTTTCACAACTTATTTTCATGACAGTTATTAAAGGCATGTTGATTACTTGTATAATTGACTAGTACTGCTGGTAACAACACAGCAGACTAATTGAAATGTATGAGAAACAATTACGAGTAATTGGAATCCATTAATTGATGATTTTCTGGGGAACTGCTGCTTGATGCAGGCAAATTCTAATTACATTTACACAGTCCAGGAAAAAACTGAAATCACACTATGGATTTTGAAGTACCATCATGTTATTTTCACTGGACCAGTTGCCGTTTAAGTGCAGGTTTGCAGCCAGAGAGGGGCAGCAAAGCTGCCCCAGCACCATTTCTCCTCACCCACCAGAGCAGTGAGGAGTGTGTCAAAGCCCTCACAGTGGGCTCTGCCCAGGGACTCATCCCAGCATGGCCGGCATCCATGGACTGAGTTCAGACACATGGATGGCTCCAGGACCCCCTGCATCCCTCCAGACTCCTGCTCAGCCTTCCCCACGGCAGGACGGGTCTGATCCATCCAGGCAATACAGATGGCTTTTGCTGAGGCATATCCATAGCTTGTTATTCCACAGGGATATGCCTGGCTACTCCTGGCCCAGGGCCCCTGGGGAGCTGGCAGGGGCTGCCGTGGGCTCCCAGGAGGATCCTCCCTGAGCACCTTGCAGAGAGGTCAGAAAAAAGGGAGAGCACGAGGAGCCGGGGTCGGCATTACTCACTGATGAATGCCAAATGATGTTATTGCTTTGGTTGTAAATACACAAAACAAACCTGGGCAGGCCAGCGGGTGCCTTTCCCCTGCGCTCCGAGCCCAGCCACCCTGTCAGTGTTAAGTTTAGTGTCTCTTCCTTATCAGATGAGAGCAGGCTGGAGTTTCACCATCCTGACTCCTGCCATTCTCCCCGCATTCATGCCGACTTCCTGCTCTCTGAAAGTCAAGCTCCCATTCACAAAAGACAGCCCTTATCTCCTTACCTCTTGACCCTGAATCAGGGCTGCAAATATAGGATTTTATTCCTGCCTGGCAGCTAACAGGTGACAAAGTCCTTTGGGTCTGTGTCTTTAAAGAATAAAAGAAACACCATCTTCGGGCTGGTTTTGTTGTGTTAAACACAGTAAACCTCCAGCTGCAAAACCCCTTTAAAACAATCTAACCTTTACAATCAGATCTTAGAAATTAGGAAGACATTAAAATCAGAATCACCTCGAATTCTGAGCATTTTCAGCAATAAAAACGGACGGATCAGTGAATGTTCCTTCTGCTGAAGCTCAGAATTCCCAGTGACCATCAGACCACCAGCTCTGCATGTAGATGCACTACACAACAGCCCTTATCACAACTTACTTCCATACTTAGCCTGGCTTTGAAAGAGGTTTATCAAGTCTCACAGCCATAGCACTTGATCTGAGAAGCTTTGGTGGGGAAAGGACACAAGACAGTTGAGGTAACTGCAGCACGAGTGCGCATGGAGATGTAAAGTGGCAGAAATAGATGTGCTATGTCAATGATTCAGGAGAAAAAACATTTACTTGTGAGGCATTTCAACCTCTACCCTTCAAAATTAACTGCCAGCCTTCAGAAGCCAAGTGACTATTATTTTTTTATAAATCCATATTTAAAGAATGTGTTACCCCACCAGGTTTATGCTCTGCCCTCTGTCCCAGCAACGCACTGTCCTTATGCTTGAGGGGATCTTCATAACTCAGCCTGCAGCTCTACTTCATATTTTTGCAAATTAAAAACATACAAAAACTCCAAACCTAACAGTAAAATTGCTTTTCATATTTATGGCTACTAAAACTTTTGCTACAATTTCTTCTAAGATCTGTCTTACTGCTGGAGTGAAACCCTGACGTGCGTTGGCACTGGTGGTGTTGTCCAGAGTCACCTGGGTAACGGGAGGAAACAGCTCCCAGAGGGAACCATCCCACGGGCTGGCTGATCCCACAGGATGTCATGTCCTTGGCCAGAGGAGTGACCTGGTGAAGCAGGACAGCACATACCCACCCGAGCAAAGCTGTGCCGGATCTCACCACTATTTATTAAAAAGAATTTGGTGCTACCTCAGTAACCTTGTCTCAGGCATCCAGTGTCAGATAAAAGTGACATGAAAGCATTTCTCCTCGCTGCATCCAGAGCTCCCCGCGCCCCACGGCGGGACAGTGATGGCTGACAGTGCACAGTAGTGCCCAAATTGCTCAGCAAACTATGTCATGTACAAGATAGCACAAAGAGCCTGCATTTAACAAAGTGTTTGTGGTCCTTTGAACTCCTGGGGAGCTTTGTGTGTTTTCTCCTCTTTATTTTTGCGGCTGCTCCAGACCCTGGGGCAGGTGGTGCGAGAAGATCAAGACGGGGTTGCAAAGAGTAACAGATGCTTGGTCTGAGGGGTGAGAGAGATGAACAGACATTTGCTACTGCAACTGATACCAGTATGATCCCATGACACAAGGACCTCAGACAGGTCCTTTTGGATGCACGTAGAAGAAAGGAACTTCTTTGCCAGCACAGCTCTTAATTTCGATATGAAGACAGAAAAATATAAATACTACCTCAAAAATATCTGCCCTTCCCTGAGAATCCCGTAGCAATCTGTACACATCAGCAGAGAACAGAGAAGTGACCCACTCAAAAACCAGACTCCTCCTTCCGAAGGCTCCCTGAAGTACACACACGAGCTGTGAGTGAACATCCCTTCTACAGTAACCATTTGGGAAGAATCAGAGCCTTCGAAGGCAGTGTGGAAGGATGTCTTTGGTGAGATGAACACAGTACACCTTTTTCAAAATGCTGCTGTAATTAAAGCATCCCAGTTCAACTTATGAATGTTCAACTGCATCTACAGGTGATTAGCAGCAGCTTTCAGCTTCGCTTTCATCCTCTCTTCATTGTTTTATCACCTTTCTGGGCAGCCTGAACAAACAGCTATTGTGGTTAATCTGGAATGAATTATTCAGAAGACCTTTCTCCCCAGCCAGAAACAAGGAAAACGTCCTAATTTCAAGACATTTTTACTAGAGGATGCAAAAGCTTTTTTAAGGTGAGAGAGTCTTCCTTGCTGCTCCCTCTGCCCCTGGACACAGTCCAGCTGCAGCATCCCAGATGTCCATGCAATGGATTTCACATTATCAGCAGGTACATCGGTGAGCTGATATGTTCCGTATCAGAAACATGATCAGCCTGGAGGTCAAATAACTTATTGTCAGCATAAACAGAATTACTATAATGGGCCCATCTAACTTGGTTGGCCCTAATTGTATATGGCCTGAATGAAAAACAATTCCCTGTGCGCAGAAGGGTGTGTGGGTAAGGGCTGATCCCTCTCACAGCAGATGCAGAGGGACACGGATTAAAGGAAATGCTGGGATTGAGACTCGTGTAAATGCACAAGAAGTGGCCTGGAGCTGTCAGTGATGAGGTGCTGCTGCATTTGCCACTGATCCCGCAGAAGCCACACTGAGTTTGCTTTCTGTGTTTTCTTTTTGGTTTGGTTTTTTTCAGTGCCTGGGTATTGTGGATGCCTGAGAGGGAACGGGAAAGGCTGTGGGTATCGGGGGGCTGAGACAGACGGAGGAGCTGCCCTGTGTGATGCCTTAGGAACAGAGTTCAGTGCCCAGGGAGGCAGCTGGGACACACCAGAATTCAGCTGCCTCTGAAAGGGTGTCCTTCCCTTCTCCCCATCTCTGCTTACCCAGGCAGCCACTCTCATCTCAGAAGAGTGCCCCAAGGCTTAGCTCCCTGATTTTTAGGGAACACAGACTCAGAGACTTTTCATGTCATGATCAGAAAAATGTCCAGGTCCAAGAAGCAGCCCCATCCTCCACACGAGCTCACGGCAGCGCAGTGCAGTCCATCACAAGACACACAAACAGGATCAGCATCTCTGCCTGGAGCACACCAGAGTGGCCCGGGGGAGCAGGCAGAGGCACAGGCAGGCTCTGGTGGCCATACGCCCACGGAGGGCACTGCCTTCCTTCAACTCCCATTTTTTCCAACTTTGACAAATTTTCCTAAGGATAATATTTTACGTGTTTTTCCCCGGAACCTGCAGAAGCAGCAGCACGAGGCAATTTAACTCTGCATTCAATCTTCTACGATAACAGGTTATCTACATAGCAGCCTGCAGGTCGGGCCTCCCATAATGAGAGATGCCTGGCAGTTGACTGAAAGCTGATTCCTGTCAGAAGCTATTTTCTCTCCGAGACAGAGGAGACATTGTGCCCCTTGGTGCTTGAGTGTGGCCTTGGCTACTGCCAAAAGACCACCTTTTTTTTTTTCTTCGCTGAGACAAAACAGCATCCCCCTGCTGTCAGCTCTATCTGGAGCTGCTGAAAGGAGATGTATAAGCCCAGTAATGCTGCTGAGGAGATAACTGTCAAACAGCATGAAAAACGCTGCCTATCTACCGGGCGAAGGGACTGAAGCACCATGGAGGCTACAACTCAATGCTCAACAGTTCTTGGCATCTGTGAGGTCTCTTTCTTAGTTGCTTTTTAATACCCTGGTGAAAGAAAATACTGTATGCAGCAGTGGGACTCAGAACCTGCTCCTACTCACCAAACGCTCCGGGAGCTGGTCAAGCGGGTGGCTCCTGGACCTGTGGAAACAGGCATTGTTCTTCTGGAGGGGGAGGGAGACCAGGCGGATCCCGCAGCCTATGGCCTGAATGTGAACGAGGTTTTCAACCTGGTTTGCAGTGCTGGGCTCCTCGGGACAGAAAACCAGACCCAAAGAGAACTACAAACGTGTGTCAAAGTCACAAGAACAACACTCTGCGTGGCTGAGAATTGCATCTGCTACCAAAGGCTTTTGCCACTGTGGTTACACACAAAGCCATGCACAGAGCACTCTGCACCAACTTCAGAACAGAACCGGGAAGTGAAGCGTGTACAAGAACTGACAGAGCATTGTTTAGAAGACCAAATACGGTATGGATGACCATGAGAAAATGGTTCACTGCTATTTGTAACTACACACTAGAAACAGGTAAGCTAATGTCTTCCTCCCTGGCATTACCTGAAAGCCCCAGCTGTCAGAAATGAATGCCCATGCTATTCTACCTCCTGGCACCTTCTGGGGCAGATGTGCACTAGAGTGGGCTCCAAAAGCATCCCCAGGTGCCATCAGGAGCTTGTGTGATCCACATCTCTCTGGTTCAGAGATTGCAGCTGGTCAGTCAAGGTGTTCATTCAATACCACAGCTAACAAACCATTCCAGTTACTTTGGAATACATAAACCAACACCCTGCAAAACAGGGATGTCAGCAACAGCTGGAACTAGAAAACAAGCAAAACAACTCCCCCATTGCAGTAAAAAAAAGTTAAACTCCCTTTCACAGCACTGGAAGTATGAAGGTGATTAAGTTACACAAAATACATAAAATGCTCCTCATTTTTTATCTAATATTTGAGAATAAAGAGAAAGCAAATTCCATCAATGTAAGAAAAGGACTGTAATGTCCAGTCCCAAGGTGGATTAGTCCAGATTTGATTATGCTGCCCTCCTACAAGTTTCTATGCAGCATCAATGCCATTAGGGTAGTGCAAAGTCAAGTTCAAAATTATTAGTTAACAGAGTGGTTTTGCTCCCAAAAATCCTTTTTGCTCCCAAAACCTTCTGGCAAACTTTCTTACCCAGCTCGTGAGAGGGAGCTCACCAGTGTCACAAGTACTTGTCTTCCTTACAACACACACTCTTCTTGTCACAACGGGGGATTTACACAGACTACAGATTCTCAAATTACCCTTGGAAGTTTATTCTGTAACTTTTTATTCTCCACTGGGAGTGTTTTGTCCTCAGCTTCTCATGAAGCTCTCGCTACAGGATCACCACCGCCCTCGACAGCCCGTTTGGGTGGTACTGCCTGTCACGTTGATACCCAATGAGAAAGGTATGGCCATGCCAAATCCCAGAGCACGAAACTGTAGCAGGCAAGTATTTCCTTAAAAAAAGTTGATAGAAAAATCAGTTTCATATTACAAGTTCTCAGGGGTAAATCATGGGCCTATTACATCAAAGAGTTTTAATTGATTTAACCATAATTTCTCTAAACTGGATGATGTGCAGGTATGATACGGAAGAAAGACACACAAATCAAGGGTAATACCTGTAGTAATCCCTACCACTCTCTCAGGGCTTAACTCCAGGTATTACAGAACGAGTTGGCTATTCACAGGCAGGACATTTTCCAAGAGAGAGCTTTGACAAAACATTAGTTCAATATTTAGGTGTCAGACGGGCATTTCAAGTGTCATTACAGTCTGAAGCACAATTAGCCTTCACTATATCAAATGAAACATTTCTGTGACGTTACACTAAAATACCGTGAGGGCTTGAGAAGCAATTATCACCATGGGAAGCTTTAAGGTTGCATTATGGCCAACATGTCTTAACGTCTATGGGCATCCTTTTCCACTGACAGTTCCATCAGGCTGAAAGGTCTGGGAGGAGAGCATCCACCAGCTGTTCCAACCCAGCCACTGAGTCACTCGGAAACCCCCAAACTGAAAGTGCAAATCAAAATGAGAATGTTGTGGGGACACAGCACATGGTAAAGTGCTGCTTAAACCATCACCACGCAGCCCTCAATCCACCAAGTGATCCATCAGATACCTTCTTTTTGTTTTCACAAATGATCAGTAAATCCCCCCAGTCTATACGAGTTGTGCCTGCAGGGATCCCTCCTTCCTCACCCCCGCGCTGGCTCTGGGATGGCAGCAGGCCAGCAGCGAGCAAACACTTGCATTTTTGAATTATGTCAACTTGTATGTTTATTTCTTTTCTTGGAGAAAAAAAAAATCAGTCTAGAAGGAATTGCTGGTTTCACTCTTTAGTTCTGCTCTTCCTGCACTTAACCACAATATCATCATCAAAGCAGCCCTTGATAAGTAAAATACAAACTCCCCCATCTATGAGTTTAGCCAGCAACAGCGCGGCCAAGTGTAGTAACTGCTACTCTCCCCTTTACTGAACAAAAAGAACAATCTCTGCTCACAATGTATGTCCAAGAAAGTAACTTAAATTACAGATTTTTATATGTTTACATACCTAATAGTATAGAAGCCACTTTAGAGTTTATCAGCCACAATAAAGAGAGCAGAACTTTAGGGCTTTGGTGTTAAGACTTGGATGTCAGCCATTAGAAAGCTGGGATCAGGCTGGGAAATGCCTCTTTGACATCATTAGGGAAGATATCACATTGTCACGTTGTCACATAGATTTTTTAAAGGCTGCAAATAGACTGAGAAAAGCCCCTGATGTTTCTTCAAGGTTCCTTGAGACTCTGACCCAGCGCTTTTACTGCCAGGGATTAAGGAACGAGGACCCAGTCTGCATTAGTAACTCCAGTCCTTCCTCCATAAACTCCACATCCCTACATAACAATTACAAAAATCATCATTGAGACTTGGCACCCAACGTTGGGACAGATTCAATGCCAGCTTATCCTGGTTAGCACCTAGCTCACAGGTGAGACGTGGCAAATCACCACTCATCTGGGGCACCCAACATGAAAATATGCACTGTTCCCTTTCAGCCCCTTGTCCACCCTCCAGAACACTGATAACCATACCAGGGATTCACCCAGCTGTGGAAAGAGCTGCAGCCCATTGTATCCCATTAGCAATGAAAAAATAACACAACACAAATCCCTGTTGAATTAAAAAATCTCCTCGGATGCGAGATCGAAGGCAAAACTAACGAGCGCTGCAGCAAGCTCAACAGTTGACCATTTTTCTTAAAATGCAAACCCTCAGAGCGGAGAGGCCATAAATTGCACAAAAATCAGAAGAATCCACTTTTTAACGGAGGCACCTCTGCCAGCCCGGGTGTCTTTGATCAGAAACATTATTGAAGAGAGGAGAAACCTGAACGTGTGAATTAATGACTCCGAGCTTCGTGGCCAAGCCAGGAAGCCTGCTATTTAGCTAAAGCCCCGTGATATGTATGGGGAGAGTGTTATCTAAACCACTAGGATGACTATAAAATATCTTAACAGCTTCTGCTGCTTAGCTGGAAGCAGGGCTCCCCCAGTATCTAATATGAAACAAGTGGTCCAGCCTGTGAAAGGCAGCTCTATATTCAGAGGCCACAGCGGCTGGAAGCTATGGGGTCGTCTCAGAAGCTCTCAATTGTTTTTAAATTCTGTTTTTACAAGGAGCGTGAGATTTATAGGCTCTTGAGGGGAAGAAAATGATGTAACTTGAGTAAATCAACAGGCCATTTATTCCTGGCCCTGTTTCCTCTCTGTCACTGAGCTCTGGAACTAGCCCCCAAGCACTCCCTCTTCAAAACAAGAGGCAGCCCCAACTGCAGACATCTTGCAGGGACAGTTAAAGGCACAGCTCCCTTTTCCTTTGTTGCCGGGCCCAGGGTGGGGGCCAGCCCTGGCCCTGAGCTCTAACAGTCCCCACTGTGCCACCACGAGAGGGGCAAACCCCACCGTTTGGAGCTGGCTGATGAGAACTTGGCCCACAGCAGTGCTGCACCCAGGAACAAGCTCAGGAGCAGAGCGGTGGGGGGATTTTTTGCCCCCTGTTTTTCCCTCTCACGTTCTGGTTCTCTAATGATAACGGATTAGTTCATTACAAACCATTTCCAAACTGCTTCTAAGCCTTCAGCTTAGTTTAAGCTCCTGAAGTGGTGTCTCCTGACCAGCAGCACAACCTCGGGAGCAAGGCAAGGAGGGATGATGGGCAATGCAGAGGTGATTCCCAAGGGCATGCTGAGATTTCCTCAGGACGCTTTCCGGATGGAAATGTGACTTCAGGGCTCTTGCAGAGTGAGAAGGTGGGCATGAGGTGGGTACCCACTGCACGTGGCTCCCATGGGGAGTGGCAGCAGGGGAGCAGGGGTGTCGAAGCAGGCTCAGTCCAGCACAGCCCCTGCGGGAGGGTTGGATACAGCAGCACGTGTGTGTTAATGACTTCTTTCACAGAGCAGAGTCTGAGGGCTGGAAAGTCTGCTCCAAACCCAGGTATGCCTACAGGCTCCAAATTAGAAGAACATTTTAACCTTTGCACTCTTCAAATTTCAAGCCTTGTTACCAGCCCCTAATCTGCTCCCTTAACCTTGACCACAGAAGGGAATTTTTTTTTATAAACACCATTTGATGGATATACACTGTAAATAGGAGCCCTTTACTCCCCATCTCTTCTTTTTCAATGCTCTGCCTATTCAACAGAGCAAGAAACTTTTGTTTCCTGCTGACACACAGCTGCCTTCAAGTTGCTGCTACAGCAAGCAGGGCAATTTTACCTCTCAGGTCAGCCAGGCAGGTTGACCCCTCACCTTTGACAGTGATCTTTATCTAGACTCCATCTTAATTATTTATCTCAGGAAGGTCAGAAAGAAAATGCCTCTCTCAGGACCCCCACTGCTCAGCCTGTGTAACTAGTTAAAATGCAAGGTCTTTGAGGATGGTAATTCAACCAAGCCAGCTAAGAAACCCATGCATGGCTTTACAACAATTAGGAAATGCTGATGTTTAGAAAATGGCTTTCAGCTCACAAGTGTTAGTCTCAAACCTGGCAACTTTTCTCATAAAACTGTGAGACTCAGAAGGGCCAGCAGATCTTCACTAATAAGAATGTAAAAGATTTTACACCATTTTGAACCACTGACATATTTTTGGCTAAAAGTTTAGCACAGACAAAGACCTCTGATCCAATAAAATTTTAAAACTCTTGGAAAATAACATTTATATGAAGAATCCTTCAGAAACGTCAGCAGTCTTAAAGCTGAAATAGTTGTAAGCAAAGTTTTAATGAAGTAATTAAAAATGCAATACTTTGTCTTCCTTGCAATAGTATTTCACAGCATAATTTAAGAAAAGCCACACACACAATAAAAGGAAGAAAAAGGAAAGAAAAAAAGCTTGTAGTAAAAAACTGGGGTATAATTTTCTTCAATCAACTCCAGCTCATGACTGCAATTACCCCAAATCTTTCCGAACCTTGCTGTGATACACCAGGGACAGGTCTTGGAGCCTCGGTGGGTGGCAACCTTTCATCTGCCTCTCAAACTGTTCTTTATTGTAAGGTTTCAAATTAGTGCTAGCAGCAATGAGCAAATTTGATAATTCGATCTCAAATTAGTTAATGTAATGTGCCAGGAACCACTAACTAAGGCATTGCAAAGATGAAAATGTATCTTTCCAGACTCAGGATGCAAAGTTAACCAGCCTGACAGTTCATATTTGAAAAGTTGCTTTTTATTTTAATTAAAATGAAATTTTGCTTCAAATGTCCCTCCTTCCTTTCCCCGCAGTGTATTTTTCTCATTTTGCGTGGAAAAACATACTATAAATACATGAGGCACACATTCTCCTGTGATACTACACAAATTGTGTGTGACCCAGATAGCTGTGAATTGGGTGGAAATCATTAGGATCGTATATACTGATTGAGCCTTTGTAGATAGCAAAGTTAACTGGGGATATGTTTCCATGGCAGCTCTCAATGAAATGAGCCAGTGCTTCACATTTCAGATCCTTATCTCCAGTTTACCCAAACTCATTTGTTCTGGAAATCAAGATGAAATATTTAACAAAAAACCATAGAGTTTTCCACTGATTCTTGGTTTTGACAGATTGGGACTAGGAGGGCCCTTCATTGCACCTTGGTGGGTTTGCTTCTCTTTAAAGGTGGAGCCAGAGAGACCACGTTTGATCTTAAGGTACTTCTGTTTGTCTTGGAAGAACTTCTCTTTCACCTCTACGCAGGCTTTTTCCTTTCAGGGCAATTAAAGAAGCTCCAAAGCCCACACCAGTCCCTGTGCATTTGTCCCCTTCTTCAGCACCCGCCTCCTGCCCCAGGACAGACCCTCTCAGCCACTGGGAAGGAAAAGTACACGGGGAGAATCATGTTCAGGACCCTTCTCTGAAACCATCTGTGGATTTCTGACATTTTAAAATTAATCTTTCTTCCAGTTAAAAATACCCATTAAAATCAACCCAATCTGTGATTAGTTTCAGCCCCCTGAAACAGAACTTTCTTGTGAATAAACAGGTTTTAACATTAAAAATGTTGTCCCAGTCTGGAGTACCAAGCAGGTCCACACGGACTGGATCAGCACAAGCAGTGCTGATCTTTCATAAAGTAAAACTTCCCAAACAATAAAAGCAAATACTTCCCAAAGTAAAACTTCCCAAACCCATCCCAGCCACGCTCAGCGCGGCTGACGCAGGAGGCTGCAGTTCTTCCCAGGCATTATTCGACATTGAGTCCAGGTCACTGCCTACACTGGACTTGTATTCACTGGCAGATTTACCCTAATATGTTTATTCTAATAGTACAAATTGCATGTGAATCTAGATAAAACTCGAGACAACACAGACAAGTTGAGAAGCCACCCAGGCAAACCGACTGGCCATAAAAACCTACTTGGTGTGTTTGGTTTATTTCCTTTTTGGTTCTGGCTAGGAGGGAGAGGTACTTGCTGGAGGGAAAAAAGTGCATGGACATAAAATTCACAAACCAGCAGTTGTGCAGACACTGGGGAGCAGATGCCTGCCAGGCATGACCCAGCCTCCCCTCTCCCAGGGGAATGCCTGCGTGCAGTGAAATTACCTGCAGCGCTCGGCTGCTGGGCAGTTTGTTTTAAACCATGAGAAGCTGTGAAGCAAATTCTGGAAGTTAAAATGGAATGAAGGACTGGAAAGAGTTTGAAAAGCGTCCCTGTTGAGCTGGACTCCGCACCTCAGCTGCAGCTGAAAGGCCTCCAGCCCGGAGCCGAGTGACAGATGATTCTCCCCTGAAATGCTTTAAAACGGAACCGAAGACGTTCTTTATCTGTGTGGTCTGAGCTCATTTACTCCAGAAGAAATCTCCAGCTCCTGGCCGACTGAAAGCCAGGTCTTGTTCTCCCATCTGATGGATGAATGGAATTTAGAAGTTTGATACTGTCCCCTGAGATGTCATTTAAATCCACAGATACATTCAGCCAGCAGGTAAAGTTATAATGTCATTCCACAGGCTCATCTCTCCGGCTGCCCACCCCCTTCCTCGCCCATACAAGCCTGTCTTCACTTTTTCTTGTTGTTAGAAATCCCAGCACCTCTAAAGGAATTATCACATTTTCTTTCTTTGGAGATGTCTGTCTGGTTTCCTATGTTTTGCTGAGAAACGACAGAACAGAACAGCAATCTCCCCCCGCAGCTTCTGAACCACCTGTGTGCTAAAACCAGCTATGAAAAACTGACTCCTTTGTTGGTTTTAAGCTATATAAACAAAAAAGGGAAAGTAAGAGTTACTGCCACTTCTTATCGTGAAGTTGAACTGATGTAACCCACAGTGTCAGCTTTCCCCATTTCTTCTGCAAGGTGGGAAACACACGAGTCAGTCAGTGCCTAAGGCTGGCACCAACCCCACCCTTCAGGACACTGACCCATCTGGAAACACAAACATCAATCCCAAGCTCTATCCTAATCTTTTGCAAAGTATTTCTGGCAGTTTGATTTATTTCTCCTGTTCCACTGCTGCTGCAGGTTCAAAACTTGGAAAGCAAAAGAATGCAGCAGAGCAGCAGCAGAGCAGGAGTCCTCTTTTTTGGAGCAAATGAGTCATTTGCTGTATTGACAGCCACACAGATTCCTCTCCAGAACAGCCTGCGCTCTGGGGTAACTGCTGTTGAACTTGACATAAAAGAAATTCTTCCCAGTATAGCAACATATAGAGCACGAGGGGCTATTGCATCTGATTCCCCACCGAGGATGTGCACCCATTCAGTCCACCCCAAAGCCAGCCCCAGCCTGCACGTTCCCCTGTGTCTGCGGGGTTACCTTCACCTGATCACAGAAAGGGCTCAGGACAGTTGGAGCTGCTACTGGTGTAATCCATCCAAGATGAATAGTAGAAAAGCCTGAAACAAAACCCCAGCTTCCTGTCCCATGTGTCTGCCAGACTGCTGGTAAAAGGTCAGGGGCATCCTCACTCCAGACTAGTAATTGCAAAAAATGAAGGAGGTGAACCCTAACCAGCAGATCAAAGGAGGAGAGGAAGGGAGAGGATTTTACAGGGAACAGACTGACTACAGGGGCAAAACATCAGGGAGAAAAATGGCTGTAGTAGAAAACAGCCACCATAATTAACATTGCCTCCACGAATCAGTCAGATACCCAGTAAAGCTCAGCAGATAACCAAACAGGAGACTGCTGGCCAACCGCTTGTTCCTATTAAAGCAGAACACGCTGATGCTTCATTTAAGTGCATTTTCTCTGTAAGCTGTAATGGCCAGTCATGTACAAGCACTGGAAAACTTGTGTTTACTGGGAAAAAACAAAACTGTGGCAAAATCAGAATCTTCACAATCCTCAGAATATTTAATGTGCACCAGATCTGAGGCCAACAGCTCCCTGGACACCCCGGGCACTGTCACAGCATGGACCCAAGCACACCCTGGCCGAACCTGGCCTCACCAGCTCCTCGTGTCTGCTCCACTGCTGTGACATGTGGAGTCAGGGAGGGAATGGGGGTGGAGGGAATGCTCCTTTGCTCCAGAGGCAGGCACGGTGTGGCTGGAGGTGCCAGCACTGCAGGGACAGTGCCACGGGTCTGCCTGCTCGGGCTGCACGGTCAGTGAACCCCCTCACTCTCAGGTCTGGGTGTTTAATCAACTAATCCACTAATGACATTTCCTATTTAAACGAATGAGATTATGCAACTAAACAATATTTTGCAACCAAAATGGCTAATAAATCATGCCTTTGGAAGTGCTAACGGTGCTCACATTTATTCCCATTAATACTTCCTGGTTTAGAAAGCTGGGCCAACTCCAGAGATAATGTATTACAAACTTTCCTGCTGAAGGATTTGGGTTCCTCTAGGCTTGATTCCAGTTATAACTGGCAGCTAATACTTTCACACATTCACAAATCCCTAACTCCTCCCCGAGAGCAGAAGAGAGTGGAGAGGTTTTGGCTTGGGTCAGCAGATTTCGGAGTGTTGCAGCAATGACTGGGAAGTGATGCAGCCCTCTTTAAACACCAGGCTCTAACACTGAGAGCTCTTCATAAACACACGGTGCTCAGCTATCTGGGCACATCTGCACACCTCTGTAATGCTCTGCAAGGAGCTCCTGAAATCAATCTCACCGAGTTGCAGGTTACTACCTGTAAGAAGCGATGCTACTACTTGGGGTTTTGATGGGGGTATTATGGGGAATTAGCTGGTGTCTACACAGTCCCTTAAAAATGGAAAGAGCCATTAGACTGAGGACAGAAAATGAATTGTTGATTCCTATATTGCCATTCAATTATCACACAGTCCCTTAAATCTAACCCCAAACACACCTGGCATCCAACCACCCCACAGACACTGCCAGGTATACTCAGAAGAAACTCCAAACTCTGTGCATCACTCAGGGATCATCAGATGCACCAACTAAACTCCAACATAGTGAATTTGTGGAATAACAAGCCTGGGGTGCAGGAAAGGATGTTTTTTCACCATATCTTGAAATTTCTTGGAAAAGCACTTCCAGTTCCCCACACGTACTCCTTGCTTCTCAGGACACACGTTAGTATACACTGTGCATTGTAAAATGCTTCCCTGCTGCATCTGACAACACCTATAGCCCAGACCCTCCAGCACCTTTCAGAAGTTATTTCTGGAAATGTGGAATCTCATCACAGCAATAAAAGGAAAACATTGTTGTAGCCAAAATAAATGTCTGTTTGGAACACGTTTAAAAAGCATCGGAATATTTGTGCAAGTTTGAAATCCCAGCCCTCACAGAAGAAAAGCTTGACTGTTGAGAGATATCAAGGAGCAGGATAAATCCATAAAGACCTCGGAGTTGAGTTGTCTATTTAAAGGCAGTGCTCAGTCAGGTAACAGTCTGAATTCTGGTTCTTCTGCAGCCAAATCAGTTCAGTCCTCTACCAAATCAGTCACAAAGCACGAAACTGAAACCAACAGCTAAAAAACCCCTCAGCACTGCCTATTTTGATCAGGTTGCTAAAGACCCAGTTTGTGTTGCTCCCGAGGTCAGCTGGCTGAAAGCACACAAAAGCCTTCACGTGTCATCCGAGAGACACAGGCACGAGAGATGCAAGATCCCAATGAGGATGTGCAAAAATATTCACAACTCAGGCAGAAGTGTGTGAGAAAACCAGATTGCCAAGGCTCCACTGAAGCTGCAATGAGAAAAAAAATCTCTGCAACAGTTGTAGTCACTCTGCATCTGCCCAATGAGGTCAGAAACAAGTGTTTGGGTCCCTGCAAGGGTCAGTGAGATCCGGTCAGGAAAACTCAGCCCTTTCATCCCAGCCTGGCAGTGCCCATCCCGCAGGACGATCCACCCGCTGGTGCTCAGTGGGGTTTGGCAGGGGAGCTCACAGGCGGGCAGGAACGGGGCAGGGAGTAGGAGAACAACGTTTGCTTAACACAGTGAAATACACACCCTTCACCAACAGCCCTTGTACATGTCACATGCCACAGTTTTGTTTTTCCCAGTAAACACTCATTTAAGACTCCAACCAGTTCAGTTGCAGTTATTTTGCCTGAACTGATTGACACAGGATCTGGACCAGTGGCACTGCAGACTCCCTCCCTTTTGCTTTTGCTTTGAGACTCAGCACTCAGACCTGGCAAACCTTTGTACTTTATTTTTCCCTTTTCCAGAAAGCAAACCAGATGATAAAATAGATCAACTCTAGAAATATAATGTATGGGTTCAGGGTTTTCTTTAATAGAAACAACAACAATGCTCCTCTGAAGCTCAGAGCGGTATCTAGGAACAGTGGCATGATTGTTGTAGGAGTGAATCTGGTTTTCATTAGAGGGAAGTGATGGGTCCAATTTCTGCTGGGGACTGTTTGCTTGCATCCCTTGTTTGTGTTCTGCGTTGGCAGTTAACCCTGTAATGGATGAGCAGCAGACTCTGCCACCCAGGGCCCACCCACCCCTGGCACTGCATCCACAGGGACAACGCGCTTACTCCAGGACGTAAGTCTGGGCACAACAGTACAAAATTACTCCAGGTGATGTTTGTAGCCAAGCTTAGTGGATAGGGAAGCTTTGGTCTCAAGTTGGAAGGAATTTAGAAATCTATTATGAGCTGGAGAGACAGGTTTACACGAAAAGAAAATAAAATCTATATATGCATATAAATATATATACATACATATATGTCCTTAGATCTGTACAACCTACAGCTGCACACATACAAACCAAGAGCAGGGTGACTTCTGCATGCCCAGGTGGGCACTCGTGGGAGCTGCCACAGAGGGATTCACCATTCAGGACCATCCCAGGCACAGAGCACAGGGGGATCTCCTCTGAGCTGTCAAACCCCCAGAAACACCTCACAGGAATGAACTCATCGGTGGGGAGACAACAACTCCAAGCCAGCAGTGAAAACTTTTGAATTGCAAACTTCTATTTTAATATGCTAATTTAAATTACATATTTACTAATTTAATACTGGCATATTAGCATAATAGCATAGATTAATTTCACCAGTGAGCTGCTATCCTGCATTCAGTCCAAGTTCCACATCCTCCAGATACAATAAAATCCCACAGTTACACAATGGTAATGAATTACTGGATTAATTTCAGTTCTTTCTTTATTCACAAGTTTCTATGAATTAACTGTCAAACTTTCTAATGTATTCACTACTCAGAGCTACCGCCTGTGTGCACGGCTGTGAATATTTCTTGATTTACAGCTGCTTTCCAAGCAGTTCATCTCAAATTTAGTTCTTATTCCTCACATTGATAAAAACCCCTGTATCTGACTTGCTAAAAATGAGCACCTCCATTAAATTTTCACCAGACAACCATGCAAGTATTGAAATTTTCTCTATTTATGAGTTAATTCTTCAGTATCAATAACATTTACATTATTTATTCGTTACGGTGGGTCCCTGGGCAGAGGCTGCTCTGTGCCCCATGGCCCCAGCTCCACTGCCTGCCCTGAGCAGTGTTCCCAAGCCCACCCAAACAACACACGGAGCTCTGGAATCTCCAAGAAGCAAGGTTCTTTTAGGCATGCTCAAGGTAGCTTTGCAGGATGTGGAGCTAAGTATTCTGCTGCTGTTTTTAAGGCATTAGAAGCAAGTCAGTCGAGGGACCACACAGCAAGGTCTGCAAAATCCATACGGAAGAGGCCAAAGAGGTGCAGTGCAGATCAGGCCCTGAAGGGAGGTACACAATCTCATTAAAAAATGGTAATTGGGTACCAGCATGCTCTCAACCTAAGGATTTTTCAAAAAGCATCCATTTTGCAGGAACCAGCCCAAATGACTGCAGTTCTATGTGGCAATGTTTTCATGGTTTTGGGTAATGTCAGCAGAGCAGATCACCTGCAGATGTTCCCAAGCCCTAACACCTTCCTCCTGGTAGTTTCATAAACAATATCCTATCTTTACACAGCTCTGTTCACACCACCCCATCCCAAACTGGTCAGTGCAAAATTGTTTTGAAACATGAAACTCATTGTTTCATTTCCCTTCCAGACCTCGGATCCAGTGCAGATGGGCTGGAAAGTTTGGAAGCTCCAGCCAGGCACCAGCGAAAGCTGCGGGGTCCATCTCGGAGTTAATTCTTCGGGCTTATCGTTTGTGCCATCACTGTGCTGGGGAAGCTCTGAGTCAGAGTCAGCTCCATTGTTCTGGGTGCTCCTCACAGACACAAGCGAGCACATTCTCTGGCCAAGAGGAATTTATAGTCAAAGCCCCCTATTCTGCAGTGAATTCACTGCACACCCACACAGCATCCCACTGCAATGCTCAAGTATTTTCAAGATGGGAAAAAATGTGGGTGAAACATGGAGCAAATAAGGGAAGAGGGCAAGATCACCACTGACAGACTGATCTGATCCTATCGACTTCAAGTACACAACACGAGGGACCCAGAAGAAAACTGCAGTGTCTGGCCCTGAATATCAGAATTAGACACAACATGTACATAACGTCCAGGTTTTATTTATTAGGTTTGATCAACCTACAGATTACATGGGATGGGAAAGCTAAGCAGGACACACTAGGATAAAATGTTGGCTTGAAATGAGATTTCCTGGCCTCTCCTCTGTTCCCAACAAGCCACCTTCCCTATCAATCCTAGCACTGAACCAGGAAGGCACCATTCACACACTACTCACAGACTAGGGTTTAGATACAGAATCATCACCTGCCCAGTTCAACAACCACCTCTGCTAATCTGTAACCTGCGCTGGTCAGCTCTGCCCTGTCCCATCACCCTTGGCTCTGCTCCTGCCCATGAAGAACAGAGAAACCTCCCCTATGCCTCTATGACCCCTCCAATGTCACCACCACATCCTCGGAGCACAAATC
>VZRW01012157.1:0-13805 GCA_013398125.1 Aegotheles bennettii
CTTTTTCGTTATCTTTTGTGTTTGTTTCAGTTGGCACTGCTGTGGAAGGTGTTACTGGGGCCTGAGTTATTTGTGTCCCGTGTTCTTCCAGCACTGCGAGTGAGCAAGCGGAGGAGGAGGTGGGAGAGGCTCTGTTAGCTGTACTCCTGTGCTGATCCACATCCTCAGTCCTGCTGCCTACACCAGGCTTCCAGTACTTTCAAGCCCAGATAAAGGCTGTGGTTTTTTTTTCCTTTTTTTTTTCTTTAGGCAGGTTTGTGTTTAAATGGAGGTGAAAGCCCAGCTCACTTTACACTATGTGTGGGTCTTTTTGGTACCCTTTGGTCTGTCTTGGGGTGCCAAGACCATCTTAAGTGTTTAGCAGGACTTGTTTCTCCTTGCTGAATTGGAACCTCTTGTTTAAAAAGGGCATAATTTTACATTGAGTCACTCTTTTATTTACAGAGCAACAGTTTTTTAAAACATCAAGGAAATGGGTTTTGACTTTTCTCAGGAAAAACAGACAAAGGTTTGCTAGGTTTTGTTTTGAGAAGGCTTTGCCCTAACCTTTTCCATAATCAACAACGTGCCTTCAGTCTCTCTTCACCCAGCTCTAATAATAGGCCTCTGCATCAGAGATTAAAAGTTTATGCAAGGTGGCAGGGGGGAGCACAGAGGGCAGAGATTGGAAAACCACACCCAAATTGATGATTTAAAGTATCAGTGTAAATATTTACCTCGTGACAATTTTTCCAGCTTTGTGGAACATCAGTGTTTCTGTGCTGATGTGCAGTGGCAGGCATTAATGTGCAGCTTCTTTGTGGGGCTTCCATTGCTCTGATAAAGTGAACTGAAAGATGTAATAGAAGAGTAATTTGTGTTTTCTTAGCAGCATGAATATCTCCCTTCTGCAGCTGCGAGATGGAAAAACTGATCTTGCAAAGGAATCCACATTAGTAGGAACGTTTATGAGCTGGGAATACACTTTAGTGGGACTTCAGCCCTGCCCTGAAATTCTGTCTGCTGTTACTGTTTGATTCCTAAATTACCTTTCTAATGCAGAGAATTAGTTAAGCTCACAAAAATATGTAGCAGCAAAACCAGTGTGCTCAGGTGGGCAGCAGGGCTGATCTGGGTGAGGACCTACGTGGCCGTGGTGTTTCTGTTTAAGGACTTGCTGTATTCTGTTCTGCTGGTGTTTCTTGGCTTCACTGGGCACTAAAGGGAACGTAATGAATGACAGAGGACTGAGTATTACTTTGTTATGCCAGTGCCATACTGGGACAGTCACCCAGCATGGTGATGAATGCCTGTGGTGGTTTTCTGCTGTTGTGCCTTAACTGGAAATCACTCGGGTTCTCGTGCTGCGGATCTTTAATGTATATAACCTTGAGGATTTGGGTCCTTTACTACTCTGGGAATTCACCCTCGTTTAGTTTTATAGCTAATCTGGAATAGCTCCATTGAGTGAGTTTATAGCTCGTGCGTTGGTTAAACGGCGCTGCAGCTTTAGGGAAAGTGCAGATGTTTGGTAATGACTGCTTTTAACTCCAGACTATTTTAATCCCGTGTATGAGACTTCAGCTGGAGCCTCCCCACAAAGCAACACACCAGCCCCGTTACTGGAGGAGCTGTGCTGGAAGGACGAGTGTTAGCAGTGACCTGCTGTGCCACGAAGCAGAACTGGGCACAAATAGATTTACTGAGGTAGAGGAATGCAGTTACTGCAACTGTAAGTGGGATCTTTCTCCTTGAATGACTGGGACTTGTTATCTCCCAGTCAGGGTGAGAATGGGTGTTAACTCTGGTTTCTGGTGTGCAATGGCTTGCTATAGACTCTTCTCTTGGCAAATCTGATACTTGCATATGATTCATAATTCCTCCTTGTCTGTTGTATTTAAAGAGCCACTATCTTTTCTCCAAACACAACACACATTTTTATTCGTTAATCCCAGATCCACTATAGAAAACGCCTGCTGATCCTTTGTGTGTCTGTAAATAGCTCTGGTGGAACCAGAGAGGAATAACCTTTGTTTTTTGTACTTTGTAAACTGATAGAAATTATTAAATGCACCAATCTAAACTAACACAGCTTGCAAAGGGAATTTTCCTCCTAATCTATTGACGTTCCCTTCTGTTGCAGTTTTTCTGATTTACTTGATTAATCGTTTAGACTCTCGAGAATTTATTTTGAAAGGCTTTAAGTTCAGACATCCATGGATGGAAAAAGCAAACTGGAGGCCAACTACAGCTGGAGAGATAAGTTACCAAGGTGGAGAGTGGGACAGTACTGAGAACACGAAGCCGAGCTGGATGCCAGTGGGTTTCCCAGTGGATCTGTTTTCATATATTGAATGATCCGAGGAGACAGCAGTGTTGATGTCTGTTACACTCTCAGAGCGAGTTGAGCTCCTAGGGTGTTTCCAAGGCAGTGAGGGAGTTGAGAGCAAAGGAGCAGTGTGCAGCAGTGTGGCTGGTAGGACTTCACTGTTGATAATACAAGATGCAGCTTTAGCTCGTGGTGTGCATTTTTTTCCCAACACCACGCAGTTTTCTAAGCTGTCTGTGCCCATTACGGAGCAGTTACGTGTGTGACTGTGTATGCTTCAGAGGAATTTCTGCATGGAGCTGATGAGAGGTTAGTGGAAGTCAGAGCAGAATATGCTGTAAACCCACCAGTGCAGCCTGTTCTGGAGTAGCCTTCCACAGCTGCTTAGAGGAAGAGCCTGACACTGGGAAGCTTGTGGGTTGGTGATGAAGGATCAGAATAAGATTTTTTGAATTTTTCCATTCCTGGAGATTAACTGAAGGAGTTGAGGAGAGAGTGTAGTCTAGGCACTTCTGTCCTTTCTGTTGTCCAGCACAGGATCACGAGAGCATTTTGGTAGATACTAAACTTGCTGCTTCTCAGTTAATGAGCAGTCAGTGGGAATGAAGGCTGTTGAGAACATGTGGCCTTGGTAGCATGTGTGATTTATTTTTTTTTTTCCCACTCCCCCAAGGATTCAGCATTCTCATTCACTGTTTTACTCTGGATACTTTTATAGGTGATACCTATACAGATCTGAGGCTCTAAGTGGGGAATAATTCTCTCTGTATCTCTTTCTGGGTGATACAAGCTCAGCCCAGATGTTCCACGTAAATAAACGGTCTGCACAAGGGCTGCACCTGTAGCTTGACACAGCCAAAAGGATCGGTTTAATTTTTCATGTGAACGAAGCTGAGCTGTCTGCCTATAAATGGTGTTTAACCTGCATAACACCGAGCAGGTCAGCATTCATCTTGGCAAAGTGCTCTTGAGATTTTCAGCTGAAGCTGTAGATGGGTAAATATTTGTTTTAATTGACTGGAATAACAAATTTGGAAATGGTGTTGTTGAATAGCAGAGGATGGAACTGGTGATATGCTGAGAAGCAAGGAGGTGCAAGTGTGTGTTCCTCTGTAAACACAGCTAATCAAGATGCACAAGCTGCCTGTTCTGTACTCGCTTTCTTGCAAAAGTGGCCTTGTCGTGGACACTTGCAAAACTATTTCCTTCAGCATGACTTGGAGACCTGGTGAGTCTCACTGCTCGGTGTTGAAGGGTTGCTCAAGATCTTGGATAATTTATGATGGGCTGTGGACATGTATGCAAGTGACAAGTTTCATGTAAACCTTGTCTACAGTTTACTGTGAAGTTCATTTCAGCCAGTACCTGATGTCCAGATGTTTCAGAGTCTCAGCATCTTAAAACTTAAATTATTTATTCATTTGAAGGATGAGAAGCTGAAAAATGAACTAGAGGTCGTGCACGGGGGAGTTGATGTCATCTGATTACTGTAGCTGAGAGGTCCACTCAGCCTGGTGTCCTGTCTTCATGACCCCCATCGTGTGGTTTTGGTTGTTCTGCTCCCATCAACTCTTTATTAGTCTAGCCCTTGCCTGAGACCTTTAATTACAAGCCCTTTGCCTGGCCAAGGCTAGAGCTGCCTGTTAACACCACCAGGAGGGAATGAGACAGGAACTCCAGGGGTCATTTCCATTCCCAGTGCTTGTCACATGGTGTCCTCTTCTAGCTCCTTTGTTGCCTTTGAGGGGTGATGGATGTTCTTGGGCAGGGTCTGTTGTCCCCCTCTGGTTCCCTTGTCAAGATTTTTGACCCTTGCCACCTTTCTTTATGTTGACCTCCACAATCATTTGGCTCCCCTTCCCTGTATCCTCCCCCAACCTTTTTCTTGGGTGGTGGCAGTGTATGAAGCCATCCCTAAAAGGGAGAGCAACAGGCAAGCAATGAAACCAGCAATAAAACCATGGGAAAAGGGCAGTCAAGTATTGCTTCCCTAAGGTGCTGTGCCAAGCTCCTGCAGTGCAGGAGCTTCCTGAGCCAGGAGTCTGAGCCTGCAGATCTGTCCGGCAGCGCCGGTGGCCGGTGCCCAGCACTGGCAGGAGCCCCGCTCGGCTTCAGCTGCCGGCGGGCTTGTCTGCAGGTGCAGGCTGTCTGTCCCTTGCTGGAGTCAATGGGCTCAGTTCAATGGCTTCATTTCTTTTGGATTTAAAAACCTGCTGGAGAGTTGAAAGGCTTCATGCAAGCTGCAAGTGAAACAAAAGGCATGACATATTTTTTTGAGAGAGTGAAAAGCGAGAGCCTGGTTTGGCTAAGAAAAGGTCTGGAGCGGTTTAAATTCTGTACAAAGTGTGGCTTTGTAGTTACTGCCACTTTGTTTTTGGAAGATGTGTTTAATTACAGAGCACTGCCGTTACAGCTGGAAATGCATTTCCTGGTGGATGTTAAACAATGCATCCTGAAAGCGGAGATGGGGGAAGGCTTTAGGAAGGGATCATGTCCCTTATTTGTTACCCCACTGCTGGGGCAGAACTCGATCACAATACCCTTATTTTGTACTGGTACAGTGAAGAGTGTAATGTGACTGTGTGGGTGGTTTTCCCCCCCTCCCTTAGCTGGGATTAGGGAGGAAAAATAATGGCATTAGATGCAATAAACAGTAGCAAAAAAGAAAAGCTGGAAGGCTTATTTGTACCAAACCAGAATAATGCAAATGAGTTGTGCGGGGCTAAAAGCTTATAACCTCCAGGAAAAAAGTTAATTTCTGGTCTGTATGCATCAGTACGTTTGCACCAGGTTTTTAAGCTGTTTTACTTAGTTTGCAGGAATTGGTTAAGACAATTTGATTGTTTAATAGAATATCATCATGGGCCTAGGGAAAAGTCAATGGTTATCGGTGAAAGGCGCCGTGTTCAGCAGAACCAGAGGCGAAGCACTGGTGCGGTGCCAATTGAACAGGATTTCTTAGCTCATCTGTTTTTTGCTTGGTAGCTTTGTCATGTTTCCTGTTCCTGGGGGTGAAGAGAAGGGGTGGAGAAAGAAAATATGTCTTTAATCAGATATACATTGGTTCCACTCAGTAAATGGCTGTGTTGTGAGCTTAAAATCCCAGCCAAGCAATGACTCCTTCCCCTCAAACCTTCCATTTCCTTCCTGTTGCTTTTATGAAATGTGGGTGGGTTGGTGACCTTTCTTTACAAAAGTTGCTTTAATTGGTCACCCCTCTGCTAGGGCAGTGACTGGGAAGGACTCCTGTCCAGGCTGTCCTTGTTAACTCTGTCGTGCACCACTGCGCACCCACAGCGAGTTTGTACTTGACAGGAGGTGGCTGTGGCTTTGCAGGTAACTCTGGTAAGCTTCCAAAAATTAATCACACCAGCGTGTATTTATTATTACTTGCTTTGCTCTTCTGGAGAAGCTGCAAAGTTCTCATCCGTCAGTGCCCTGTGTGTTCTCAGTGCCTGCAGCTCTGTTGATGGTTTGCGGGGACAGGAGATGGTGTGTGTTAGAACATCCTAGCTCACATACTCTCCCAGGTAATTGCAGTCATTTGAAAGATGCTTAACTCATCCAAATAACGTTCGTGCGTTACATTCATGTTTGTTCTTCTTCCTGGCGTTTGTTTTTGTGTGGTTTTTTTCTTTTTTCCCTTCCTAACTCACAGCATGTGTTGGTGGAGCTGCAAGTTGAGAGTTGTCTGGGGGCGTGCAGTGATGGTGCAATTCTTCTTCCCGTGAAACTAATTCATTGTTTATAGCTGAGAGATGTTGCTGAGGGCTGCCGTGAGCACAAAGTGAAATTCTTGCCCTTATCACTTGTGGGTTTTATTATTTCTTTTTTTTCTTTAAAAAAATAATTGCTTTGTAATTTTTAGATAAGGCTGACAGAGTGTTCCTGAATCAAAGTGAAGGGCTGGAAAAGGAATTGTAAATGACTTTTTCTAGAAACCTCAGAAAACATTTTTCTTTGAAGAATCTTTACACTCATGTTCTCCTTCACTTCAGAGGCTGCTGCTCTTTTAGTAGCTTTTGCAAAAGGAGAAAACTATGGAAAACTTTCTTCACTCTTGCAACTCCATGAATTTTTGTTACTTGGTCTTTAGTTGCTACTATGCTGAGCATGCAGCTGAGATAGAATATGGTATTTAGGATCTGTTAATACAAGACTGTCCATTTCCTCCAAGTTGAAGGAAATGGTCTCTTATCAAGCCTCTAATTACAGGAATCTCATTTTTTCCAAGCATGCATGTCAGCTTGAACAACTCCAGTATTTGTATACTTCTGACTGTTTTAAAATTGTTAATGGAGGGCTGGATTTAGAAGACGTGGGCAGCTAAAAGCACTGAAGGGTATTGCATAACAGCGTATCAATTTAGGAATGAAAATGGTTTGAGTGGGGTCAGATTCTGGTTATTTCTGACGCTGTAGCTTAAATGACACTTTTTATTGCAGATTGAGCGCTGAAGAAAATCAGAACAAAAATACCCAGGTTTTCTTTTCAGTTTATTGCCAGCCATCAGTAGTTTTTTGCTAGCTAAGCAAGAATTAATTTTGCAGCACTGGCAAGTTCTTGTGCCAACTGATAAAGTAGGCTAATTTTGTAACAAACTTTTTCCTATTTGGCAAAAATTAATTTGTTAAAAGGTTGCCCCTTGTTGCATTCCTTGCTGACTTAAGGTTGGTAATGGGTACCTGTGATAGTGTAGTTTGGGGTTCGAAGAGCTGTGCTCTGTAGCCACAGCCCAGTTATTATACCTTCACTGACTGTGTGTCCCTAGGGTCTGAAATGCTTATTGTGGTTCTGAGAGTGGCCGTAAGCTGTTCTTCTATTTTCCTCATGATTTTAGGGAAGTTTTACACTGTTTTCTGCCTCAAGGGTGGGAAGAGACCCTGTGAAGTTGGAAGGGTTCTCAGTAGTTGAACTGAAGTGGTCTAGCAGATGTATGAGTGTCACCTGGGCTCGACTACCCCTCTCTCCAGGCTGAGTCCCCCTGCCTTGTTTGAAAGTCCTGTCTGTGTAGGCTTGATTGTGAGATCTGTAGCTGAGGGGGCTGGGGTTTGGGAGTTTGAGGTTATCGTTGCTGCAGAGATGTCAGTTGAAAGTTGTTGCTTTTAGCTTAAAATGCAGTTGTGTTGCCCTTCTGCGGGGCCAGAGTGTCACAGTCCTGATCCAAAAAGCAGATAGGTGAAATACAGCAGTTAAAAATCTCAATGGCTGATTGTTTTGATGTTGGAAGTTCTTTCATGGTGTCAGTATTGCTGATATTCAGCATAAAAGGGACCAGCATTATTGTGAAGACAGAATGAGTGGATTTATTATTAACGTAATAGCTCACTGCTCATGACATCCTCTCCCTTTCCCAAATGTCAAGTTTTGCAGCTAGAGTATTAAAATTAATCTTAATTATATAGGAGATTCTCTTTTTTTGTTGTTTGGTTTTGTTTTGGTTGTTTTTTATTTGGTAAGAAAAAGCATATGTCTCTTCTAAAGCAGCAGCTCGATATCCCATCGAATTTCTTTATGTAGTTGAAATCCTGCCTGAGTTTTGAAAACTGTGCAGAAATAAACTGAATGTTTATTAGGGCATACTGGGACATCCATCTGGACAGTTGAATGTCTGTAACTGTGAGTTTGGTTCTTGCATTCTTTTCAGATGTGATCCATGAACTGGTGCCTTCATGTGACACATCTAAGCCACGAATTGTGTGTGCTTGCACATTCATCTCCTTTCTAGCTCCTTTGAGGTGAAACAATCCTGGCAAAAATAGAATGATCAGGATCTAAGGCTTCCATAACTGAAGGCAAGAGGCTGTTGTTACTCCCAGTGTCTCCAAAAACGGTTTATTTGTAGTTGTGAAATCGCTGCTGTGGTTCTAGGAACACCAGAGTGAAGCCACTTGTGCAGAGCATGCCTTCTATCCTCTTAATGAGAGGCATGAAAACCTGTCAGAGAGCGTGCTCCTGGGTCTGGAATGAAAGTTACTTGAATCCACGGTACTACAGCAGTTGTGAAGCTGTGAGGATTTAGCACATACTGCTTTAGAAAGTGTCCTGCATCTGGAGATGTCCCATGCCTGTGGTTGTGGGGTGGTGCATGGTGGGCTCTGCTTCCAGAGGGACTCTGCTGGTTTCAGTAACAAGGCAGCACCTGGAGGTAGCACCCACATAGAAAAGAAAACTGTTATGAGCTGAATTGATATTTGTAGGGACAGCAGATTAGGTTGTATCTGTTAACTCGGTAGCAAGGTCTAAAGATCTGCTGAACAAATGGAAAAGCAGAGAAGCTCTTGTTGGTTACTGGCTGTGTGAGGCCTTCGGGTGAGCTGTTTCACATGCCTCTCCATAGGCAATGCAGAACACCCCGTGAAAACAGATGGAGAACTGGATCTGGATGGTACTGGTGAGAAATAGGCTTACCTGAACTGGAATTTCTTCTTTTTTACTTGGCTGGTTACTACAGGCTGTGAAAAAATGTGTAGCAGAGTTGGATACACTCAGATGGCAAAATGTTCTGATAACCAAAGAATACAGTTGGTGCAACATCTCAGTTTGTGTTCATACTCAGCTTGTGAAATCCTAACAGCAAGGATTTCTGAGGAGGTTGCACCTTCATTGTACTTATGGTGGAGGAGGAGATTTGGGAGCTGAGCAGAAGAAATGTAAGGTTGAGGGCTATTCTAGAAGAGGATGACTATCTTTTTGGTTGTGTATACTTGGCATTAAATAAACCAGCTTAAATCAAACCCACTGAAGTCCTCCTTGAAACACTTCATGTATGCCAAACATCCTTGACTAGCAGCTGTTCAGCCACCCAGAGGAGCAGTGCTTTAACTGTGGGCCGGGACAGGGAAACTCATTTGAAGGCTGTGAAGGGGAAGAGGAAAGAATGAAACACTTTTTCCTGAATACTCTTCCTGTTGTGAGCTGTCTGTGGGGTGTGATGACACCCATGTGTGTGAGCTGGGTTTGATAGGAGGTGTGCCTTAACCTTTGTCAAACCAGAAGCATTCAGAAGACTTGTGTTAACAGTGTATGTTGGATGCTCAGTTCCCACAGGTCTTTATCTGCTCTGTAGTGTCCTCCACCTTCAGCAGGGTAAGGAATCCCTGCTGGTTATCATATGGGTTAGGTACTTGGGGAACAAACCAAACAAAACCAGAAGAATTCCCTTGGGAGCAGGGAAGCTGGTTCATTTTCTAGCTGGAAGATGAAGTTGGGTCATTGTGTCGTGAATCCCACAGTGTTCCATCTGCGTGACATGGGTGATGGAATGAGGGGTATGCTCATTACATTGCACAAAGTATCCTAAGACAGTCTGCAAGCATGGTAGAGGACAGAATTATCATTCAAAATGACTGTGACTACTTAAAGAAAAATGAGAGAGAGAAAGAAGCTGCAAAATAATGCAGCCAAGTACATGTTACTGTGCTTGGGCACAATCAGCTGCACAAAATGGGGAGCAGCCAGGTGGGTAGCAGAAGGGGCATTAAAAGGGAGAATGTCTGCCCAGGTATAAAGTGTTCTTGTAGTGTGCTCTTATGTTAGTTTTTTTAGGTAGCATCATGCTGGGATTCAGCCTGTGCTCTGTTGTGCTTGGCCCAGGTGAGCTCCTGCTGTGCTAGGACCCCTTTTTGAATATCACCAAAAGAGGTGGACGAGTGTAGTTGAAGGCTTTTAGAAGGCTGTCATGATAATTACAATTTGAAGACTGCTAGAAAATGGCATGGGAAAGACTCCAGGTAGCACAGGGTGGTGGGACCCCCCTGGCAGCACATGAGATGGGCGGTTGGATCTTCTGCTGTGTAACCAGAAGAGGTTTGCTCTGGTGCAGAGGCTGAGGATCCCTTGGCACGGAGCAGGCTGAACGTACCAGCTCAGTAGTGCCTGAGATCCATCCAGCACTGCCCTGGGGTGAGCGTGGGAGGGCAACCTGGAAAAACAGGACCATGAGCACTAGGCCTTTCCGTGATCCTGCTGGTGTGGGGAGCTCGCTGTTGGAATAGTGCTCCTCTGTGGGCTTTGGGAAAGCCTCAGGTGCCTTCAGGACTCGTGTGTGAAGGAGCCGCAGAGCTGCATTCCTGCGCCTGCCGGAAGTCGAGGAGTTATTTGCATGTCAGTGTTCTGGAAGGTGCCTGAAGTTGTTCTGAAAACCTTGAATTACCAGTTTTTGGAAACACTGTGACCTTCAGTTGTGGCTTTGGGAAAGAGCACCGTTCATGTATCACCCACAGTGCTCTCAGCAGGCCGGCTCGGCAGACGTGGTGTGTGAGTACAGCCCAGCAGTTGGCATCCATCTGCTTGGGTCTGTGCCCCCAGCTCTGAGCAGGGCTGGCACCTGCCCTGGGGACAGAGCTCATCTCGGTGCTGCTGCAGTCCTGTCCTCTTTGCTGTGCAGGTGCTGTGCACCTCCTCCTTCAGGACACTGAGCTGGCAAGGTCACTTTTATAGCTACAGATTTACTCTGAGACCATGTCAGCTCCCTGAAGTCTCTGTGTCAGGTGGGTGCCAGTGTGGGTGCCCATTTGTGCCAGGAAAAGGAGTGGTGGGGCTCTGGCAGCATTTGCTTAAAGCAGTGTAAAGTGTAAGGAAGCCTTTCCTTAAGCTTTAGCCACTGTGAAATCTTGATTCTTTGTGTAAAGCAAGGAGTAAGATGGCCTGGGATGGCTCTGCTTGCAGGGCTGCTTGGTGGCTGGGAACTGTGAAGTTTCGGGAGGCAATGGGGAAATCTGGAGGCAGCTTCTTTAAACTCCTGTGCTTTTGCCACCCTCGTGTCCTTGCGAGCGCCCTAAGCCCCAGTGAGACATGACTGCATTACTCTTGAACCATCTATGATCATAATGAGCACCACCACAGCCAGTGGAATGACCTGAAGAGTTCACAGTTGATGTGCTGGGCTGTGAGCATGGCTTAAGCTTGGGACATTGTGTATCTGAGCATTAGACATGCTGGGAGGGCGTTCCTGCTCGCCGCAGTGGCTCCGCTTGATGCTCTGGTTTCAGTGGCACCTGGTCCAGCTTGGCTGTGGCATCCAACTTTGCCCCGTGTTTTCACTTGAAGGGCTTTGCCAGCGGTGCTGGCTGATGGAGCCATCTCCCCTCGCCATCACTGGCTCTGCTCATGGTGATATTTGTGGTGGCACGGTGAACCAGATGGGCATCTTGGCCCACCCTGCTAAAATGGATTTCTTTCCCTCCAGCCAAATCAGTTCTCCCCCATCTGGTTAATGCTCAGCTGTGGGGAGAGCTGTGCCAGTACCGAGGGGGTGTGATGTGAAGATGGGCATGAGTTCCTAGGGGGGTGTGGGAGGAAGAACGTTGGTTTTTAGGCAGCTTTCCTGCAGCTTATGAAACCACAGGCTGGGCAACCACAACTTCTTGTGCGGTGGTGTCTTTCTATATATTCCAGCACTTCAGATTCAGCGTCACTTGCTCTCTTCCGCTGTGTGGTCTGTGCTGCTTTGTCCTTGGAATTCCTGCTTGGAGTGTGTGTGCTGCTGTACGTCCCATGGTATGAAGAACCTGTATGAGCTACCTCAGCCCAGCTCTCTGCCACCGGTGCTGTGCTGGCCTGTGGCTGGGTCCAGCTTCCAGAGGATCACAGAATTGACTAGGTCGGAAAAGACCTTCAGGATCATGAAGTCCAACCGTTTTCCCAGGACTGCCAAGTCTGCCACTAAACCAGGTCACTAAGGGCCTCATCTGTGTGTTTTTTGAACACTTCCAGGGATGGTGACTCCACCACCTCCCTGGGAAGGCCGTTCCAAAGCCTGATGATGCTTTGGGTGAAGAAATCTTTTCTAGCATCCAGTCTGAACCTCTTCTGGTGCAGCTTGAGGCTGTTACCTCTTGTCCTATCACTTCTTACTTGGGAGAAGAGATCAGGAGCCTCCTCGCTCCAGCCTCCTTTCATCCTTGCTCCAGCCTCCATTCAGGGAGTTGCAGAGAGTGATGAGGGTCCCCCTGAGCCTCCTCTTCTCCCGACTGGACACTCCCAGCTCCTTCAGCTGCTCCTGATAAGACCTGTGCTCCAGACCCTTCCCCAGCTCTGTTGCCCTTTTCTTGGATGAGAAGTTAATTATTGTAGGTATCGTGGGAATTGTGTGCTCTCCAAAAGCCAACGATTAAGCACACTGCTATGATGTCCTTGGACTTGGCTTACTACCTGTTACCATATTTGAATTTAATGGAGTGAGAACTTGAGCAGCCACAAGCATGGGACAGATTGGAGAGAACTGGAGCTTCCTCCTGGCCGAAGCACAGCCCTGCCCTACCATGGCCCTGACAGTTGTGCTTTGACCCCCTCAGCCCAGCCTGTTCACATGTGTGTGTGAGCTATAGCCTGTTCCTGTGCTCTTCACCAACACTTAATTGGGTAAACGTATTTACTACAATGTGCAAATTACATCCGAGCCATTGCTGCCAAACAGGGTGTTTGATACCAGCCTATGCTTTGTAGATAAGTCTCAATGAGGTCCATAGTAAGTGGTTTTATAGACCATTACTTTTGGCCAGTTCCTGAGCTATCATACTAACGTGTTTTCAGATGAATTGCCTTTATTTCCCTACTAACACAATTAATGCATCTTCTCATGCGTGCCTCGTCCTGCACGTTGTTTCTGTGAGATGCAGAACGGTGTTAAATATAGAAACAGCTTTTACCTGGAAACCTGGTGGGCTTTCCAGAGCCCTGGATGTGTTTCTCAGAAACCATAAAGGATCTCGACGTGTTTTTCTTGGCTTCTTTTGTAGGAAGGGTTCACATTGAGCTGATCAGGAGGGATGTAGCAGTGAGGTTCCATGTTGAGGGTGGGATGTTACTGGGGTGAAGGGCATTTCACAGCTTGCCCTGTGCCACTGCTCAGATGCTGGCACAAGCAGTGTGAAACTGGACCACAGAAAAAGGGGTGACTGGGAGAGAAGTCGTGTTAGTGAGCTCACAGGGCTCTGTGATGTGTTGGAGGTCGGGTGAGGAGGAGGAGGAGAAGGTGTTCATCATCCACCCTCCTGCAGTCAGCTCCTGGGGATCTCTGGAGCTGCTCCCTGGCGTGCCTTCTGCTGTGGGAGCTGGGACCTGCAGCTGCACCTTTGAGCTTTTTGATGGAAAACTGTCACAAATGTGTGCCAGCATGCATCAGCCTCTTCCTTTTTACCCTTTTTTTTTTTTAAAGCTTTCAACTTTCCAAGTTTTCCTTCTCCCCAGCAGTGTGGGCACTTGGAGTGTGGGTGTAAGTGGAAAGCTGAATGCAGGCTAGGTGACTGTTCCTGCTTTGCACCTTGCAGAGTTGTACAGTGTGTGGGCTTCCCAAGGCAAAGATGGGTTCTCAGTGCTGCAGTGAGGGGGACAATACCAGGCTTCCCTGTGACAAGCTGGGGGACACAGGCCAAGGTTAGAGGGACAGGGTGTGAGCAAGAGCTCTAAGCCTGTTCATTGGAGATGTGCTGGGCACACTGCAGAGCACTTGGGGTCTTATGGAGATGAGCCAGGGGCTCCTGAGGCAGTAGGA
>VZRW01012159.1:0-31881 GCA_013398125.1 Aegotheles bennettii
GCACTTTCTGAAATAAACAGCATATTTTACAGTGTCTTGCTTCTAGGACTGTTAACACTTGATGCTTATAGTTATTGCTGGAGAGTGGTATGTAGAAAGGCTCTTGTTTGTACTTATTCTGAAAGGTCACTGCTTGGTTCTGCTAAACTTCTTATGCCCTTAAATGAAGGCAGGAAAAGGGATCACACCTGCGACCCTCCTGTGGGAAGGAAGGACTGGACAGGTGACCAAAAACCAAAATTGACCAAATGAAGTTTTCCATCCCATACACATCACAAGTATAAATCTGAGGAGGGTTCAGGATGATCAAGCTCTCTTTGTCCAGAGCTGGTGTCCTGAGAAGACTCCATGTATTCTTCTGTTTTTGATCCCCATCTCTGCATTCCTGAATCGAGTTCCCATTTGTTGCTGAGTTTGAGATCCCAGTCCGGGACTTTCCCAGGACTTGCCCTGCTGCCTAAGTGGTGATGCGAGTGCTATTGGGGAAGAAGCATGATATTTTTTTAAGTATTTTTACGTTTGTACATATTTCCTTATTTCCAATTTTATTGTTTTATTATTTTTTTCCACATAAAATACTGTGTGGTGGAGTGCTTTGCAAAAAGGTGCAGTAAATAATGAAATACTGGAATTAGCTGGCTTAAAAATTAATGTTAGAGGAGTTCTCACAGAAACACTCCTAATCTTACAATACTTCCCTGATGTCTGGGCACACGTACGAATAAGAAAACATGGTGAAGAGAGGATGTCTTGGTCATTATCGTAAGGGCAAACTAAATATGAATGTAAACAGCAATAATACACTTAATTTCTGAATTGCTTTATTTCAGTTTTGTCACATGCAACTTTTTAACTCTACAGTGAGGTAAATTCATTATAGAAGAGGAGAAGGAAACAGGCTGTCAAGTTGGCTTGTAAATTATCTGGACTGGTTAGTATGTGTTTTGAATACGCAGCTTTAGACAGTGAGGAAAAAGTGGTTTCTTTTTCAAAGAATTTAAAATCCCTCTGTCTGACAACAAATTTGCACAACCAGTTCCACACTTGCAGGAACATTCCTAGTGATGTTAAGGACATTCTATCAAGTAGTACTAACATTCTTGAAGATTACAGTCACATGCTTCTTAATATGAAAATGCTTATATCTTTAAAATCTTTATTTGTTGCACTTCACAAAGTTGCACTTTTTGACTCTTAAGATGCTATATAATATAGGATGCAAAAAGGACTTTAAGATATTGTCTCAGTTTATACGACCAGGGCAAGCCACAACTGAGAGACAGAGTTTGCTTCTGTCACTCCCCTCCACCCNTTTAATGAAAAGGATATAAATGTATATTTACAATCTGAACCTGGAAGAAAAGTCCTTCACTGAAGAAGCCGATGAAGGGAGAGAAAAAGTTCAAAGCACTTTCCTCAGCAGCTGAGTCAGACGACCTTTGCAGAGACGTGCTGGGCTGATAACGAAACACAGGGCCTCTTCACCTCCCCCACTGCTTCCATGGAATGATCGGGAATCAGCAGAGAAGAGAGTGAAGAGAAGAGAGAGCAAACTTCCTGTTTCCCTGGCTTTTATAGAGCCTGACAGGAAATGGGAGGAATACCCAGGTTCCTTCACAAAAAAGGTCCTTGCAGGGAACAGAAAAAGCCACTAAAAACTTGCCTGCCCCCTCAAACTATAACAGATATAGAGCACATTTTTTAGGCAACAAGGGAGATGCAATATAAGGTTTAAAATACTCTAGCCATTAGATTGTCTTCTCACCTACATGGCCATCTGAGGCCTGTTAAAAATTATTTACAAATATCTTAGAGACCCTTGGCATTAATGTAGCAAAATATTCCATGGTGACTATAAATAGCTGCCTTATGAATCTTGAAAATATTTTCAATACATCAGAACTATTTCAAGAAATGTGGAAGATAACCTTAGTAAGAAAAGTCCACATGCATTTTACCATGTTCCCAGTAAGGTAAAAAGGAAAGACTGAACTACTAAATTAATACTAGGGGGTAACATTTTTTTTTTTGGTGGGAAAATAAAAAAGTATTGCATAACTCCAAATGTAGCAGATGGCTATCTGTTCACTTTTCCCAATCCCAACCCAAAGAGCAGAATTTCAGACATCTTGTCTCCAGTGTTTTCTTGCCTCTCAGTTGTTTAACATAGCATTTGCTCATAATTTCGTCTGCTTCAGCTGCCATTTTAAGACTGCTAGGTTTCCTTATTTGAATATTAAACACTCTAGACTTCAGAGAAATTTCCAGTTTTCAGAAGTTAGTCATGGGTATGTCTGTCTTATGTAGGACAACAATTTTCTCTAATGAGATTTGCTAAGGACCTGCTTCTCCTCCCCAGAACAAATTTAACTAGAAATTACTACATTCTATACACAGAGGGATAAACATATAAAGAATATCGAAAGGCAGTTCCACTTGTTCTGATGAACAGTATCAAAACAGTTGGTAAGACACTGAATAGATACTGTTTCCAGCATAGTTTACTGCAATCTATAATGTGTTGTACCCACTTCATAAAGTAAAATCAGCTCTTCTAGATCCAATCTATATTCCACAGAATTTTCTTCTACAAGTCAGGATTGTGTGCAATCGAACTAATCGAAGTATATGAAAACAGAATGATTGGATTGTGACTGTCCTGGGCCTGCTGGCATCAAAAATATGAAGTTATTATAACCAAGGTCTACAAAAAATCATAAAACTGTAGCAGTTATAGAAATGGAAGAGGCATATGAAAAGTACAGCATTATCTGCAGACAGAGAATGAGTCTTAAAATCATCACTAATCTGTAAGTAGTAGAGAAAAAGGCTCATCAGTCACTTGTGAATGAGACCACTGTTATAATTGATGGTACCTTCTGAAATGGCTTTGATCATTAGGGTTCCAGAAGCTGAATTAAAATAAAATGTAGGATACATATTCTGATGCTAAAGCAGTGAAAATGTATTCCTTCTCAGTGACAGATAAAACAGATAATTTTACAAGGAAGCGTTTTACTGAAACTGTTTCAGCTTTGTAATTTCCTGGGAAAATGAAGAGTAATGTGAAGACTGGAAGAGATGAAACTAGCTGTTTCATTCCAGATATTGACTACACAAGTCACTTTCAGTAAATCTACTGCTTATTGGACTCGAGGCAACACTTTGTTAACATTATGAAGGCTGTATAAAATGTTCTGTTTAGTAAGACAACCTTCTGGTACCAGAAACTGAAGCTTATTCTAAAGACATGTTTTCTGGTATGCAAGGAAAACAAACGTGAATTGAGTATAACAGGTCTGTCACTTCATGGCTCCCAATCCAATCTGATCATAAAGTCACTTTTTTCAGACCACCATAGAAATGAACTCTTGGTTAAGAAGCAATATATAAGCTATTTTGCCAGCTCTTAGAGCTGATAATTTTCACCAAAACGTAATTACCCAAAACCTCAGAGGCCAGTCTTAATTGACCATTTCAGTTCCTAGAGATGAGAAAAACCAAGAATCATTTATATGTCAAGAAGCAGAATCCCATCCTTTTTGCATAAAAAATCAAGATGGGACTATATTTCTGCCCTACAGGAGCATGGTGGTTGAAGTTTGCTGGAGGAGACTTAGGTATGACTTGATTCTTTTCCCTGGAAAGCCTGATAACATAATAGTCAATCAATTGCTGATTGTCTCCCCAGTCACGTGGTGCCAGGAAAATTTGCCTTGCACACTTGACAGAAGCTGTTCAACTTTGGAAGTCAATGGAATTCCCTCCTCTCCCTACCCTTTTCATGACATGGCACAAAAAATGGTGTCCAGCAGATAATGACAGCCTGCCCTGAAGAAAGTAGATTTCTATACAAACTGAATACTCTTACATGTCTCTTCTGCCTTTTAGTTCCTGCTCCAGTACTACCAGAATAGCTGTCAGATACTAATTTACTGACATTGAATATTTTTCTCCTATCAGACTGTATCTAGAACTGATTGCTGACTCACCTATGTGGGAGATATGAGAGTTTATCAGATTTTGTTCTAGGCTAGCAACTACTTTAGCCCATGCTGATACTTAAATATTTAGAGTGGAAGCAACTTATCAGAAGGCATCTAAATGTAGCACATTTTTGACCACCATCAGTGCACTCTGAGATCAATGGAAGAAATTATGTTGTAGAGGTTCTGAGTCCACTTTAAAAACCATCTAGACAAGTGTTTCAGGCTGGTAACAGAATTTTAAATAGCTTAGATTGAATTGCCCGTATCACTACCTGTTAACATAACAAGGCCCTAGCAAAAGAGGAGAAAAACTGAATATTGTTGCTCCAAATCTCTTCTTGGCTCTGCTTTTAGAACTTTTCCAGTAACAATGTAGCACATGCAAAAAGCCTTTAAGGTGTTCAAGGTCAGTGCTAGGAACATTCTGCATAGGGTAGCAGCTGAATGAGATGGGTGTAATCTCCCACATGATATGCAAGGGTTGTTTTCACCTAAATTCTGGCTCAGTATTCCACAGATTGTCCCTCTGACAATCAGGAGAATATATTCTATATATAACAAGTCCTCATTAAATGCTGTGATATTATGATTTGCTGAATTTTATTTATTTATTTAATTTTTAACTGCAGTGGTACAAGAGGAATCTTTTTTGTTTGGTTTGGGTTTTTTTGGTAATGTGGTAAATAGTATTATCAGAGTCTCCATTTAAATTAAAAGAACAAGCTATTACCAGCTGCCCAAAATCTTTGAGTTATCATATGGAAATAATAATCACAAATAGTGATTTGTCATCTAAAATATTAATCAATCTAGGACTTCTACAATAAATAACATTCTAATTCAATAAAGAACATTCATTATACTGGCAAAGAATTGGCATTAATGAGACTTAGTCACTTGTTTAAAGTTTACATAAATTTTGAGGAATATTGATGGAACCTGATTATCTGTTTAGAGGTGGTGGAATATCTGAATGATATGCTTAACACAGGTAGGATGTCTGCCATCTGCCTCTTAGACCTTCTTATTTTTAAGTACTACTCTTTTTGACCTTCGCTTGCAGCCAGATCAAGCAGCAGGTAGGATACACTTCATAAGGCTTTAGATGTCAAAATATTCTGTGTCCTGTACAAGTTCATCATGTATGCTCACTCCATAATGCACAATGAGAGCTGGGAAAATCTATCATGTCTCCCAGATATAATAAGGTATTCCATGATACATTACAATGTATGAGCCAATTTCAGGGTCCCAAATTGTTCCAAATCCAATTCCTGACTTTACAACCTATTCTTGTTCAACCACACTATAAACCAGGTTAGTTAAATTAATAAAAGGAACACTTGAAGATGGCAAAGAGAAATGTAAATCACACCTCATACATACAAGAAAGTACACAATTTTGAATACACTGCTTTGGAAACAATAAACCCTCAAAGAAGCTTGAGTTTGGCCTAAGAAAATAATTATTCATTCAGTAATGACTCATAGTTAAGACTGCAAAGCCATTAACTGAATATATGAATTTTCATCTGATCTTGGAAAAAAAAAATAGAAATAAACAGATCTTACTAAGACAACATAAAAGTGGGAACTTACTCTGTCACTACCTTAAATGAAGCATTCAAAAGCCAAGGAACTCTGTTTTCAAATACTCCTGTTTCTAACGAGCCAAATACAGTGAAAAACAAATACTACAAATGCATAATTATCAGTAAATACTTCTTACTAAGGTGTTTGTAAGAAAAAGATCAAAGCAAATGGGACTATTTATTACATAAAGTGCACAAGAGTTTAAGGATTTGTATTTATTTGTTATTTATTTACTGCCACAGCCCATCATTAAAAACATAGATTATGATTTCCTGGTTTTTTTTCCTCTCTCCACCTCTTAACATACAAGAGGAAAAGAATGAAAAGAGAGAACAAAAAAAAGAGTGGTATTATTGTACAAACAGATTCCAGGATGCACCTTGTTTTCAAAAAATTATAGTAGTAAGTGGGAAAGTGAATCTTTGAAGGAGGTACATGTATGAATGAAAAACTGAACTAAATGATTTTATGGAAAATGTTTTTAAAGTTCTATATTAACCATAGAAAAAATCAGAATGCTTTGGGTTGGAAACAGCTTTAAAAATCATCTAGTTCCAACTCCTCTGCCATGAGCAGGGACACCTTCCACTAGACTGAGTTGCTCAAAGCCCAACCTGGTCTTGAACACTTTCAGGGAGGGGCCATCCACATCTGCTCTGGGCAACCTGTGCCTGTGTCTCACCACCCTCACAGGAAAGAACGTCTTAATATTCAATCTAAATCTCCCCTCTTGCAGTTTGAAACTATTTCCCCTTCTCCTATCACTACATACCCTATAAAGGGTATATTCCTATAAAGGAAGTCCCTCCTGATCTTTCTTGCAAGCCCCCTTCAGGTACTGCAAGGTGTCCCCAAAACCTTCTCTTCTCCAGGATAAACAACTTCAGCTCTCTCTGCCTGTATTTGCAGGAGAGGTGCTCCAGTCTCTGTTCATGTCTATAGCCCTCCTCTGGACTCTCTTCAACAGCTCCATGTCCTTCTTTTGTTGGGGGCCCCAGAACTGGACACAGTACTCCAGGTGGGATCTCACAAGAGTGAAATAGACAGGGACAATGACCTCCCTCGACATACTGGTCATGCCTCGTTTGATGAAGCCAAGATACAGTTGGCTTTCCATGCTGCAAGAGCACCTTGCCAACTCATATTGATCTTCTCATTAACCAACACCTAGTTCTTCTCCTCGGGGATTCTCTTGATTCATTCTCCACCCAGCCTGTATTTGGGCATGGGATTGTCCCAGCCCAGGTGCAGGACCTTTTACTTGACCTTACTGCATTTTATGTGGTTTGCATAGGCCCACACTTTAAGCCTGTAAAGGTCCTTCTGGGTGGCATCTATTCCCTTTAGAATATCAACTGTACCATACAGCTTGGTGTCATCCTGAAACTTGCTGAAGGTGCACTTGATTCACTGTCCACGTCACTTGATAAAGATATTAAACAGCGCTGGTTTCAATACTGACCCCATGAGTAGAACCACTTATTACTGATACCTACTTCAACATTGAGACATTGACTTCAACTCTTTAAGTGTGACCATCCAGCCAATTCCTTATGCATTGAGTGGTCCATCCATCAAGTCCATGCCTCTGTTAGTTAGAGACAAGACTATTTTGTGGGACAGTATCAAATGCTTTGCACAAGTCCAGGTAGATGGCATCAGTAACTCTTCTCTTTTCCACTAATGCTGTAATCCCATCATAGAAGACAAACTGATTTGTCAATCACAATTTGCCCTTAGTGAAGTCATATTAACTGTCACCAAATACTTCTCTATTTTCCACGTGCCTTAGAATAGTTTTCAGGAGGATCTGTTCCATGACCTTACTGGGCACAGAGGGTAAGCTGGCGGGCTTATTGTTCCCTGGATCTTCTTTTTTCCCCTTTTAAAAATGGAGGTTATTTTTCCCCTTTTCCAGTCAGTGCAAACTTCACCAGACTGACTCGGCTTTTCAAATACTATGCCTTTATTTATCATTATTACTATCATGAACACTCATTTATCATTAATACATGGACATACTGGAACCATAGAATTATACAATATCTTCAGTTGGAAGAGACCCATAATGATCATTGAATCCTGCTCACTGCTTCTCACAGGAATACCTAAAATTAAACCCTAGAAGTAAGAGTGTTGTCCTTGAACTCTAACAGGCTTGATGTTGTGACCACTTCCCAGCAGAGCCTGTTCCAGTGGCCAACCACTCTGTCATGGTTAAATGAGTTCTGTAAGTAACTCAGTCATCCATGCCAGTTTGTAGATTGGCAATTGTATATTTGCAATTTTATACACTGGCTTCATTAGTGCTCTGCAAAGAAAAAAGAAAAGAAAATGAAAATGAAAAACAGTGGTAGAAATTTTACTTGTTAAATAGTGGCAGTCAAATTTATATAGAAAGTGAGCATAGTAGTTCAAGTTTTTAGCATGTGATAACATTCAAACGATTATTTGGGTGTTTGGATATTCTAATGAAGAAACACACATTTTTGACAAAATTTCCCGTAAGAGTGTAAGTGGTCATGTAACTTTTAGGAGTTTCTTCCCTAGCTTGTGCTCTGTCTCAGTGCAAAAACATCACTGGATGGATCAGAAAGGATGAGTATATAATAGGTCATATCAAATGCCTATCCAGTCTCCAGCAGTAGCCATAAGTCATAAGCGTTTTACCAAGGGCAAGATGAAAGCAGTGAAGTATACATGGCATTTCTTTGTTTATTAAGGAGTGTGTCTAGTCATATACCTCTCACTGAAGAACTGCCTCTTTCTGTTTTAAACTCATCTCATTTTAGTTCTGTTTGATCATAACTTGTTATCACAGATGGAAAGACTGTGAGTCTTTGCTGGACCTGAATGTGCTGCTTATATTTTTGTAAATCGGTATTGTTAGATCTTCTCAAGTTTGTTTTGTTTTGTTTTGTTTTTCATTTGTTTGTTGTTGTTTGTTTTTTGTTTGTTTGTTTTTTCTGCAGAGGAAATCTCTTAGCTTACTTGCAAGTTTTACTTCCCAAAACACAAGCTGTACTATATTTTATCAATTTTATTGCCTTTCCAGGCTATTTATTTGTGCTTTTTGAAATGAAGACACCAAAACTGCTTTTCATAATTAAGATGCAGGTGATGCACAATTTACACAGCTGCATAATGATAGTGCAGATTGCACTCTTCTTTTTCTTATGAATCTTGTTTGGTTTTCTTCTCTCACATAGTAATACACTTGATTTATGGGCTGGTTGAGATTACAAATGTTCCTTAAATTTTTCACTCAGGGCTTGTTTATACATGTAATTCCAGCTCAATTAACTGCTAGGGGATGCTCAGTTGGAAAGATGTTGGAACTTAAGTAAGCATGAATGTCCCTAAAACATGACACTGTGGCCTTACACAATGTCTGGCCAATATAATATACAACAGAGAAGTTGCACCTGAATTAACTTTTGAAACAAGTTTAAATAATAAATATTTCTCTGTCTAAAAAGGAATAAAATAATATTATATGTTACTCATCTGTGGAAACTGCAGATTTAATTATTTTAATGAATTTATAAAAATAATTATTTTGTCAGAGTACCAGCCTCAATTTCCCTCTTATTCTCTGGGTTTGGTTCTAGAAATAATTTGGGACACTAATATATTTTTCTAGAAGATAGATTTCTATAAAAGGTTAAGAACTTACAGTTGGTCTTCAGACCAGTTCCTGAAAGCAATGTGTATAGAACCTTCTATAGTAAAGGACTGGTTAGGCTAAGAAGACAGCTAAGAAATCAAACTGATGTTTGAATTTCTGTATGCTATAAAGATTCTTTGAGCTGACAAAATACCAGAAATACCAGAAAAATATGAAAATCCTCTAACGTATCCTCTAGTATTTAAAGTTGAATCATAGCAGTTAAGAATGAAAAACAGCTGGATTTTTGTCAGTTAAGCATCTCTTAGAATGTTTCAGAATCAGGACAGAATCACACAAATCTGACAGTCCATTAACAATATTTTTAACATTACTCTAAATATGAATTAGTTTTATTTAATTTAGTATTCTAATTACACAAGATCTCAAGCTGTGTTAAGCCCTGCAGAAACACATAAGAAACACTTCTAATCTTACATATTTTTTGCTGAATGATATAAGAAAATATAAAAAGCAATTTTAAAATTGAAAACAAACAAAAAACCAAAGGACTGACCAAATTACTTACTTCTTGCTTAGATTGTATAAAAATTACTCAGAAGTGTATTGATGTTCTTTAGTGCTCTAAGAGCTACGCTTAGAAGATACTCGGCTGGGCATCTGTATGGCCAGATTTTCCATCCACAAACTGTTCTTATTCAGCCAAAAATCACCACACATGTAAACGAAACAACTGATATAAAAACAAGTTGACCAAGTCTCATTTCTGAGAGTTACCCTTTGGGTTTATGATTGAATATACATGCACATAACCTCCTAAATAATTTCACCATGCCATCCAAATTAACTATTCCAATGTATTTAGATGCTTCAAGGACTAAATTACTTTGAAATTTATGGATTTTTTTTCAGAATGGAAATTAATAGGAGATAGATATTTTACTTTGGTTTTGCAATGTTCAGCAAGAACTGTTCTAAATATCTTTCATATGGCTCTCCATTATCCCCCTAACCTTCAGTTGTAACTGTTACTCTCTACTCTAAGGACAAAATTCCTTGATAGTGTCTCAACAAAGAAACATACCAATTTCTGAAATCTCCATCCATAAATTTTTATTCATCCAAGGAATACTTACTAAGCATCAATGAAGCATCAAACCTATTTGAATAAGATTGTAGAGACATGTTTGTGATGAGTTGTTTAGCACTTTGAAGTATTAAAGGTGAAAAAATAATTCTAAAATTCTTATCCTTATGGATAAGAATTGTGACTTATGACAATGTGAATTTTAATTTAATAATTTTTCATGTTCATGTGCATGCACAGAAACAGTTTATTGAAGAGTAAACCTTGGGGAGAGACACAGAGGAAGAATAGTTTTTTATGCAAAATACACTACATAAAAACATATGATTGCCTGCTTAGTGAATTTTCCAAACATCTATAATAACAAAAACTGCTTGTGACTCTTAATGTATATACTGAGCACTAACTCAGGCCTCATTCAGGAGTACTGTTATATTGAGGATTATGTGACTATTAAAACGGGCCAGCTGAAGGGATGCTTACTAAGTCCTACCTAAACAGTTGTTCATTTAAAGTTTTGGGTATGCTGCTTTTTTTTTTTTTTCTGACCAACTTTAGACATGTTCTGTCAGTTAGATACTTAGTATTTGATAACAATGATTATAGGACAAAGTACTTTTCTGTAAATGATACTAAACCTCAGAAGACTTGTAGGGAACAAAAACAAAAAACAAAACAACAAAAAATACAAGCATAGTTTCAACTGCAGCTTTGGTTGTTTTCCCTCAGTAATAATATTCTGGTCACAAAGAACAATGTTTAACCACCATCACTTTTTATTTTTAGGAGTAAATACCAGCTGTTTAATCTTTGGAAGTAATTACCTAATTTCTCTGCTAAACTGAAGGACAGCTTTAACTGTTTTTCTGTGAAATGTGCTGCAGCAGTAAATATGTCACTATAAACTCAGTGAATATAATAATTGTTAAAGAAAGATTCTGGAATAATGTTCATATCCATTTACCAAAGGATATGTATGTTTGAGATGTAAGGTGCTCTGCATGTAACCTAGCTCTGTTACAGTGAGTGAGGGATGATACTTTGAACTCAGCTCAGTAAAGCAGGACTTTGACAAAAAAGGGATGCTCAAAGCCACATATGTTATTAAGACTTCGCCTTTTGTCTCCTGCCTAAATCCAAAGGCATCTAACCTAGGGCTCCCAGGGCAGTCAGAGTTCTGCTCACAGCTACCCCTCTGAGAACTTTAGTGCCTGCTAATTTTTCAACCTGTTTGGGATCAGGGTACTTGGAAAAGTAACTGTAAACCCCTTTGAGGACCACAGTCTTTGTTCTGGAAAGATCAGGTTACACACAATATATAACACCATCTTTTATGTATTGAACTTTGAAATGTTGTGTTTTATCTCGAAGTGCCTCTTACACTCACCCTACACAGGGTGCTTGACAAGGCTGACAATGAGGATCTAAGCTACTTGAGGCAGAGAAGGCAATTGCATAGACCTATACTATAACAAAGCACACTAGAAGAGTATAGTGCTACAAAGAAGAAGCAGGAAACATCATAATTAAAAAAATATAAGAATTTGTGTAGCTCTTTCTAAGAACTAATCTCTCCCTATGACTAACTAAAGTTTCCTAGGTTCAGATAAGGTAGGATACCCAGGAGTCCTAAATAAAGACCCTAAGTTCCTGATGGGAATAAAGTTTCAGAGATGTTTCCTATTGGCTAGTTTTAGCCGACATGTAAGTCTAATATTCTCTGAGATTTTTTTGTGCCTAGTTAAATCCTATTCTGAGATGTAGCTAGGAATGAATAATCTGAGATTCCCTACTTATTTTTTTCAAGCACATTTATAGGCAACATGAAAGAACTACACTTATTTAAATTTTCATTGTAAATTGGCAAGAAGTAAAATGCAAAATAATGAGACAAAATGAAAAAATAAATTTATATTTCCAATTCATTAACATCTCTCCCCTTATATTTTGGGAAAGAAGGGAGGATATTACTGAAAGCAAGGAGAGTGTAGTACATTAGGCAGAAATTTTTAGAACTTATTTCTGCAAATAGAAAAACAAACACAAAGCCCTACCTGCCCACACAAGCAAATAACATGGTGTTTATATTTCTGAACATTGCCCCAGCGAATAAATGAGATTTAGATTGCAAAATTGTTGACAAATAGAGACATAGAGAGGGTGGTTGAGAAAACAAATATTTAAATTTACTTAACATAATATAGAGATCTAAAATCCAGAACTGATTGAAAAATATCTGAAAATTTTATATCATTAAAGTGATAATTCATCAAAATCATAACTACTTATGACTGGAATTTTTACAATGAATTAAGTATTTGAAATAATTTCTGTCAGACCTATGCAGTTTGTTCATGAGTCATTTTTTTCATTTTTTATTCTAGTAAACTAAAATTTACTCAAAAAATTAAAGCAATCAAAAATAATTATTTTATAAGTTTTGAAAATTAACATTTTTATAAAGCTTTTCATTTATGAACATTGTCATTTGATAACCAAGATGGACTCGGTGATCTTGAAAGTCTTTTCCAACTGGAGGGATTCTATGATTCTATGATCATCTCATCTTCCCCTCTGCCCTCAGTTAATCCATGCAAATTGTGAAGATTTCAACTTTTGTATTTAGTTTTAGAAATGAAAGCATGTTCCTGTCTTGGAGAAAATCGTGTCTAACCCTGCTTCCCAAGATTAAGATGAATGACTGCTTAACTGAAGCCTAATTATCATGATATTGGTGGCCCGTCTTTTTTTATTTTCCCTGATTAAGAGTGTTTAAATCTCCTGTTCCCATCTATGAGACTAGTGCTGTGGCCATTGAATGACAGATTAGACGAATGACTTTTTCAAGGATGGGATATTAGAAATAGTGCATCCATTTGACCAGAGAGAAAGGAAACACAGTGGATCAAGATTCAATAGTGTAGTGTTTGTTGAGATTCGTAATAGTTATCTGCTGGTTAACAGTCAGACTTGATGATCTTAAATGCTTTTTCCAACCAAAACTATTCTATGATTCTATGTTTCTACAGTTCTATGCTAAGGGCCAGGATGCCAACCAGGACTCTTTCTTGGCTTGATTCTTGTTATTGCTTTCAAGATTATTTGTTCATTTCTACTAAACTAGATTCTAACATAAAATTCGTCAACATTTTCACAAAGCTTGGTTAGAACCTGCTGTGCTCTGTCCACCCATCAGAGAAAGTAGGAAATTTACATTATGTAGACCTAAACTTTTTTGGTCTGTCTCTCTGGGATAATGACTCATACATTTGGCCAAGTGGCTACTGTGTATAGTGAGTGGATGCGAATTCCGTCTAGGCATATTTGCTCTCTCAGTGTGGTCTAAACATAGGGTATATAAAAATGGGCATCGATGTTTATATTTACAGCTGTTTGACCTTAACTGATTTACCTGTACTTTGCAGATATCCTTGTCCTTAGGAGTAGTGTTAATTTTAATCAAAGAACACTTGGTCAAGTATTAATCTCAAGAGAAGGAGAAAGTAGCATATGACTTGAATTAAATTTCTTCTGCATTTAGACAAAAGAAAGAAGGTGCATTATAGGAAGATCAAGGCAGTAATATGGATACTCTTCAGCAAATTTTGGTCTCCTAGGGCAAATTTTTACTCAAACACCTAGGATTGAGTACTTGAGGATTTGTATAGCAATTAAGTGAAATCGAGGTTTGGGATTTTGGAGAGTGTTTTGAGCTAAGATGATGCAGTTTAGAGTTACCTTACTCACATTCTGCTTTAATTACAAATCAATGTTTCTAAGAACCTACTCTCACCTCACTTTGTATGACACAGAAAAAAGTGAGTAACAGTTGTACTCTACATGAACACTACAAACTCAGTGTTAAGGTTAAGCTGGCTAGTCCTGATTCAAGGACTGCAAAATACTGGTTCAGTATGCTACTTGTTTCTATATGACTCCTGGAAAGTTCACAGTGATGACAAAATATATTAATCTCTTTCTGAAATGTGATTTGAAGTTATGTTCTCAGGTGAATTTTGCCTAATTTGTCAGACAGGGTTTTTGCGAAAAAAAAAGGGGAAGGTAAAAGTGTCTGTGAGGTGGCTGGGGAAAACCATCCCATTGAGTCATGAGGTTCAGACTAGACCCCCCGCCTTTCTAAACTCCTTCTCAGAGAGGAGTCTAGGTGTGACTGGATCCAGTCCTTGTCCCAGACTTGACAATTGGGCTTGTTGCTCCCACCTGGTTGCACAAGATTTAGCAAGGTCATCCTTAAGAGTTCTTTGTGTACAGGGCTGTCTTGGTTTTTCCTAAAATTCCACAAGGGTCAATCTTGCACAATTTTGTGAATGTAACAGAACAAGAAAACCAGCAAGAATAATAAAATTTCCCAAAACAGTGAACAATCAAGGACTATCATGCTATCAGATATAGCTTAAAACAACCTCAGTATGTCTCTCAATTGCTCATTAACCACTGGGGTCATTTCCCAATCAGTGCTTGAGTTAGCAGTACCCTGTTAACATGGCCTGCTACAGTCAGTTTTATTCTGTCTGAGGACTGTCCTATATTTCCTCAGACACAGTGTAAGCCAATAAGAATGTATCTTTTGGCTGTCAGAGTAGTAAAAGGGATTACAGAAGAATGAAAATCAGCTTAAGATTCATTTCAGATAGTGAGGAGTTGAACACACAAGATGAAAGAAAACAGTAACAAACAATATGAGAGACAGAAAAGGAGTCTTAAAAAGCCTGTGAGCACTGGGTCTGCCATCTTTATGGAATTAAAACATATGGAAGGGAATGATATCAAGAAGTATGTTATGACTGCTGCTAGTCCAGTGTCCCAGAGAAGATGTTTGGGTACATACCTGTTTCTTTTTAAATGGTGTGTTATCATGAGAAAAAACAGCATTACTGTTAGTAAGATAGTACTATTAATAATATCAGTGAAAATGTTGTCCTCTGTCTTGCCTCCCATAACAGAAATTGCAAACCTCTGTTATACAACCATAACACATCTGGTGTTGTCTATATGGTCACATGTATTTGGAGCCCATTCCAGAATACCAACACCTCAGGCTGGATAAATGAGATAGCTGTGTTCCCAGAGAAGGTAGGTATGTCACAATATGACTCCAAAGAAGAGTAATGTTATATATCCCCTTTCTCTTCTCACTCCTGCTTAAAAGACTTTTAAAAGACTAAAGACTCCTCACAAAAGACTTTTTTTTCCTCTTAAGCCATATACTTCTCAAATCTAAAAAATAACTCTTAGCTGATATTGCATATCATAGAAGCTGACAGATACATAACCAAGAAATTAAACCAAAGAATTTTTGAGGTGTAATTGTCAAACTGATATCTAACTAGTTATTTAAATGCAGGTTATAAGCAGATGGCTTCAGATGCTGTGCTGTATCTCTGTTTTGTTGTCAGTTTTCCTGTGTTTTTCTATTTTTGCTCATGATTTCCTCCCAGGCTGTCATGCAGAAGGTCAATACAAATTATAAGGAAGCTGACTTATTTACTCCTCTATGGAAGAAATTAAATGGGCTATAAAAGTCACAGCATGACCCACACATTTCAAAATGCCTATATGAGGTGTACATCTCGCACCATAACTCTACCTCTGCAAATTCAAATTATGCTTAATGACAGAGGGAAGAGATGACAGTTAAGTCTCCTGTACATGGCATGCAGTCAGGCTTTGACCTTTGGGGAAGAAGGAATGTGAATGATTTTATCTGATATCCCAAAGATGAGAGAGAAAGATCAGATGTGTTCAGGCTCATGTTCTACAAACTCAACAAATTTCAAGTCTGGTTCACTTTAAATCTTGAACTTCTGGAAATGCAAGGAACAAGAGCCATATGGGCATCAATTTAATTCAAAATGTCCATCTGCTGCTGCAACACCTGCATGAATTGTTACATAGCAACCTGTATTTCCTCTTGTAGTTGGAATCCCTGGGTTACTGTTTGCTCTGCGAGTGTGTTGTCCTTGTTCCTGTCCAGTAAATCCTCTTGTGATGCCAGAGATTTGCCCAGCAAATATTAGAGCTCATTGTACAATGTGCTTAGATAAATTCTATTTTGCAGATGGTTGTGACATAGAAAATATATTTGTGCCTGAATATAACATCTTTTTCTTCCTCCCCATTCTCAACCCAATATGAACCACTTAGATTAGAGAAAATTAATGAGAAATATTATTTTCCAGTTTCATAAAATATAAAAAATACGTCATTGGGGTATATAAGTGACATACTTTTTTATGGAAGGAGTAATTGAATAGAGAAAACTTTGTTATTTTGTTACACTGGTATAGGTGAGAATGCCAAAAACTAAGAGAGGTAAAACAGGGACTAGGCTAATTTGTGATATATGGACTCACTGGTACCTATCAAACACAGTGACTCCTTTGTATCAAAGTTTCCTTAACCCAATGATTGACAGAAGGATACATCAGAAGAAATTCATGTAATACATGGTATCGTGGTTTTTCCCCCTAAATATCTACTTCTAATAATTTAACAGAATCATGGCCTGGATGGATATTTCAAGTGAAAAGTATGACAAAGCTTTGGATTTATACACTGAAAAGAGATTACAATAAAAAAAAACTTAGGAATTTGAAGCACTTCATATATATTTGTTTTAATTTATTTTTTGTATTAAGTGATAGTTGAACATCTTTCCCAACATACAAGCTATAAGGAAAGTCTTTTTAGGAGGTAATAGCAGATTACAGTTACTTGTGCACGAAGGGCAAAAATTCATTTTTATGAAGAAAATTTTCTTTTCAGTGAAAAGAGAATGAACCTTACCATCAACAAAGTATGAGGGTATTCTGATTTGATCTGAGATAGGAAATACCAACACCTTGGGAAACCGAAGGCTCAATGAAATCATGACATGAAAAACTAGGGCAGGGGAAACTGTAGAGTTGAGACTAGAAAGAATATTTTTTAAAGTCTAACTTAATTAATATTTTTTCCTGTAATACCCAGTGAACAGTGGTAACACAGAACTTTACTAATCTTTCCTTTATATTGCAGTATGAGAAATAAGACATCTTGAGAGTTTGTCCCCAAAACAACCAACCAATCAACCAACCAACCAACCAACCAACTAAACAACCATAAGACCAAACTTCCCTGGGGCTGACATTTCCGGTTCTGTTGAAACTGGGGAAATAAGTGAAAGGGTATGGCTCAAGATGCAATTCTTTTGTCATCTTTAAAGAAGCAGAAGAGAACATAACTCAGCCTATAGTAGAAGACTTCAATGTAAAAGCAGTATCAGGAGTTATAATTCATCCATATATGTCACAACCACATCTGCCTACATGTGAGTTTAGTAGAAACACACACAATTAATTCTATGCTTTTTTTAACAATTTTTCTAAGCAATTGTAATTTTTAATTTCCTGAGTAGATAATATAAGATGTAATGAAAAGGTTTAGCTAACATGATATCAATTAATCTTTACCCAAAAGGTGAATCAAAACCGGATGTTAAAGTAAATGTTTTATTATTCCTCCTTAGCTTTTCCTTTACATTTATGGATTACAGGTGGAAGAAAGAATGTTCAAACACTAATGACATCAAGTATTGGTCAAAGAAATCTGGGGAAATAATAATGGAAAAATCTTATTTTTAACGTTAATTTCTAATCTGACTTTTAGGATCACAAATTTTGTAGGGTGAAATAAATAATCATTCTTTCTGTGTCATTGTCAGATTCAAATTCAGCTCCTTAATTTCTTATGTTTACCTTTGACTACCCTCATCTGCAATTCTCAGCAGTCTCTGTTAAGCAACAGCTACAACACTCAACAATGGGAATTTTTACATTTAACTTCTGGGCAAGGTATCACTTCAGTCTGAAGAAATGACAGCCTCACTGGCATGAATTATATGTGCTGAACCCAAAGCCAATGCTAGTTGGTTAGTTAGGTTACTGCCTTCTAAAATACTGCAACATTTTATATTTCTAACATGTTTTCAAACAAAACAGTTGATTTATTAACAAGTGGTACTTGTATGGGATTTGTGAGGGAAGATTTTTCATGATTCTGGTATACTAAAACCTAGCAACAGATGTACTAAGATAAGTATGAGTGAAAAAAACCCAAGAACTATCCCAAATCAACGGTCAGTTTATACCTTCTGGAAAAAGTAGTTTATGAGTTCAGAACAGTATGGGCTGTAGGGGGGTATTGTATTCCTCAGATCACTAGTATAACTATTACTGGACACAAAGAAGGCAGAAAGGTCAAAAACATAGCTTAAATGAGAGCCAAAAGCTCTGATGTTTATGATGCCTTTATTTAGGAAGACCAGATGAGAATTTTTTAAAATTGGCAAACAATTAATACCTATTCCGTGATCTGATGAAAATTGCTACGTAAATTATCTTTATGAATGCAAATAGTATCAGAATCCTATCTCTGAGAAACTACTTTATACTTGCACATAAGGCCAAAAATTTTGTGTGGATCAAGGCATAGCAGAATGCTTTCATGACCAACTGTCCTTAACTTCACCATCAAGGAAAAAAAAAAAGATCACTCCAAAATGACCAAAACCAGAAAGCAAAAAATATAGAGCTGCTTACATTGAATTTAAAAGCAGTAGGAGAATCTCAAAGTAAATTTTGAGACTTAATGATTCTGAGTGTATGTTAGCAAGGAAGGTGTAGCTGGAAGTCTTTTGCAAGTGCAAAAGGAATTAGTTTAGGAATTTCAGTATCCAACTCAAAGCTGTTTGATTCTACTTCTAAATAGGAGAAAAAGACACAGTATTTCTTCCAGGTAACCAGGACACTTAACACCTATCAGAGAGCTGTTTTTCTTTTTATCTAATATATAATATTTATTTATTAAATAATTATTTTATTTAATATATAATATTTAATGTATAATAATACCAATTATTGTATTATTAGATTAATTAGCTTTATTAATATGATTTGTCAACACCCTAGACAGTTCTTTTGGATGGCAATTTCCCCTCCCTGAAGGTTTCATGGAATTCAAGAAATGGAGATATTACAGTACGTTTTTGCCTCTCAAATTTCAGTGCTCCATCAACCTGGCAACCACTATGAACTGTCATGAGATCAATATTAGTGTCAAGCAACAATTTTTGCTTTGGGGAATGGAAAACAGGATTTTATTGTGCTTATTAACTAGAAATAAGAAAGGAATGACTAAACAGAATGCTTTCTGGATAAAGCAAGCATGAAAGAATTTTCTTGGCACCTCGTTTTGAAATGCCTGTGGTTTGTTGGTGTCTTTTCAGTGTTCCTTTTCAATGAACATTAAAACAAATTAACTAAATCTGATACACTGTCTAAAGGTCACTACCTTTGTATGTCAACTAGTTTATGCTTCATGCTGTCTGCCTACGTAATATCAACTGGCAAAGCTGCTGATGGACCTCAGGTACAGATTTATGAAAAGGCAATTGTCCAGCACCACTTGCTTGTATTTGGTTCAGTGATCTGTCCCTGTGGTGATTCCCACATGGCATATAAGAAGGAAGGTCATAATATTTTTCACCAATTGTTGTAGTAGTCTAACTGTGTGGGGTTGAAAACTATATTGTAAGATAATGGGGTCATTCCACATTAAAGAAAAAAAAGTGTTTTGAGAGTGAGGTGGATTAAAGATCCCCCACTGCAGAAAAAGTTGCTGCCTTGAGGAAAACAGAAAGTGTTTTGATGACAGCATTATTTTGTAGTAGGCAGCTAAATACCCCAGTCATTGGTATGCATTTCAATATAGAATACATGGATGAGTAGAATCATAGAATAATCGAGGTTGGAAGAGACCTTCAAGATCATCCAGTCCAACTGCCTACCTACATCACCACTAAACCATATCACTCAGTGCCACATCCAGACACCTCTTGAACACCTCCAGGAATCATGACTCCACCACCTCCCTGGGCAACATATTCCAATATCTAATCACCCTTACAGTGAATAAATCTTTCCTAACGTCTAATCTGAATCTCTTCTGCTGCAATTTAAAGCCATTTCCTCTTGTTCTTTCACTATGGGCACAGCAGAAGAAATTGATCCCTGCCTCACTACAACCTCCTTTCAGGTAGTTGTAGAGAACGATGACGCCCCCCTGAGCCTCTTTTTCTCCAGACTGCACAACCCCAGCTCCCTCAGTTGTTCACCATAAGACATATTTTCTAGTCCTTTCACCAGCTTTCTTACCCTTCTCTGGATGTGCTTCTGCATCTCAATGTCTTTTTTGAAGTGAGGGGACCAAAACTGAACACAGTACTCAAGGTGTGGCCTCACCATTGCTGAGTACAGAGGGACAAACACTTCCCTATTCCTACTGGCCACAATATTTTTGATGCAGGCCAATAATAGATAGAGTAGTAATACTCTAGAACACAAACCAACTGAAATGCCCATGGAGGACTACAAATTATTTATTTTTGCTTTCATTCCACTTTCAAAGGAGCTGGAGTGTTTAATACCTTACAACTTCCATAGACTTATAATACATCCACTTCTGTGTCACTCTTAAAATGAAAACAGAATAAATGAAATTGTTACATCACAAAGCAGAAACTATCTTAACTGAAATGAAATTTAGTACAAGGATAGTTTGTCAGAAAAAGTACAGAAAAGTCAATCTCTATCATTCTTATTTCACAAAAGTACACCATAATCTGTTTACAAACAGATGTACAGATTTTATAGTGTTAATGGGAATTTTAAAAAGAAAGTCATCTGGGGAAATGATACAGGCACAGCCCATCAGTAGTCACCTTATCATCTGACAGACATGCTAGTCCTAAACTGCCAATTTTCTACAGAACCTGCCATAAAGCCAGATGTTACTATAAACTGACATACATCAGAAATTTCTGCTCTAAGTAAAAAACAGTTTAGCATAATGTTTCTAAACATTTAGAAACATAAAGTTTCTAAAAAAGGTCCTTCTTACAGTTGAAAAGTAAGGATTTGATGAAGCTCAATAACTAGTAGGTGTTGAAGCCCTACATTTTAAGTGAAATCATGAATTTCACAAGACATTCAAAGAGATCTGGATTGTCTGGTACACTTACCTGCAAAACACACAGTCTGTCTGGATTTTATGGCTAGATTTCAATTTAATCCGTTGTTTTATGGATTTTAATGGAAACATCATAGAGAAGTTGGTAAGTATTCAGTGGAAGATAGATGAGAGACTGGATTTATGAAATACCTAGTTCTGTAATTTGACAGAGAATCTATGTATAGCATATTTATGTTTCTAATGTGTGTATATTTATGTAGGGATACATACACTCAAAACACTATAAAGACAATTCAGAATGGCTCTTTTTATGAGTAACATATCAACACTCATGAATTACTTTCCCGAAGCACATTTTACCTGTGGAGAAATTGTGTCATATATTATGTATGGTCAGGATTATGTCTGCCAAGAGCCATTACTTCCTTATATATTTTCAAGAAAATTCTGTAATCTTTGTCCTGCACTGTTGCTTCTAACTGCTGGTAACTAAAGGCATTGAACACTACTAAATGGGGCTGGGAATAAAATTGTTCTCTAGATTTCCACAGCTGAAGGTTCTGCCTTTATGTTTATCAAGGAAATAAAGAGAATTTTTTTTTCAATTCATATTTTTCACTATGAGATTAGGTTGTCCCACTAGGTTACAATCTGTTCCTGCATTTAGTGACCACTGACTATATATGAACCCAGAAAAAGTAAGCCTTTCAAACCTGGGCTATCATCATCATGTATGAGAAACTCATACAAGTTAAAAAGGCAGAACTAAATAAAAATAAAATTAAAAAATTAGAGACATAACAATTAATTATTGAATAATAATAGTGATAATAATCATAGTAATATTGCTACTACTAACAATAATAATACCACCCCAGGTCATTTATGACAGCTACACAAAAAAGCATATCCAAGAACCTTCTGAGATATTTGGATATTGCGTACTTGGATACTGCATACTTGGTAGCAAAAAAATGACAGACCTGTAGATAAACATTGCAATCTGTTGGTGATTGCAGAGACAACAGGATGGTACCTACCTTCTTGCCTTTTGATAACAAGACACTTTTCCTTCCACAAATGACTTCTTTAACAAACTGACTTCACTAATTTCCTTTTGAGTCAATATGTGCCTGTTCTGGCTGTCTGAAAGGAGAGCTTCTGTATTTTGCCAGTTTGGTGTCTCCCATATGATTTCAGAGGGTTTCCTTCTCTAGTGTTTTTCTTTGCTGATTCTCATATGAAGCAGACTAACACTTCACTTTCAATATCAATTCTTACAGCTTTTTAAGTTTCTCCAGAGATAACGTGATGAGCACTGAATCTGCCTCCATTCCCGTGGTTTGTACAAGAAGCCTTAAACAATTCAGTGGTCTGCTCAGTGTTAGTTTCTGTGTTTGTCTGCATGATTTGAAGGTTTGTGATTGTTAACTGGCATGTTGGGGTAGGATGATGGCATGTAATGAACCAGCCACTTGATAGCCTTGTGATTAAACATGCAGCCACATACCAAAGTTCATCTCGAGGAGCAGGAAGCATGAAGAACATCAAATGTTTCCAAGTCGGACACAGCAAGGGACACCGGGAAGTAAGCCAACTTTACTTCTGAATAACATGGACAGTGTATTACCAGGAAGAGTACGGACCAATGGAGTGTTCCTAGTTGGTGCTAGAGTGTTGCATGACTGCCCCACATAAGGGGTATGTTAACCAACCAGCGAGCACATTTTCGGTGCATGATTCAAATCTATATAAGGGATAAAAAGTAAATAAAGTCGTCTTTGCATGCTTCATGTTGAAATAGCAAGGTCCATTATTACCTACCTTGCACTGGCATATGCAAAAGAAGTGTTCAGCATTTTCACACACAGTAAACTTTTTCTCCTCTGCTGAATTGCTTTCAGTCTATGCCATTCTCATATCTGCATAGCTTTTATTTTCTGCCATGATTTTTACTTCTGCTTCTTTGTTTTCCCACTTCACGATGAAGTTCCATCTTTGTTTCAGGATGAAGTTTCTAAGCCACTATCCATCGTATTTGAAAAGTCATGGCAGTCCAGTGAAGTTCCCACTGACTGGAAAAGGGAAAACAAACACATTTTTAAAAAGGGGAAAAAAGAAGACCTGAGGAACTACAGGCCAGTCAGTCTCACTTCTGTGACTGGTAAGATCATGGAGTAGATCCTCCTGGAAACTATGCTAAAGCACATGGAAAATAATGAGGTGTTTGGTGATAACCAACACGTCTTCACTAAGGACAAATTATGCCTGACAAATTTGGTAGCCTTCTATGACAGGGTTACAGCCATGGTGGAAAAGGGAAGAGCAACTGATGTCATCCACCTGGACCTGTACAAAGCATTTAATACTGTCCTGAAGGACACCCTTGTCTCTAAATTAGAGATGCATCTATGTGAGATGGACCAGTCAGTGGACAAGGAATTGACTGGAAGGTCACATTTACAGAACTGTGGTGAACAGTGAAGGTCAATGACGAGTTTCATTCCTCAGGGATTGGGACTGATGCTGTTTAACATCTTTGTCAGTGTAAGGAACTAAGAGGGTTAATGTCTCAAACAGCAGTTGTAACAAAAAGAACAGTAGGATTGGAGTGCTGTCAAGAGGGATGTGGGAGAGTGTTGAAAGACACTCACCCAGGCTTTCTGCAACACTTGCTTTTCTGAGTCACATAAAGAAGTTTGCTATGTGAAGTCACTGAACAGTAGTAAAATAGAGGGTCCATGTGATGCCTGACTAAAAATGTGGAAAGGGTTAATGCTACCCTTTCCCCATGCTGCATGCACAGTGACTAAAAATGCCCATTCTCGCTTACCATGTAAATTAACTCTGAACAAAACACCTGGAGGTGATGAGTGCTCCCAAAACAGAATAAAAGGTTCAAACACTATTCATCAGCATGCACCCGTCACCTGAGGAGGCTGACCTGAGACAACCCTGGAACCAGGGGTGCCATAAGTTGTTGTACTATAGTCAATTATCACAAGGTCAACTAACACATCATGGGAAGTTAATAATCTTTGTGGATGGACTTTGAGACTTGTGACATCATTGTCCACTCTGTTGGGGATTTACGTATCTTAGTCACTTGACTCCCTTTCCCAAGTGAAATGTGAAAGTCAGTGATATGCATGGTGGGATCAAGTGGACCCTCAGCAAGTTTGCCAACAACACCAGACTGTGTGGTGTGGTCAATATGTTGGGGGGAAGGGATGCCGTCCAAGGGAATCTTGACAGACTTGAGAGGTGGGCTCATGCAAACTGCATGAAGTTTTATAAGGCCAAGTGCAAGGTCCTGCACAAATCCTATGCACAAATGCAGGCTGGGTGATGAATGGATTGAGAACAGCCCTGAGGAGAAGGATTTGGGCATGTTGATTGATGATAAGATCAAAATGAGTCTGCAGTGTGCACTTGCGGCCCAGAAAGACAACTGTATCCCAGGCTGCATCAAAAAAAGTTTGACCAGCAGGGCGAGGGGTGGGATTTTCCCACTCTACTCCTCTCTCGTGAGACCCCACCTAGAGTACTGCAACCACTTCTGGAGTCCCCAACATAAGGACACGGAGTTGTTGAAGTGAGTCCAGAGCAGGGTCATGAAGATGATCAGAGGGCTGAAGCACCTCTCCTATGAAGACAGGCTGAGAGACTTGAAGCTATTCAGCCTGAGGAAGAGAAGCCTCCAGGGAAATCTTAGCACAGCCTTGCCTGATACCTGAAGGGGGCCTACAGGAAAGCTGGGGATTGACTTTTTACAAGGGCATGAAGTGATAGGACAAGGGGAAATGGTGTCAAACTGCCAGAGAGTCAATTTAGATTGGATATTAGGAAGAAGTTCATTCTTGTGAGTGTGGTGAGATACTGGAACAGGTTGCCCAGACGACTTGCTGATGCCCCGTGCCTGGAAGTGTTCAAGGCCAGGTTGGATGGGGCCTTGAGCAACCTTGTCTAGTAGGAGGTATCCCTGTCCATGGCAGGGGGGTTAGGACTAGATGAACTTTAAGGACCCTTCCAACCCAAACAGTTCTATGATTCTATGATTGATTCTATGATTCTATGATTCTATGATTGATCTTGGGTCTCTCATGCTGTGCATAACAACCTAATTTGGGAGATTGGGTAGTTCCCTTCTGTGGCTACTAGTTTGACAACAATGTTATATGAACTATTCCAGGCTGGTTTTATTGTATCTTTTCATTATTTGCCTGGACCACATGCATCCCTACTATTTTCATTGACTTTTCTTTTGCCTGACTGCACTCAGTTAATAGTTGACAGTTTGTGTTGATAGTATGTGTACTTATTTCGGTTGTATCTGAGCCATACCCACTATTTAACATGTCTGTACAGGTTACTATTATTTTCATTTTGTCTGTCAAAAAAATAGAATCAGCAACAACAATAATTATAAATTTTTAACTTTAATTTGTTCTTTTGTTAATTTACACTTTCATTACAACTTATAGCTATGTCAACTTTGCAAGTATTGATGCAAAGAAGCAAGATTTTCTCCAAGACATATTTCTTCAGAACGAAAACAATTGTGTTGTTTCACAATGTGCCTTAAGTTATTCTGGTCTGTTTCATTTAGACATTTTTTCCAATTAGACCTTACTGAAGTCAAGTAATAAAAACATTAAAGATGTCTTGCTGCACATTCTAAAGTTGAGTGTCTCAGCTTTACAAACAGCATCCACAGAAAACTACTTCCATAAATCTCAGATAGAAATGGTCACTTGTCCTTTGAGGTGCAGTGTTAAAAGGCTGCCAGTGCTCTTGGACTACATGGTGTCTTTAATGGGAGCTTGTAATATTCAGATGTTGAAGTAACTACATTGCATTTACATATCCTGTTAGTTACAGAAATTTGTGGGCCTTGTCCCTTTCAGTCCAATGAAGCGCCTCTGTTTCTGTTCAACTTTTGGCTTAAAAAAGATCAGGGACAATAGATAATTTCTTTGCCTTTTCATACCTTGATCATATCTGATATGTACATTAGTATATCCATTGGAGTTGCTGACCTGCTGTCTTCCTCATGTCTTACAAACTTACCTTCAGCTTTGTTCATCTGACATAATTTTAGAAACATTTTCAGCTTAGGAATCCACTGGTGGTATAGTCTTCCGTTTTAAGTAGCTGCAACGTCAGTATCCTAGCATTAAGCTTTGGCTTCATAAAGCTTAATAAAATGAGCTGGAGTTTTTTAAATGTAGCTCCAGATGGGGTTTCTTTAAAACAACAGCTTTATTGACGTGCTAGATGAGTACTTATCTCCCACTACCATCTCATATCTGTTGTCAATGGCCTTACAGTGATGTAATCACTGAGAAGTATTTAAAGGTATTTTCTAGCATACTGTAAAATGTCCTTAAAGTGTAGTGTAAACAAAGCAGGATAGTTTAAGATATGCTAGCTAGTTGAGTTGTATCAAAATGAGAAGCAGTGAGCAGTGAGAAGCGTAGCTACAGATAAATCCTGCAAAAGCATTTGATTTACTAATGTCAAAGCATAAAATTATCTTTGGATGCAGATTATTGTAAATACTCTTTATCATTACCAGTGCCACATGTAGAATAATATGACATCATTGTGGGTAGGAAGGTGTCTGAATGGTGCCTGGAAAATAACAGGGTAAAAAAGGTTAGCTGGGTTTGCGCCACTATTTGAGTTAGGAAGATGACAAGGTTTGGATGTTTGATAGTACAGATTTTGTTGAAAGAATTTGGGTAATAGCAGGATAAGGGATTGTGCATATGCAGAGATGTCATTGTGGTTTTTGTTCTTCTAGGGCCTACTGAAGTAAAGTTTGGTTTAGCTTGAAAAGAGGCTGAATATTATGGCACTATCTGGTAGAAGCAAATTAAGTAGATATTTGGCCAACTAGAAACTGTCAGAACTGAGGGAAAACATCATGAATATTTTGAACTTAGTGGGAGGAACTACTGGTTGCTTCATAGTCAAGAACTGTTAGTGTCAATAATGACTTTTCCATTAATTCTATTCCCAACATCAGCATATGTCTCTAGTGTAAGAGGTATTCACTGGAGTGAGTTACTAAACTGGCTATAACTGCACCCTTGTGTTCAGTGTTTATTGCAGAAATATGTGTGGAGAGAATTCAAGAAGCTTCTAGAGAAAAGTAAGCAAACATGAGTATACTAGATGAAAGTCCAGGAAGTTATGGTGTTCAACAAGAATGAAAAAAAGTGATAAACAGTCTCAAATCCTTAGGATCACTGATACTGAAAAAAATTAAGTTCAAAAATTTAAATTGCAAAATAAAATGTAATTATTTTTTAAGTCTAATGAAATATTTTATTGCAATCAAACACTTTGTGCAACTTCAAGGACTTTATTTGTGCATGCTGACCAAGTCTGATTGTAACTGATGCTGAGTATTATACTGTATTTCAGTTTCAAGAAAGATTTTTCAGTGGTCCAAAAATTCTGTTTTCTTGTAAGGCAGCCTGAATTTGTCCTTCCACAATCTTGGTTACAGTCCCACTATCTTCCCAATTCGTATGTGCTCCAGCATTTTCTTTCAGTGAAATTCTTTTATCAATGTACTAGGCAACCCTTTTTTCCACCTCTCTTACTGTGTTCTACCAGGATTTCTTGTTCTTCTGTACCTCTTTGTAATTGAAAGACTGAAAGCACAGTACAGATACTGTTCTGTATTCATTCTGGAGTTAAAAACTATAGATGACTACAGAAACTATTTGTCTTTTGGTATTTTGGTGTGTCTTTTGGTGTGTCTAATGACAGAATTACTGTGGAGAATTAATCTTCCAAACGTTAATAATTATGTAATGAGCATTCACACACTGTTAGTAGAGTACTTGGCTGGCTGACAGCTTGACAAAATATGACTAATTTCCCATTTTTATTCTCTCTCACATTACAGATACCAAATCACAAATCCAAACTGTATAAAACTAATCTGAAGACAGAGGGAAGTATTAATTTGCTTGACCTTGTCTAAGAAAGTTAACAGTGATAGAGTCTCAAGAGTCCCTTGAATTGAAGAAAGCACCTCTTTTAACGGGTTTTATTTGCAAGGAGTCATCTTCTCTCTCTTTGCTGCTATTTCTTCTCCCATGATGGTTGTGCTGGAATGTTAAAAATTTTCAACATAAGTAGTATTTGGAAATATGCAAACACATAACATCTGACTGAAATGCTCTGGGCTTTAGACCCCAGCATTCTCAAGCGAGTAGTTTATATTTCTGTCTCTTTCCTTCTGATGTTTCGTTCATGTTCTACATTGATTCCTTAATTTTGTGGAAGCACTATGTGGGTTAAAAATAGGACAGACTGAACAAGAAACATGTTTTCAGCTGCAGCAGATACAGGGAAAAAGCAATAAAAAATTTTCTGTGTTACATTTTCATTAAGCTCACAGCTTTGAGCCAACATGAGTAATTATGAAGCAAATCACTCAGCTCAGGTTACATGGAGATTTAGAGTAATTTTAGACTATTGTTCACTATTGAACACTACTGTGTTCTTTCATACACAATTTTATTTTGACATGCCATACATTATTATAATGAGAAGATGTCATTCTGGATCAGACCCACTAACACAGCCTTGCCAAGCAGAACACATCATCGTCAATATGAGCACAAGTATATCTTCCCTGATAGACCACAATCCTTTTCCTTATTTTTAGGCTGAGTCTCAAAATAATTTTCCCAATATAAGTCTAGTTTTGAAAAGCTCACAGTTATTAGTTGCTCTCTCACATTCTTTCTCTCCACACTCATTTCTCATCTAATGGTCCTTTGGTGTTCGGCATCACTCATATTCCCCTTTGGAGGAGATATTTTTCTGCTTCCATATATGCATCTTGTGGAATTATCAGTCTGATATTTATGCATCTCAGAAAAAGAAAGATGCACAAATAATAACACCTACCCACTCATAACCCATTTACTGTTTTCTTGGACTCAACAATTTTCTCAGCTCTCTCAGTATCTTCAGGTGTTTAGGAGTGTCTGTATAATTTTGGAAATATTATGTGAAATACCTAATTCTGAAGTTTTAAGTGAGCTGAAATACCAGATTTGAGAAATAGGATTCTAAAAACAAAGGAAGAGCTATGTATCTACTTGTATACTATAAAGATGACACTTTGGGCACAATTCACTTGTTCTTTTCTCCAAACATACCCTTCTGCTTGTGTTTCAAATTGACATTTCTCATGCTAAGGGACAAAAGGTTTAAATGAGTATTTATGATACAAGAAAAGAAATCGAGATAATTTATCAGTGTATATTCACACCCTAAAAAGGACTCAAGTACCAAAGATAAATAAAATATTTCACTAAAAACCCCAGACAAACAAATAGCAATCACCATCCTGATCTTTCAGAAACAGCAGCAAATGAAAAATGACAAAGCAAAAATACTCTGCTCTAGACACCAAGAAAAAGCAGATTAACTCATCTAGCTTTAATAACTTTAAGCCACTTACAGAAGGCTTAAACCAGGCATTTTACCTTGCAAATAATGCCCAAATTTTTGTCCTAAAACTCTCAGAATACTGCTAACTGTATGTGCTGGTTTTGCAAACGGCCAGGGCGAGCCGCAAACCAGACAGAATTTGTTTCTATCACTCCCCCCGAAAATTAGAAGGGGAGTAAGAAAGATCAGGCTCCGGTTGGAAATTAAAAACTTGTAGCAAATTTAATGGCACAGGGAGAAAGAGTTAACCGGTGGGGAAAAGGAAAATATATACAAAATATGCAATATACAAAATATACAACCCGAGCTCAGATGACCGGCGTTACAGGCTGATGAAAGGTCCTTTACTGCAAAGCCGATGGGATGAAAAAGAGTCCAAACTCTAGCACTCGGTGCAGTTGGAATGCTGGAATGCTGCAGACCACGTGGCGAAGCTGGTAGCCAAAGCTGGGCCTCTTTCTCTGGTCTCCACGTGGTGAGCTTGCAGGCAGGGAAGTGCAGGAGCGAGGCAGAGCAGGAGACTGGAGCCGGAGGGACCANTTTATAGAGTCTGGCAGGAAAATGGGTGGAATACTCGAACCTGATACCTGATACCTGGCACCCAGACCCCTTTCACAACAGGGGCCTAAACTCCACCCCTTGTTCACTGGGTCTTGGCAGCAAAAGCCAATAAGATTTTGTCTGCCCCTTTCAAACTATAACACTGTACTATATGGTATTTTATTTATTTATTTTTTTAAATTCCAGAAACTGTCCTTTCTCTCCACATTGTGTGGCTAGGAAAACAATTTATAGTTCTCTAGAAGACTCTTCTTTCATCTTTCTGTGTGCTTCTAATCTCATGTTTTCTCCCCCCCTTCACACACCCATAATAGAAATATATGATCATGAGTCATAGTCACTCTCATTCTTCAACTAGTCTTCACATGAGAAGAGCTCTTCTCCTATTCCATGCCCAGAAAAAGGCTGCATAAACTTGGTAAGAAAGGATTGACTTGTTTCTCAAAACAAAGCAAACAAAAATCCAGGCATGTGTATAGCCTCCTGGCAGGGTAATACACCACAGGAGGTCTCCTCAGAGTGATAAATGTAGTACCAAGCATCTTGATGGTCTTGCACTATGCTTGCCACCACTCTGAGTAATTTACTGGAGGTAACTGAAGGGAAAAATACATCCTATGCTCTCTTAAGCAGAAGTTTATCTGACCTTGGAGTACTGCTGAAAAGGCTGGTCAAAGCCTCATTTTCTATCCCTTGCCACAAATCTTAAATTTAGATTTAGAAATCCTCTGTTGATTTGGTTCTGGTGGTTGTGTTCAAATTAGGGCTATAGTTGATGGTTGCTGGTTGAGTGGAACTTAGGCACTAAGACCACATAGCTAAGCTTAAGAGAAGGACTAAACTAAATTTTTGGCAGCAGTGTAACTTTAAACACTGTATACAAAATATAGATAGAGTAAACTTGCATAGACCTTTCCTTCACTTACTAGAGATGAATGCACACATTTTTCAATTATTTTACTTATTTCTGTGTTCATGTATTCTTATAGAACCTATTTTTTATTCAGATTTTCTTCACTATATTTGAGTTTCTCAGTCAGAAATAATTGACGCTGAGAGTAATTTATTTAGAAGGAAGACACTGAATTGAATCCAAGCAGGTATTACGCTAGCTCTTAGTCCATTCTCAAATGTCTGTGAATAGACTTCTTTTGTGGCCATAATAGTCTAGTACTCTAATTCTCCATCTCATAAATAAATAAATAAATAATAATAATTTGTGGATTTCATTTTCACAACAGTTGTGGTTATTAAATCTATGCATTTTTGTGAACTATTTTAATCAGTAAATTTGCACATGACATGAAATTGAGTGGGAGTGTCAATCTGCCTGAGGGTAGGGAGGCTCTGCAGCGGGATTTGGACAGGCTGGAGCAATGGGCTGAGGCTAATTGCATGAGGTTTAACAAGGGTAAGTGCCGGGTCATGAACTTCTGCCACAACAACCCCATGCAGTGCTACAGGCTTGGGGAAGAGTGGCTGGAAAGCAGCCTGGCGGAAAAGGACCT
>VZRW01012160.1:0-90067 GCA_013398125.1 Aegotheles bennettii
TCCTTCCCTCCGTTGTTGGGACAATCAGTAGTGAATAAAACAGTACTAAAATAATTAAAAATATCAGCAATTACCAGACCAAACCCCAAGCCCTCCAAGCCAGTGCTGACTTAGTGAAGTCATTTGACTTCAATGCCTGAGGACTGTGAAACACAACCTTAAAGTCTGCATCTCTATAGCACCCGCCATTTGAGAATTCCAGAACATTTTACAAACATGATTTGGCTACATGTCATAATGCATCTGCCCCAAGGGTTTCTCTGAGATTCAATTCCCTGACTTTATTAACTGAGAAACTGAGTGGTCAGATATCTGGCTCAAAGTACTTAGACGAAAGAGTTCCTGAGGACTACGAATACCACTACTTACAGGCTAGAAATATGTCCACTCCTGCCAAGGATAGCTTTCAAGTGAGTGAGTGCAGGAGAGCAATCGGTACTACAAAAGGTGGAGAACCAGTATGTTGAAATTTCAAACACTTGGAAACTTTCTATTTCCCTGAAGAAAGCTTAAAATCCAAATAAATTTAAGTGATTAAACAAGATGAAGATATATCTCCTGTTTATTTGCTTCGACAGTAAGAATTCAAGTTGAAGAGAACTGTAGGTAGAAATTCTTACTATGTGGTAGGTGAAGAGACATAGAGAAGCTTTAGGAATAATACTATATTCCTATACAAGAAAACTTCCTGTTAGGTATTGAGAAGCTGCAGCACTTCCTTATGATTTATGTGTTACAGTCATGGTGCAAAACCAGCCATTTCACTAAATGAATTCAAGTTTTGGACATTTCATTAAATGACTGACAACACAGAAACTGTGTTACAGTATGTGCTACAATCTGTTTCTCTCAGGCATTTTACATAAGATGAAGCTAACATTCCTGTTACTTCTGGTATGAAGCTTGGCTCTGCAAACATCATGGTGCACTAAGACTGGACAGAAGAATTACTTGCGGGACATTGCCTGACATACAAATTTCACTCAAGACCCCACAATTTCTAACTGATCAGATATGGGTAAGGACAAGCCCCTGGACTCCCATTATCAGATTACAATGGATAATACCATAACAGAGCTAGCGGTATATGGGCTCTACCTCAGTGCAGGAAGACCGATCACCAAAGAGTCTGACATTGGTTCACTCTCAGCAAATTAATAGTAATGTGGAATTAAAATGAGAGCTTCTCCCTTTCAGAGAGCACTTAGCCACTCTCGAATCATTAGGCTTTTTTCCTTTTCATGAAGCAGCTTTCTGACATTTATTTCTCCAGCAAAGAAAGTAGAGAAAATCCAGATATTGATGACAGATCCCTCTAACGGTCATCTTTCAAAACAAGGTTTATTTCAGGCTTCCCTTCAAGTTCCAAAAGTTCCCTTGAGCCAGACAGTTCACTGGTTTGTGCATCCAGAGTCAGGGCATCACTGTAGACATGGGATGCTAGAAGAGGACTGTCCTTTGGTCACACAACACAAACACACCTGAGGATCTCCAGACTGCTTGTGTCCATGCTGACACTAATCTCTATATTCAGACTGTCAAGTCGGATGATAGACTCACTATGAAATCACTAAGCTGGATCAATAACCAGCAATCATGGCACACTGCAGAAGAGGTCAGAATACTTCTGTGGCCTCCCTGTAGAAGCTCACAACCATGTACAAGTGTGGCACAGACAGACTTTCAGTTCATCTTATGCAGTAGTGCATCATCTCAGAGCTATATTAATGTGACTTAATATTTGATAGAAAGTTCTCACAATTTCCTTTCACTAAAGACTCTGAGATTAACTCCTCCTCTTCAGGTGGATTAGAAAGGGGGTGCTGTACCTCTAGTGTCTCTAGTGGGAGGTGTCCCTGCCCATGGCAGGGAGTTGTAACTAGATGATATTTAAAGTCCCTTCCAACCCAAACCATTCTGTGATTCTATGATTCTATGAATCATAAATGCTCCCTCAAAAAACGAAGAAATGTTTACCTACTGATAACTAAAGTACTTTGAGATGCATTGTCTATATACACATTTATTACTCATTTTCCACTATCTGTCTCTCTGATCAACAGGTTTCTGCAGGTGAACAGAAACCGCAGTGTGTAAAATAGATTGGGTGGTGTATGCCCCTTTGTGTGGAACAGAAGGGGAGGGGGGCCCAGAAGTTGCTGTAATGAAAAAGCCCCAGTGCTAAGGTCATTATGGCATATGGCTTATGTGTCTTTACAGCATACAAGTACACAAAGAATATATAAATATATGCACATAAGAAATATAAATCACAAAGAACACTAGCTGTTGATAAGTAACTACCTTTTTTATGATGTGACACATGTTACTGTATGAGAGACATATTAATTTATGGCTTAAAAACAAGTATAAAAGTTTTTAGATCAGAGACTGGGTATTTCATATAAGGTTTGTTTATTCCACTGTAAATTTTTACACTGAAACCTCTCTTTGGAAAAGGGACAGTCATGTCCTACAAAATGTCACCACCAAGCACAGTGACTTCACAGTCAATCTGGCCTTCTTGCTCTACTGTAACATGAATTGATAAAAACAGTTGTTTAGCATTTCTATCAGACTTTTCTTCTAGTTACTGTGGAAGGAACTGTGAACTTAGTCTGAAGAAGTGAAAACTGGATGCACAAACCAGATGATTCTGAATTAGTCTTGCAACAAGCTGCTGACAGGTCTCTGTTCAGTAACAGGGATGGAGGAAATTACGCTGGTAGGTGAGGTGGAAGGAAATGGGGACACACGCCAAGGAAGGAGTCTCTCCTTCATTGTGTAATCCTGAGTGTACACCTCATTTTGCAATGCTAATAGTGAGGTGAAAACTGCCTTCTAACCTCTGCTTATCCTGTTAGTGTCTCAAATAACGTGTGAAAAAATAATATGGGGAAAGATTTATATACAAGTGTAAAAGAAAAGTACACACCTGGCATTATTTAAGGAAACACAAGAATACAAGTACTCTTGAAATATACTTCTTTATAGGTTTATTAGTTAACTGCAGGATTTGTTGGCTGAGTGAAAATACTTTTACAAACCTGACGCAAATTTTAACTATAGGGTCTGTCCAAATAAGCAACACTACCTGAAGCTTAATGTCAAATCTGTAAGATTAACCTACCAAGGTCAGAAACTGCATTCAAAGGGACTGAAATACAGCTGACCAACCTGAAGTTCTCTCAGTCCTCTTTCTTGCTCTTTTTTTAAAGAGGAGCCTCATCAGCTCCTCCATGTTCTTGGTCAATAGGCACACAAAAGGGTCCTCTCAACAGTCTGCCACTAAGTTAGTTCTGAGTATAATGTGTTCACACACTGTCCCAGGGCGCTCTCCCCACAGCTCTCTAGACAGTGCTTTGGCTTGGGTGCTTCAGTCAGGGAAAGGCAGATGGAAACTGTGTCATCCTGTGCTGCAGGAAGACATTGGCCTGGTCTGTGCCTTGTCCTTGTACTGGCAAAGGATGACAGCTCAAAGTGTCCCCTTTATAACCGAGAGAAATGTACTTGGGGAGTCTACAGAGCAAGTGTGGTTAGATGAACATGAAGGTGCCTTAATCTGGAAAAGTTTCTGCCCTCTCCCATTCAGCTCCTTAATTCTAGTGCATCCTGGACAGGAGCCTCCTCCTTTCACTATTGCAATACAAAGCAAGATGTTACTACTAGGACATAGAAAATGGGCATTTTTGAGTTTAGGAAAGGCAGGAAGCCTTAGCAGATGTCTTCACTATGACCATCAAAAGTTCTGGGAAAGGGGTGATTGCTATTCAGAAACAATTCTGTGGCCTCTGCTCTTTCCCAGATACCACTACTTTCCAAATGGATATGTTTTTGTGAAATCCACTCACCCTTCCTTCCTCTCTATTCCCCGATGTTCACCTGTGACCGACACCAGAGTGGAAGTCATGACTACTCATACAAAGAGCCTATGAAAAGAAATCATCATCGCAAACATCGCAAAGATTAGGTATGATGTAGCCAAAAAGAAGAAATAGAGGAGGGTGAAGGGTGGGGGTTAGAGGTTCATTTTCTGACTGAAAAAGCATATTTTCTTTCTTAGGTTGGTCTCTCTTCTAAGTTATTCATTCAAAGACATCCTTTTATAGGATCCCAGAAAGGACCCATTCTTATGCCATGAAGCCCGAGATTTGACTCATTTTGGTTGGCTCCCCAAACTCCTTTAACATTACAAAGCTTTTCCCCCTTTCTCCAACTAAGTAAAATCTTCAATTCTCCAAGCTTCACCATGTGGATGAGAGAAAAAAAACATGGAAGTTTCTGGTGAGATTTACCACCAAAACTCTGGTCTCTTGCCACCCTGAGTGGATTCATTTGGCTGGTGTAGTTAATTTACCTGCTACATTCCAGCCTTGCCAGAAGCTCAGTATTCTGTTTTTTCCAAGTATTTTCAGCCAAACTATTGTTGGCTGGAAGGGTAGAGGAACCTGTCCACCCCAAAAGGCAGAAATAAGGGAAAGGGGAAAGCTTTTAATCAGGAATGAAAAAGCAGTTTTCAATGGTTCTGCAATCACATGGCAAGATACTTCAAGAAGGTAGAACTGCAAATGCATTCCAGTTTTAATTAAGAAAGTTTTGGCTGTTTAAAACTGGAAAAAAATTAATCAGTGTAGGACAAAACTAATGACACACCTAATCTTGACATTGGTTCACTCATACCTCTCCTTGGCTTGTTCTCTTAACCTGGGGAAATTCCCTGTAACAATGTGAGTAGACAGTTAACAGCTTTGCCAGGTGGTTAACAACAGAGAAGTCAAACTATAAAATGAGTCATTTTGTCATCTGTAAAGATCAGTGATGAATAAATATTTTGTTGCATATAAATACTTGAATGTGCAAAATACATGGTTATCCACATACATGACTGCAGTAGTTGGAAGAGCTAAAATATTGCATGCATGCACCAGACCTCAAACCCTCTTTTAGGCCATGGAATGCTTTCCAAAGGGGTCACAAGCAGATGAGCAGGAAATATACTCAAGAGCACAGCAGAGGCAAAGCTACATGAAGGAAGGCTCACACTGTCCCTGCCCTGCAAAATGTGGGCCTTCTCTTCTAGCAGAGTTCATACTGTGTACTACAGATGGCTGCATTTCCTCTTCGATTCCAACCCATATGACCATAAATGCTCAAATCGTGCCACTGACTGCAGTAAGAGAGGAGTTATTTGTGCAACTTAAAGCTATAGAACAAAGTCTATATTACAGAAACTATTTCCATTTGAAGAAGGGTGGAAACTACTCAGTACCCAGTTCTGTAAGGAAGTATAGAATGTGTCATTTACCACAGGACAAAAGAAGAGAAAGCCATAACTGGCACTGTGTATTTATTAGCTGAAAGTACACAGTGACCAGCAACAAACTACAAACAACTAAGTTATGATATCCGTTGCTGTTTTAAAGGGAGAGGTCAAAAAAGGTGTGGAGGAATGGGTGAGAAAATTCTTTCCCGAGATCAGAACATCGGCAGAGACCTTAAAAGGTAGTTACAGATCAGATAGATAGGGAAAAAATTGTGTGTGACCTCTGTATCGCATGTAGATTATCAATAATGGGTTTCTTGTGCATGGCTCCTTGTTTTGACCATCTTCTTCCATGTCTTTTAGGATTAATTAGCAAACTTCTCATTAATAGTTCACCCCATTTATCCAGGCCATACAAAGACAGACCAGATAGTCCCTTTCTAATAACTATACATGTATCTACCAGATAGAGCTTTTAGTAAGTGTGTAGCTTTCTCAGAAGTACAAGAATTCTTCCGGTCTTGGTGTTTAAATGTATTGTAAAAAGTGACTCGGTGAGAAACAGGAAGACCAACTTCTCCAACAAAGGTCTTCTCTGCTTAGTATTAAATGTTACAATATTTATATTAATTAATTTATCCACCACCCATATCCTATAATCAGGAAATAAAACTAAAACATGCATTGATTGGTGTATTTGTGGCATGGTTTCACACTACTTTGAATAGTTAGTTATATGCCTTCTTTTATTTAGCAGATAAACAGGAATAATGCCCCAAATCACTAGAAAGTTCTCACCACAGAATGAAATACTGTAGTGAGAAAGAAACAATACTTTCATTTCAGACACTGAACAACTTCTGCCTTCTGCTGGGAGGGAAAATCCATCAGTGCAAAATCACATGGCAAGGAACCAGTGTGACAAAAGCACTTCCTTCAGGCATAACTTACCACTGGCTTACCTTAGCATGTGCAGTACAGTTATTTCCCCCTGATTTTGTAATTACAAAACCTGAAAAAGAAAAGGAGGTGACTGACTTCACAGTGTGAAGTGACTCCACAGGGCAAGAATTAAACATAAGAGATGACCTTTAGGGCTTGTTTATGCTCCTGCTGATATGAAGGGGAAATTTAAATGCTTTCTACACCAGCCTTTCTCAGATGAAGAGATTCATCTTGTTAATGCAAGATTACTACTTTAACACCCCCACCAATCTTTAACCATAACTTTAGGTCAATGCACAACTTGGGTGAAAAAAACAAACCCAAGGCAGCTGATGGGAGGGAAAACAACATCCATGTGGGAAGGCAGAGGAGGAGTTGACCTCTCCCTTCATCAGGAGGAGCCACTCGCTGCTGGCCAAGCCTGGGCAAGGCTCAGGGACTGAATGGCTGATCCTCAACTAGAGGATTTCCAGGAGGGTGGAGTCCCAGCCCAGTAAGGAGACAGTGGTCCCAGCCCCTGCAGCAGTACCTATGGCTGGTTGCTGCAGGAACAGCCCAAGAGCAGAGCACGTCAGAGATACTAACCCTGGCCGCTGTCCTGAGGGTTCCTTGCCAGGGTGAGGCACCTCCCACACCATCTGAGGAGGAGGGGCCACCTCAGACTCAAGGCTGGACCCCAAAGCCATTGACAGCTATCAGCACTCAGGGCAGGGCTGGAAGGCAAGTGTGGGCTGAGGCAGGAGGGCAGCTGTACCACTGCTGGGGTTGGCTTTCGGGTAGGCACAGGCAGGGACACCAGCGTGGTGTGAGCCATCTGCCAGTGTGAGACCCTGGCTTTCATCAAGACACAGTAGTGATGGGGAGCAGCTTGGCTGGCCTGGCCAGAGCACGGCCCACATGAGGCAGGCTCCTGTCAGATGGTGTTCTTGTCCTTCTGCGATGTGCCCAGTGATTTGCACCAAGCCTCTCAGCTTGCCTGGAAAGGTGCTGCTCTGTAAAGCAAATCAGGGTTTTCTCCCTCCATTTTCAGAGCAAGATGTTGTATCAGCTGCCATGCTTGCTCAAATCCCATTGTGTGTCTCATGTTCAAAACAGGTGCATACAACTATACAGTGAGGAGCTGCTTCTCACGACTCTGTGAAATCGTCTTCTAGCAAAGCATAGGCCAAAGACACCACCACGTGTCCCTGGGAGAGAGCACAAAGAAAGGAAAAACAGGTACAAAACATTAACTCACCTGATTGTGCTGAGCGTATTAGTCAAGGCTGCTTTTGTGGGAAAAATGCAGCAAAATTTTCCATGAGATTTTACTTAGATATATTGTTAATGTAAGGTTGGTTTTTAAGGGCACCATGAAGCACTTCTTAACTACAGCAGCTGTAATTGCAGATTTTGTGTTTAACTAGATACATGCAAGCAACTAAACTCGTGTCACTAAAGCATGGCTAAGTGATTCTGTCAGAAGTAGGTTAGTAGGGTCCATCTTACTCCCTGAGGAAGCTCTAAAAGAAAAGGCAGTTCTGTTTGCATCTTTATGGAGACTGGGGAAGAAAACAACTTCCTAGCCAATACATTTTGTTCACCTGACAGTCACTAGCACGTGTTCCTTAACAAAGGAAAATTAAGCTATACAATCATAGAAAGAATTTAAGGGCTTGTTCCATCCTTTATCAAGCCTCCTGCTTCATCCATCATCTGCCAAATGCAGCAGGAAATCTAGTAAGAAGCTGACATGCAAACTTCCCTCAGATATCAGGAACTTGCACAAAAGGAGGTTGTATTTTTGCTCAGTGTCTCACTTTCAAAAAGTCCAGGCACCATCACATTAAGTTCAACTGTGTTTCTTACTCCTAATTTCAGATTTTATTTGCCCCCATGAAATACTAGAGCAAGATGGCTGCACAGCTCTGAATGAAGGCTTCTGTGAGGCAATGTATGTCCTATTTTGCTCTCAATGACAACTGGCGTCGCAGCAGTTGAATGAATATGAATTGCACTGTCGCTTTGCTGAGGAATTAGAAGCAGTAAAAGCAATGATACACTATACCAAGACATGATACAAATATCAGTTGTTCATATCAATGGGAAGACACTAGCATTTGTGGGTACAACAAAGGAAGGCAGTAAGTCAATAGCATAGGCCATCTCAGGTGTTCCTTTCTCTAATGTGTATGGCATTACTCCATGAAAATACCAATATCAGTCTAAGAAACAAATTTTGGGGTAAGTGCTAGAAATAACAAACCTGGAAGTTACTAAACATATATCTTTCCAGGGAGGCCATGTAACCTCGAATGATCTGTATGAGGGAGTACCAGAAGAGAAAGAGTATGTTATTTTCAGTAGTACTGTCTCATGAGAGAAGTTCAGGATACAGGACATCCAGGATACAGGTCAAGAATCACAGCCTGGACATCATGGCATACTGACTCGTAAAAGTCAGGTGAGAGTTAGATGTCATTTCAGGGGAGAGACTAAACTTTGCAAGGTACTGGTTCTCATACACCTCTAAGACAAAAAAGCTGCCTTCCTCCAATTTAAGAATAAGATGTCACAGCTGTCTCCAAAGAAGTGAAAAAGAGGAGAACAGGTAGTCAAAAAAATGCTGAGAAACTCAGGAAATTGGCAGTAGTATCTAGTATCTCCTGAGAATAATTCAGCTGATTTTTAAATGGACTGCAAAACATAGCCTCAAACAACAATCTTTCTGGGACCTAAAGATAACACCTCCAAAAGCCAATAGCATCTTGTTCAACTGTTACTCCTAACTGATGCCTTATCGACATAGACAAGAGCTGTGGCCTTTGATTTGTTCCTATGCTCTACAAAAGCTGTTCTGTAAAAATTAAAGTTGGATTCAGTACTAAATTTCTTTTCAGACATATATTCACAGTCTTTGCTGAGTAGCTCAGTGGACAGTGTTACTTTCTCACTGAGCAGGTATGATACAGTGTACAATTAAACATGCCAGGCTAAGCTTAAGTAAGCTATTCATAAATAACACTCAGTAATCAATCTCTCAAGGCTGGCACTAGAACAAACACAAGATCCTTCTATCTGCAGGTACTAGTAATAGCCATATTTGTTCAAAATATTGATGTGAAGCACTTCCTTCATCCTTTCAAATTGCCACATGCCAAAGGCAGCTAATAAATGGGAGCATTGTTTGTGGCCAGCAAAGCTCTAGGCAGTACAAGAGGCAAAGCCAGACATTTCCCAAGTGGGTTTGAAGAGTTTAAGTACTACTGAACATAAGACTTGAAGAACCCACACTGTCAATAGTGTTATTGGCTGCCAGCACACTCCCAAGGATATAGTGATATTGCTTGCTGGAAAGATTTTACCTCAATGAAAATTTTTACCAAATGTTTCTGTCAGAAAGGCAGTCTTTTCTTGAAATTCAGTCATCTTCACAATCATGGAGTGAGCAAGGTTTCTTGGTGCTTTGGGATGGATTTTCATCAGCCTGTTGAGAATACTGCGACCCTGTAACCTACAGCACCATGCCTGATCCACTTCTAAATATCAGTGAAAATAGCTCCATAATGCCACCATACTTGGAGTTCCTGAACACTCCTCAATGCTGATATCAAGCTTTCTTAGTTTTCTCTTGGATTTTCCCAGAGGCTCCATCCAAGTGAGGAAAGAGTAAAATGTCCCATGCAGCAAGGTGCCAAATATTCAATACACCATCAATAAACTAACTGGGGTGTATTTTCTCTTCTTGTTGTCCTTAGGTTCTGATTCTCCTCAGAGTTATATGAAGCAAGAGCAGACACAAAACAGTCAAAGAAAAGCAACTGTCAAGAGGTAGTGTTCTTTATAGGATTAAACAGAAATATCACGGAAAAGAAATGTTGCTTTTCTTTTGAAATTCATTATTTCCACAGTAAAGCTGGAAAAGGAGAAAATCACTATTTAACCAAAGGTTTCTTACCTCACCTGTGCTTACAAATACTTGCAATTTTTCAGAAGTTATCAAATATTTCTATATATGAGAAACTTGCATAGGGAAAAACAGACTAATACTTTCTCTGAAAGGACATGGAGAGAAAAAGGGAGAAAAGTGGGATCAAATCAAGCTCTCTGCACAGTATTCCTAAACATGCTGAATTTTTCTAATGAACACCCGAACACACACAGAGGTAGGTTAATAAAACTGATATATGTTTTTATTCCTTACAGTTATTATTTCAACAAATCCAGTTTCTAGGCAGCACCACTCATTTACCCTAACCATCCCAATACTTTTGTAGCCGTCATTATAGACAGGGCAGAGCACCGACTAATTTAAAGAGCCTAGTGTAAGAGGACATTTCAGGACTACACTTATATATTACTGATGCTTCCATACAGCATTTGAACTTCATAGTTTTGGTCCTTTACCACTCTTTTCCTTGCCATCTCCAAATCTTCTAGCTTTTTCTTGATTCCTTTTTTAGACGTGTGTTACAATTGTTTTTAGTGTACAAATTTTTGTGTCAGTGTGAAGTCTCTGAAACTCTTCTTTCTGTGGACTTTAGAATTAAAATCTCTGTTTTGGCAAAGAAGGTCAGAGAGGCAGAGAGCACTTCCAGAAGAATTTGCTGCATGTGGGAAGGTGCTGCACTGGCAAGTCTCTTGTGTTACCCACTGTCAGACAGGCACATCCAGACTACATACCCAAGAGTGTCTTTAGCGCGAGGTGGTAGCTGACCACACAGCTGCAGGGAGGTGAGTCAAAGAAACAAGCAGAGATTCCCTGAAAATTCTAGGCTGAATGGCCTGCTCGGATCAGGATGCAACAAGGAGGGAAGAGAAATCTGCAGAAAAGTGAGACGGGTCTTGAAAAAAGATAATATCTCTACAGTGAGAATACTACTCAGTTGTGGGTTTGCCATAAGCCCTGCAGGACAGACCCCTAGGCAGAGTAGATGTTATGGAGCAAATCAAAGAAGCCGTTAGGCGGCTCTGTGCTCTAGGCTTTCTACCAGGCTGTAGCAAACATCATGTTTTTAGTTCAATTGCAGTTAAACATTTTCAGTTCCTTTAGCTTGTTTCCTTCCGCAGCCTACAGGAAAACTTTCCAGACAGGCATTAAAAAGTCAGCTCCTTTATATTTTAATGGACAAGAAAATTTTCCAATTATCTCAGCTTTTTACCAGCCCCACTGGGACCAAAGTTTGGCAACCTTATAACAGGAAAGTAAGGAATAATGGTGAACATTTTACATCAGGTGTCAGCAGTGTTATGATCTCAATTAACAATAGGGACATTAGGCACGGATACCACTGGCCTAAAGTGCTTCTTAGGAAAGAATGTAAGAGGTCAAAACTAAGCCTTCAGGTTTTATTTCTACACATTTTTCAGCCATTGTCTCCAATGATTATCTAGAGCCTGTGCTTCACTAACTGAACAAAAGGTGGGCAACACCAGAATGAGAAGGGGAGATACTCAATGCTGCTTCTCTAAAAGGTTTCTCCTTGGTCCCAGAACTACTTGCTTGGTGAAATAGTCTGGTCACTGATGTGGGTGACTGACCACAGCAATCTAAAATGACCGCTCAAAAGCCAACAAACCTTGTATGAGCAGCAGATGGGGTGAAACAGTAGGGATAAAGGGGTGGTACTGCACCTCATCCATTTCCTCACTCACAGGAATCACCTGTGAAATGCCTCAAAGGAATTAGGGTGAGTTGCTCCAAAAAGGTGACATGATCAATAGCCCAACTTACATGCCTCTCTTTACACCAATGCACACAGCACAGGTAACAAACAGGAGGAGCTGGAAATCTCTGTGCAGATAGCAAGCTATGATCTAGTCACTATCACTGAAACATGAATCACATGACTGAAGCACTGCAATTGATCGCTATAAAATGTTCAGAAGGGACCAACAAGGAAGGAGAAGTGAAGGAGTTGCCCTCCCTGTAAAAAAATTCATTAACTGCACAGAGTTGTCTTTGAAAAACAGCGACAAACAGGTGGAGAACTTATGGGTAAAAATTAGGGTCCAAGCCAACAAAGGAAACCTTGTGGTTGGTGTTTACTACACGCGACCCAATCAAGAGGAGTCTTGACAAAGTAGTCTTACTTCACACTTGCAGGCTCTGGTCCTGCCAGGAGATGTCAATCACCCCAATGTGCCGACAAAAGCAGCACAGCAAGCTCTAAGCAATCCAGAAGACTCTTGGAGTGCACTGAGGAAAATTTCCTAATCCAGGTGATAGACAGTTCAACCAAAGGAGAAGCATTACTAGACCCATTGCTTACCAACATGGATGAACTAAATAGAGATGTCAAGATTGGCAGCAGCCTAGGCTGCAGTCATCATGTCCTTGTGGAATTCACAATCTTGAGGCATATGAGCCAGGTGGAGAGCAGGGTTAGAACATTGCAAACTTCGCAGGAGATCAAACTTTGTTGTTTAATGAATTAGTGAATGGGACCCCCTGGGAAACTGCTCTCAACAACTGACAGCTCTTATTTCCTAGAACACAAGAGCTCTTAGTCCCCATGTGTAAGAAATCAGGAAAGGAAGGCAAAAGACCGGCATGGCTAAGTAAGGACCTCCTGGTCAAACTGAAGTGTAGGAAGGAAATGCACAGACAGTGGAACCAGGGACGTGTATTCTGCAAAGAATAAGGCATGCTGTCAGGATGTGTAGGGATGGGATCAGGAAGGCTAAGGCACAGTTGGAGCTGAATTTGGCAATGGATGTGAAGAATAATAAGGGCTTCTAGATGTACATTGGTCAGAAAAGGAAGATTAAAGAAAAAGTACCCACCAATATATAAGACATGAGAACTAGTGACAACTGTCGTGGAGGAGGTTGAGGTGCTGAACAATTTTTTTGCCTCAGTTTTTAATGGTGGTCTGTCTTCCCACATCTCTCAAGCTCCTGAATCTTAAGACAGGGACTGGGGGAATGAAGTATCTCCCATGGAAAGTGAATATCAGGTTTGAGACCACCTGAGGAACTTGAATATACACAAGTCCATGGGACAAGATGCATCCCAGATTCCTGAATGAATCGGCTGATGTAGTTACCAAGCCATGTCAAAGCCATGGCAACCAGGTGAAGTCCCCAGTGACTGAAGAAAGAGAAACATCACACTTACTTTTTAAAGGGTAAAAAAGGAGGACCCTATGAACTACTGACCAGTCAGCCTCACCTCTGTGCCCCGTAAGATCATAGAACATACCCTCCTCGAAGATACGTCAAAACATAAGGAAGGCAGGGAAGTGATGAGAGATGGCCAACATGGCTTCACCGAGGGCAAATCATGCCTGACTAATCTAGCAGGCTTCTATGATGGGGTGGCTGCACCTGTGGACAAGGAATGAGCTATGGGTATCATCTACCTGGACTTGTGTAAGGCCTTTGATACAGTTCCCCACAATATTCTTGCTGCTAAATTGGTGATATACGGGTTCCATGGATGGGCTGGTAGATGGATAAGGAATTGGCTGGACGGTCATGTCCAGCAAGTTACAATCAATGGCTCAATATCTGAGTAGAAACCAGTAATGAGCGGTGTTTCTCAAGGGTCAGTACTGGGACCAATATAATTTAATTTCTTCATCGATGACACAGTGGGATTGAGGGCACCCTCAGCAAGTTTGCAGATGACACCAAGTTGAGTGGTGTAGTTCATTCACTAGAGGCAAGGGTTGCCATCCAGAGGAACCTTGACAGGCTTGAGGATTGGGCCTATGTGAACCTCATGAAGTCCAACAAGGCCAAGTGCAAGCTCCTGAACTGGAGTTGGGACAATCCCTTGGTATCAATACAGACTGCAATATGAATGGATTGAGAACAGCCCTGTGACAAGGACCTGGGAATAGTGGTGGTTGAAAAATCAGATACAAGCTGGCAACTTGTGCTTGCAGCCCAGAAAGCCAATCTTCCTGGGCTACCTCAAAAGAAGGATAGCCAGCAGGTCAAGGGAGGTGATTCTCTGCCTCTATTTCACTCTTGTGAGACCCCACCTGGAGTACTGTGTCCAGTTCTGGGGGGCTCCAAGTACAAGAAAGACATGGACCTGCTAGAGCAAGTCCAGAGAAGGGCCACAAAGATGACAGAGGTCTGGAGCACCTCTCCTATGAGTACAGGCTGAGAAAGTCTGGGTTGTTCAACCTGAAGAAGAGAAGGCTCCAGGGAGACCTTCAGGCAGCTTTTCAATATATAAAGGATGGTTATAAGAAAGACAGAGACTTTTTTTACCAAGGCCTGTAGTGACAGGAGAAGGCACAATGATTTTAAACCGAAAGAGTTGATTTAGATTGAATATAAGGAAGAATTTGGGGGCTTTGAGCAATTTGGTCTCCAGAAACTGCCATATCCACAAAATGTACATCTTAATACCTGTGACTAAATCATTAAAGGAAAATATAACAATACAAAAGTCAACAATAAGTTACAAGGGTGCTTTTATTAAGACATCAAAACTCCACTAAACAGACTCAGATAGTTACAATAGCAGTTTCTGCTGAGCATGCGAGGTATCAAATACAAGCTACTGCTTTGCATTTCATCCTGAAGACTAGAGCTCAGCTTTTGTAAGTCCACAGCTCCACTGAAATCATTAGGCAGATCTCTAGTCCTGCCATTTTCTAGCAGTTCAGAATTGCAAGTACTGAAAACTAGAAAAACATTTACAGTATTCCTTTCAGTCTGTGCAGAAGGCAAACACATATATTTGAAAGCAAATTGAGCAGAAGTAAAGAGACTCCTACATCATAAAATTTAATGATTATGTTCACCAGACTCTAAGATTGCAAAGATAATTTGCAATTTCACTAATGAATTGCAACCAAATGGATCTTCTTTTATATCAGGATCTGGTAACTGATATTTCAGCGAGGAAAAGACAAGTCAATGTTTTACACTCCTTTTAGATTTACTTGAATCAAAAGCAGAATGCAAATGATTATTCTGAAATTTATTGATATATTTAGAAGGTGTATATACAACCTCTAAGATCAATCAGTACATCCTTTTGCAAAATGTAGAAGTCCTTTACTCAGTAATCTCATTACCTCTCAGAAATTGGACTAGGGGGATAGAAAAGCACCTTTCCAAGGCTATTCTGTACCAAAAAATCATTACCTAAATGCTATGGCTACTAAGAGTGAGTTCAAGTTAATGACCATTTTTCACTGAAGAGTTATTTATAATAGTATCCATTGAACTTAAAGAGGAATTAGCTTGTTCACTGTAAATTGCTGAATTACGTGTGACCCAGACACAGCAGACTGTCACTGTGTAGGAGGAGTGCATGCAGCAACCCGAACCAAGTGGTGGTGAGGACAAGTTACCACACTGCTTTACTCTCTCGTCTTCTAACACACTCACTGAAGTAGAGGTTTGGGGCAGCAAAGTAAGAGGGGTCCAGGAAGGAGTCCTGCAGGAGATGCTTACTGTGTGGAAAAGATACTTGTTCCAATTTATCCAGCAGAACATACTGCTGTTGTATCCAATGGAGCATGTAAGCTAAATCTTTGCTGCTGCACTAACAGTAGGATCTTGTAGCCAGGCAAAATTCAGCTCAAATCTTTAACTATCCTGTTGCAATTGGAGTGCTCTCACATAGGTGGGCAGCACACTCTGTGGCTTGACTTAACAATCATTGTTCTCTCATTAAACAGAATATATAAGTAACATATAAGTACCAATTGACTTATGTGGAAAAACTTGGGCTGCCAGTAGCAAAAACAATTTCTTTTTTTTTTTTTCCACAGAATCCTTGTTGATGAAAGAATTTACAATCAAATCTGAAAACTCATGCTGAAGGACACTCTGAGTAGGTTAAGCCCCGGATTCATGGTGCCTTTTCTTTATTTGGTGGGAAATCCAATACTTGTTCTCCAGCTTCTGTATACTTAAGGCGTTGCACAATTAGGTCTTCAACGTTGCTGCAGCTCAGAGCTTCAACCTCACCTTAAGTAAACAGTGAATTACAAACCGAAAAGGAGATCTCTCTAAGGATTTCTGATTTACTTCCTGGAATATTTATAGAAACGTGCCACTTGTCAATAGTAATGGTACAAGTGATACTAAAAGGGGCACACAGCAATGTGGCACAGTGAGAGAGCCAAATGTTAGAACTTGAATAGAGAACCATGAAGTCTTTATTCTTTACCTCTATTTTATCCACAAAGAAACCTGTCAAAACTCACTTCAACCTGGAGCTGCACTCACAAAAATTTCTTAGGACAGCAGGGAAAAGCCAGATAAATAAAAAAAAAAAGGGGGGGGTCAAGGGGGGAGGATACAGAAGCCTTTTATATGTGACATTTATTTGGAAGTCACTGTTGCAACCAGTCATGTCCAATATTTTGAAGAGTAACGAAATGCTGAGTGAAGACAAGCTCCAGTTCTCCATGTGATGAGACATGATCCAACTAGAAACAATAAAAAACTAATCATGATTGAGAAAGGTAATCAACTACTTTCCAAAGAAACTAAATACATAGCAAAGAAGAGCTGGGTCATTCCATCATCTAAAAGGAGCCATTAGCTGAGACTCAAACACGGTGATTATGTATGAGCGTTTTAAGCCTGACAATATCCTTTATGCTATGCCTCATTGCACAACTCCAAAATTCCCATTACTATCAAGTGTTGCAATCACCCATGACAACACATGAGAGCAGAACGTTGAATGAAGACAAGCCATTCTTCTCTCTGTGGGGCAACTCAGAGGCTTCATATGCAGGTTTTAATTCAATGGACCTAGACATGCCCTTTATGCTGGATTACGGCTCCCTAGTGGGACCTGTATCACTGGTGGAACTGTAGAGCTGCTAGAGCTGTACCAAGGAGTCCTGGCTACCTTCCTTTAGGGCTCTCGACAGGCAACCCTGCTCAGCCTTTGGGAAGAAATCAGAGCACCACACTCACCTACAGTGACCTCTCAGGAGCTGCCCATACTACATGACTACAGAAGGTGGTCTGTGTAATGTAAAAGTAGGGGAAATAGAGCTAATAGTGACTATTCAAGACATTAGAAGCATATAAGTGGGATACAGTCTTCCCTGTCCTTTCTCTGTGATATATGTTAAGCATTATTGTACCTAGTGAAGCAGACTAAATTATCTACAAATGCCATCACGATGAGTCTAGTGAGTTTACTGTGGTCATGGCAGCTGCCCTGTTAGGCATGAGGCCTCCATCAGGAGGCTTCCTGACTAACTCTAGGAACAATGTCAAATAAGCCTGTTCCCAGAAACAGAATTCAATCAGTTCTGCAGTAAACATCCTTGAGTTGTGAAGCAATGTTCGGTGTCCTTTTTCACCCAGCCAGCTTCTTCACCTATCTCTCCCTCTCTGAGGGGGACAAACAAACAGGGGTGAGCAGCTAGAACACACTCGTTTTACAGAAAAAATGGTGAATCTTTTGGTATTCTGTGAAAGTTGCAGAGGGAGAATATGTGGTAATGGTTAACACTCCTCAGAGCTGTCTTTTCAGACCCTCTGCAGGTGCTTGTAAGTACTGCTTAGGCATTATCAGTATTTCGAGCTCCTTATGTCTAACATCCCACCATTTTCTTGCAAAACATCCCTCAAAAAAAAATTAAAAAATAAAAAAGAGCTTTTTCAGAAAGGGATAACTTCTGAAGCAAATTAGCTTCTGAAGCAGATCTATAAAGAGAGTGGTAAAGTTTCTCTCCTTTGTTGTACTAGTCCATGACCCAAAACCAAAAGTGATATGCTTTTTGTGGAAATGGTTATTGGTTTTATTCTAAAGCAGTGTGTCATTTACTCTGACTGAGACCAAAGCCATGAAGGAAGATGAACAAGAAGGCTGTCTTTCTCCTCTGTAGTCTGCAGCATTTGAAAACAGGCAAGAATGGTAGGAATTTCATTCTTACTTCTAGAGTCTTCACCCACAGCAAACAGGACAGGAGGTTCGAATACCCTTAAACAAAGGATGCTCATCTGGAGGTATTTAACCATTTCAGGAAGAGATAAACAGCTAAACAAAGTAACTGATCAGAATTCAGCTCTAACATCTAGTAACCTGGAAATCGCTAATCGTAGAACACTTGGTAGCTGAAGTTGTCAGACTTGATTCTGAAGTTGTATCTTCCCATCTTTCGCTGGTACTGGAAAATCAGAAGGCTCACAACTCCCAGCACAAAACCAAGCACAGCAAAGACAATGAGGATGATGTATCCAGATCCCATCCCAGCGTCCTTCTCTCTCTTCAAATTAGACACTAAAAAAAAGAAAACGGGCAAAAGCAAAAAAGCTCTGAAATTCCTAAATCTTTTCCTGGGATAAGAAACCAGCCTTGCCTACAGATTAGCTAACATGCATGTTGAACCACAGAACTGTGGTACAGAAGCAAATCAGCCCTTTGAGAAGGGTGATTCTCATGGAAAGGTCTGTGAGCCACAGTCTAAGTTCTCTTTTTACATGCAAGTGTAGAGTCCCTGCAGACATGAGTGTGATGTGTCTTTGGAATTTGACTCTACAGTCTTCTGTTAAAATTAGAACTAAAGGATCAGCACCGGTGACTTTTTGAAATGCTGCCTTACTTTCAGAATGACCCTAGTGGTGAAGCATTCTCCCATTTTAATCCTGCCCCCCATTCATCTACAATTATTGAAAACCACTGGACTTACATTTATCTCATATGTAACACTTCTTAAAAACACAAACTATTTAGGGAAGGATTCTCCATGTGTGCTAGCTGTCTTAAGGTTCCATTCTAGTCAGCAGAGATCTGGCTGGTGTAGTCAGTGGAGACAGGTAACTGAGCCACACTGAAGTGGTCACTGTGGGCTCAACTCTGTAGCCTGTGCACAGGCACCTAGTGTCACCTGAGAAGCCCAAGGGTGTCTCCAATGTCTGCACAGGTCTGGCAGACATAGCATGGAGCCTGCAGGAGACCTGTAGTATTTTGAAATAGCACCCAGGCACTAAGGGGAATGAAAGAATGGGGCACTATGGGTCATGAGCACTAAATGCCTATGTGTGGACAAGAGACAGGTCCCTTGTTGCCAGCTGTCTCCCTAGGCTCCACTGACCAGCAACAGAGTGTGTTTGCCTGGTTCACATGTAGACACTTCCATGTATTTGTCCAAATCTGCAAGCAGAATTCCCTCTCCCTTTAACTTTATGCCTCTATTGATGTTTGTAATGTACTCTTGTACACTTCTAATCCATTCTTGTAAGTGCTTGATACACCTATGAAAACATCTATTTGCATACATTTCCAGGACAGCACTTATTTAGCCAAGCACTTGTGCAATAGCTGAGGTGTCCAGAAGACTAATGCATGCATGCCTGTAACTAGAGACAAGATCTTTGGCAAAAGGGTAGTGTTGGCAGCCACAGAGGCATGCAGTAGTGGTGTTCAAACTACATAACGTCCAGGGCATCATTCCAAGACAGGCCAAAGTAGTGTTTGCATAATACATTCAGGCTTATTTCTGAATTTCTGTATGAAACAAAGGAATAAAACAGAAGATGCATGGTGGAAATGGCAGTCTATAGCCAGATGCAGAGAGAACAGGCCTTCCTGAGAACATGTGTCAGTGGTCTTTGCCATAGCATGTGGTCAAGCAGTATAGGCAGAGCAGTTAAAGCTTTTTACATGCTTCACCACAGAAACTTACCTGATATAATTCACGTTGTCTCCTTCAACGCAGAGATGCATATCACTGCCTAGGTCTAGCCTCACACTTAAAACATGATGCGAGTATCCAAATTGGAAATAGAAGACAACATCTAGTAGAGCTTAGAAATCGATGTAGCATAACACAAATAAAAAAACAGAGTTCCTTTTGTGTAATGTCCATTTCTCAATATTAAAAACGTATCAGGGTCTCCAGTGAAAGTGGGAGTGAGATCTACTTGATGTAAGTGCTGTACGAAGAAAGTTGTAGTAATTGCTAAGTTTTTCAAAAGGAACTAATTCAGAAATGAACACTGAAGGCCTATTCTAAAAGACATATACTTGCATAAAATAGAAGAAAATACAATATGCTAAGTCAGAGTCTGTTTCAAATTCCAAAAGAACAGTAGCAAGGAAAAAATACCCTGAATCTATTAACAGTCCAGCATTAACTTATCTCCACAATCAGAAAAGCATTAAGTGACTGGCAAACCAGCAGGAGGAAAGGGGGTGACTTCTGTCTATTCACAGTAGCCATATGTTAAAACTCTGATGTTGGTGTGTACAAATAATCTCAATGAGTGTTTTACGCTAGTGAGATATGAGTGCAAATGGCTGGAGGAGACCAAATGCCTGAAAATGTTAGAGGCCACAGTTGCCCTTGAAAACATCATTCGGGATAAATGCAGAAGAGGCAGGTGCATGACAAATTAGACCTGGCTTGTACACAGTGCCGGTGTTAGCTCTCTATTAACCTGTACTCTACCACTCCACCAGATTAACTAAGGTGCTGTGCATCAGCTAGGCTCTGCCACCTTCCCTCACGGTAGTAATGAAGTCAACACCAGGGAGTCTAAGGGAACATGGCAATGCAGTCCCTTTCCTCCTCTGACTTTAGACTTCCAGCACGCAATATAATTGCGGTCTAACAACAGTGTAGATTAAACACTTGAAAAACTGATTGCAATCTAAAAGACCCAAGCTGCTTTCACACAAGTGTTGTAACTTTTTGATTTTGTGGCTGCTGTACTTGCTATCCTTCCCTTTCTACATTCCCTTGACAATCTGACAGTCACTTCATCAAGGAGGGCACATGGTTCTCCACACTGCCACATGGCTTCAGCAACAACACTTGGTCCTCGGAAAAATATGCAGAAGGGCATGAAAACCTTGTATAACAGGTTTTCAGGTTTCTTTGTCAGTGAAAAAGATTCTTAAAATGGTAATTACTCTGTGTCCCCTTTTTGTAAAGCTCTATTCATCACTCACCAGTTGATCTACATAGCGGTCCCCAGGATGTTCTGTGCACAGCGATGGTTTCACCAGTCTTTAGGGATCGAACCGCATGGCATCTCTGCAACAAACAATTCAAACATCAGCAAGTAATATTGCTTATTAACTAAAAATACAAAGCCTTCTGATGAGTATGTGAAAGTGCTATTCTCACTCACTGGGGCTTTTGTTTCTTAATGTTATGCTTTGTTAAACTGAAATGAGCACCAAATTGAAGTTCAAAAGAAATGGCATAAGGGAAATATCAGTATAAAACCTGTAGTTAGTCACACTGGAAAACACTTCTGTGAACAGACATTTCACACCGACAATCTCTTTCTTGTCATTAACTTTCTGTTTCTTTTAGAGAAACCTTATGGGAGAATAAACTTACTTATTGTTACTTCTATATTCCAGAGTGAACATCTTTGTTTGGATGTTTCTGCTGCCCATGTCAGGCACAGCAGATACTACAACCATCATGAGGAAAAGCAGTGGCAACTTTCAGCCCCTGCCAAGCTGTGTGTCATTTTGAAGCAATGCACAACTCTTCGGTGACATGTGAACTTCTGATCTGAGAACTACTATTTTGAAAGCCCTGCTCTGTGAAATGTTTGGGATTAGCTGCTTTAGCTTTGTGTGAGCAACACTTGCAGAATATACAGCACACTCATCTTCTGCACACTTCCTTGATAGCACCGTTCAGTTTGTTTGACACCTTTTTGTTTTAAGTTGCAACCTAAAGGTCTCTGATGGGAACCATAGCCTGTTGAAGTTACTCAAAAGATACTGTGGCTCTTCTGGAAGTGCACATAAAAACAGAGATATTGCAGTACCATACTATAATCAGCAAAAGAAAGCAGGGATGTGCAAGGGTGTCTTACTAGCTTGTCTAAACAAGAACATCTCACCAGTGTTACCAGTGTTACACAGAAAAACCTCTATAGTCCACTCTCAGCAACAGTGTCTTTAGCCGGGTCAGCCCCCATAAAAAACTCTATGTAGCTGCGACTTACTATGGAGGGGCTTTCCCAGCTATTTGGACCCATCAGAGAATATGATTACATAGCTACTCCCTGATGTCAATGAATTTTTGGTTCCATGTGGCCATGGAGTAGCCACATTCCACCAAACTTATGCATGGTGGCGGCACAGCACTCCTCTTCCCATTCAATGTTTCTTACTCATTTCTCACTACATTACTCCCCAGCCTGTCTATTTTTTTCTGGTCTAAGCTTTAGAGCACCTTACTCCCTTCCACCAAGAAAACAATGAATAAAAACACTGGATAAGAAGAAATAGACGTAAGTCTCAATTTTGTGGGCAGAGCTGAAGTAAACCTGCCCTAAAGCAAGTCAGTATTGTGGCAGACAGGGGTGGCAGACAGATTAGAGGATCAGATCCCAGACCCTGGGCACTTTCCCAGTCATCTCACGTTATTTCCAAATATATTCTGTTCTTGCTCTAATTTTCCTTGATCTTTGCACCTCCTGCAGATCTCCCTCCTTTTTAAATACCATTGTCAACCTTCGTAGATGTGTCCAGCACTTGTCTTCTCCGCATAAGATTTTCATCTCAATCTAAGATACTGAATTGACTAACTTTTCATAGGGGGTAAATTTTGCTTAGAATAAAGAACAATATATCTCTCGTATACATATGAATAATATAGAAATGAATAATATAGAATACATGAAAGCAGAGGGCCTCACTGAACTCTGCTGTGATTTGTTTATTGCAGATGTCAATCTCAATCAAACCTCATTTGGGCTAGCAGAATTCATGAGCTAGCATCACGGACCCCTGCAATTCAGATTAAAACCAGTTCTTTAGTTAACCATGTTGCTAAACTCTAATTCATACAGCTAAAGCCTGCTTTAACAGCAAACCCAGCAGATCTTAGCCAAGCAACTGTTTGATTCCTTACAGCAGTCATACCAGCCCACGCAGCCCCTGTCTTGCCCATCTCTTTTATTCCCCTGCCTTGTACCACCACCATGTCCTTCCTCAGATGTACAGGACACACTGCACTTGGAGAAGACACCACCTCCTCCAAAGAAGAGCATAGGCTGGGCCTTGCTGGAGCACTGATCTTTAACACACAAATTCAGCTATGAAACTGGGAACCATCTTTCCATCTGTCAGTCGTGTTTCCTGTCTCTACTTGTTTTTTTATTTTATTTTATTTTATTTTTAATCTGAAGGAGGCTTTGTACTTTGAGAAAGGAAACAAGTATCTTCTGCTAGCCATTTTAATCATTTAGGAAGAAATTGTTTGCATATAATGGGCTTAAACTGAGTTATTTAGAGCTAGAGGAAAGTGTTAAACAATGGAGGAACACTAAACTGCTAATGAAAACATCCTTGATAGAAAAAAAGTCAGGAAGGTTGGCAGAGGGAGAGGAGAATTCCTGCATGTCTGCTGTAAAGAAAAAAATATATAAAAAAAAAAGCTCCAGCAGTAAAACATACTTTTACTTATTTCTATGGTAGCAACATATTTTTAGATGAAGCAGTGTCTATCATTAACTTAGAACTGAAAAGAAACAAAGCAATGCTTTAGAGCACAGACAATTAAAACTGAAGTTGTTATCAGAACATTGTTTGGTTTACTGCTTCAAAGAGAAATATTCTTTTAAAAAGCCATAATAAACTCTGTTAGATTCACAGCCCTAGAAACTTAATGCCACTGAACTTCCCTTCCTGGCACCTAAACTCTCACCTGAAGAAGCAAACCTCTGGGGCAAAAAAAAAGGACAGGAAAACATCCCAAATCAATTTACTCAGACCTTGCTGCTGATGCTGCCAATACGGGTGCTCACTTTTTTGTGATGTGTCCATGTGAGCTGACACATTTCTGAACAGCCTATTTCATTGTAACTTCTGTTCATTGCCTTCTAGCCACCCCTAAGCAGAGATGAAAGATTCAGCTCTCAGGATCCCCAACTTTGATACCCATTTCTATCCAAGCTCCGTGCTTTTAGCTGCAAGGATGAGGAACAAGAAGAAAGGCAGACACTTCCATATGGTTGTAGCCCATCCACACTCCTTCTTGCTCTCAGCAGAAGATGAAGGAAAACTTCAAGAGCTATTTTAAACCCTGTCTAAAAAAACATTACTCCTTCAATTCCATCGCAGGACTGAATATGCCACAGCAGAATAAGCGCATTGGAGCAAAACCCTTACCGTCCTGCAGGTGTTTCCTGGTGTCTCCATACAAATACGGATTTTGCAGTGTAAGTAAACCACAGATTTGTTGACAAAGGAAAAAATTTTCATCTTAAATTGTGCTTTGCTTGAATTCCCATTCTCTAGCAGTGTGGTATATGTATTTGGGATGGGACAGCTGAAAAGGAAGAGAAAAATCATACATAGCAGCTAAGGCTATAGAAGGCGTGTTGTGGTTATAGCACATAACTCAGGTCATAAGGCTCCCTTAGAAAGCCACAGCCAGACCTGACACGGAGCAACTCTCCAGCAGTGCCGGGATGATAAGGGGATATTTGCTGCTTTATTCTCGCAGTGTACAAATAGAATAGGACATTTGAAAAGTGGTTGGGGAGTTGGAAAAGAAGGGAAAGAGTGACAGAAAGAGAGATTTAAACTTGGCTTCACAAAAAAAAAAAAAACAAAGTGAAAGAACATCATATTAAAAGGAATAGCTTTTGTTATGGAGCAAAAGGACTATCCTGTATTTTAAGGTGGTGGGTAAGCCCAGGGAATATGACATCAGGATGAGATCAGGGATCCAGACAGGAACAAACCTTCTCTTTTACCAGAGGCTGCATTAGTATTGTCTGTCAATCACAGCACATGGGAATCAACTAACCTACATCTTCACTGATGAGAATCACATAAGCTCCTGATAATACGTGAACCACAGAGAAATAGATAAAACACACAGTTTTCAATGTTCTTTCACTACTGACTGCCTAAAACTACTTCCTCAGTTAGAAGTACAATTATTTTACAAAACTATAGGGAAGACAACCAAACTCAAACAACTAACGCATTACCCTTTGAAAACATTTTCTTCTCGTACTTACCTTCCTTGTTCAAAGAAGGTGTGATCAGTTGGAATGGTAAGGGACCATGCATATGAATTATGAGAACACACTTTAAAGGCATTTAAAGCATAACACATTAGTAGTCAGTGCCACTGGAAGATCTAAGGTATGGCACATGCTATTTGCAAGTGGCATTGCTGTACCTGTTGCTGATAAAAGAAAAGGAGAGAGGATCCACTGAATTATTAGTTGGAGTAGCCCAGCAGTCAGTGAGGACCACCTTGAGCTCGCTGTCTGCTTTCTGGATCCCCACTTCAATCAGTACCTCATCACTGGCAGAGACACTGAAATTCTTTGGTATTGGGGAGTTTCCAATAAACAACTGCATTTCTGTTCTGAAGTGTCCAGATCCATGCAAATCCTCAAAAATGGTGTAAAGTCTGAAACAACAATTAACCTTCTTTAAAGACCACAAATCTGACTGTGTGTTTCTATAAATCAGTGGCTATTTCTCCATCTCTTGCACATTTAAGTAGTGAAGAATTATCTGCAGTCCAGGATGTTAGGACACTGTGGAAAATCCAAAGAGTGGAATGTCTTGTCAATAGAAATAGAGCAGAGAGATATATTTGAGTCGAGCTGAAGGGAAATATGAAGTGTCTTGAAGTTCAAGATAAGGAGAGTAAAAACTTAGTGAAGAAGTGCCAAAATATTTGAGAAGGGACAAATCTTAACAGTAGGTGAGGGAGATGAGAAAATAATAGACCTCAGAGAGGAGGGGCCTGATAAAGACTTTGAAAGAGGATGGAAAGGAAAATAAAATGTCTAGAGGGCTAGAAAATAGAAAGTGGATTTGGTGATGACAGCTTGAGCGTGGTGCTAGGCAAGAGAGAGGTGCACTTGTACGAAGGGAGAACATTCACCATTGTGCTGCCACCTTTTCTGTGAGTGTGGGTTTGATTTTCTGTGAACAGCAGATTTGATTCCATCTTACTTGAAGATGGTGCCTTCCATAAAAAAGTATCTCACTTTTTTCCAAGCTGATCAAATAAGGATTTGTGGGGGCTAAAAATTGCCATCCTCAGCATCCACGTAGCAGTCTGCATGCCTACATCAGTTGAAAAGATATGTCGTTGTTATATTCCCAAAGCAGGAAAATAGTGTCATTGCTACATCTGATTGCCCAGGAAGGCAAAAAGAAGTTGGGAATTCTGGCTCCCAAACCTGCACCAGTAGCTTCCAAAGCCTTATTTTCATCTATGGTTTAGCCAGGCAATGGCCAAACTTGTTGACTGTTGGATCTATCGACACATTAGATGAAGTAGGAGAGAAGCACATAGCAGGGGTCACCTGAGCACAGGACTCACAGAATGGCAGACTACTTAGCACAGCAAATACTGTCACTGGATACAGCTAACATCCCTGGGGATTTTTCCAGTGCATCAGAACTTAGCAACACAACAGCATTTCAAAGCAGAGAGTTGTTACTTACCCTTCTGCAGTGTATCCAGAGGAAGTCAAGAGATCATTTTGAAACACACAGTGAATGGGACTGGCAACTTTTGAATGGTGGATTACTCCTGGAGCAGAAACATCATTCCGAAGGATGTTTTTCACTACGGTATTAGTCATGTTCTGCAACACAGAAAGAAGAAAGTACAGCTTGTGAACACCAGTGTTTATAGGGATATAACACAGCTACAGGCTTTCATCTTCAAGTGCTTGAGTATTTTCCACTCTTCTGGCTGCAAAAATCAAATAGATTAAACATCTGATATCTTAGTTGCTACACAGTGAGACAATGAAAATCCACCAGCCTTCCTCCTCTTCCTTAGTCTGCAATGATCATTGCTCCACAAGGGAATTTCTGTACTTTGCCATGGTCTGAGCACAGTCTTTGGTTTGAGATCCAAAGAGATAGACATCACTCTTTGTTCCCCACTATCAGTAGCAATTGGAGTATTTGTCTAAATACAAAGATGAAATAACTGCTTTTAAGAAAAGAGGAGCTCCTGAGAGCTGCAAAGGGAACCCAGAGAAGTGTGGGAAGTGACTCTCAGTTTGGAGAGGCCCCTGAGTTTTGCTGCCTGACCTCAGAGATTCCCCTTCTCTTTCTTGCTCGACCTTTGTCCCAAATAGAGAGGTAACTTTCCATCGCAGGAAGAGGGTCTCTTTCTCCAAAGAAATTTCTTAATTCAACACTTCAGCAACTAATAGGCTGTACTCCTAACTAAGGATCTGCCATTGCCCTTCCCCTCACCCCCCTTGAGAGAAAAAAAAATGTTCTGGGGCTTCTTCATATTCATCAGCTTGGCAGACTTACGGTTTCAATTTCAGTGCCACAGTCACTCCAGCCTGCTTGCAGCACAACATGAGTGGCATTGCTGATGCTCACATTGCAGTAAGGCTTCCCCAGGTACAGGGAGGTTTCAGGGATAGATTCCTGCTGTAAAAATCTCTTCTGGATGGCAAGGACAATCTTCTCTATTTCACAAAACACTCTCACTGCATCTTTAATGGAAACCTCCTGGGCAGGTTTAATGAGAGGGACAGGAGGAGAAACATTGGGAGTTGACACAGGATCCATGATGAGAGAAGGCAGCACCATGCTGGAGAAGGTGGTGTCCTCCAGAGATTTGTGCTCAGTAGTAGAGAAATCCAATGAAATAGGGGAAGAAACATGAGTTGAAGTTTGCAAAGATGTCACGGGTAAAACTGTGTTGTGTACAGGTTTCTTATCCATCACTGTTGTCCTTGGGCTGATAGGAAATGCTGAAGTGACAAAAATAAAGGTATTGTTGTAATGTTCAGATTGATTACATAAGGTAAAAGCAAACTCTTACAAGGAAATTCACAGTTACTGGCAGAAAACTAGCTTCTTTTGTTTTTTTAACCCACTCTACTTACTGCCAAAGCTGTGGCTTTTTTTGAAGAAAAAGCCTGAGAGATACATAAAGTATCTGTGAGTAAAGCTGAAGTGCTTTATTTCCTGAGAGCTGCAAAAATTAGTGTACTCAAGCACAACACATACACGGTTTTTGGAAGGTCAGTGCTTATAAGAGATCCCCAGCTGTAAGTTGTTCAACAAGTGGTCATATGTTTCTGCTTAGTACTGTAGATTGCACACTGTGGGGTATAAACAGGAGCAGAATTTATTAAAAAATCTGGCCCCATTTGTGACCTGTTGATACCCCCCAAAAAAAAAAATCCATTTTGAGGGAAGTGAGGGACAAATCTCATGTAGCAGGCCCACATTGCACATACGTGTCCTGAGAGACACAGAGGAGGGTTGAACATATGTGTTAGTAGCAACCTTAATGGTTTCAGGAAGAAAACAAGCAGGGGAAAAGGGGAAGCACAGGTTGAGATCAATGTGCATGTTGAACACCCAACATCCAGCACAGGTTCTAGAGTTACTCCGTGGCTCTTTGCTGGTGGAAACAACCTAAACATTCAGCCTCCTCTGACTTAGAAAGCACCAAGATAATAAAGTCCATTTGCAGTGAAACACAAAGAATGTGTTTCATCACACAGAAATTCTCTTAAATAGTTTTAATGGGTTGTACATACAAATAGCAACATATAAAATCTGTACAGATATATATATATATATGTCCTTCTGGAACTCCCCAGTTTTCAGAAATGATCCAAATTAAAATGTTGCTGATTTGAAAGTAAGAAGAAGAAAAAGAAAAGTCTAAGCTTAATTTCAGAGCTGAATTTCCCAAAAGCTCATTGTCATAATGCTAAATATCTTGGTTAAACAAAACAGAGCAAAGGTTGGTATCAGTTGACAAATCCCTGTGACTTCAGCCAAAAGAGTAGTTTATCACTGTGGTTACAAAAACAAATACTACTGAAGAAGCCTAAAAGAATTTAGAAGCTTGAAGACCCATATCATAAATCAGCTAATAAATGATTTAAGGAAGGAGAGAAGCTAGATGAATTGACTCATGGAAAAAAGTAGTTTGCAATACCAACATTTAATCCCTGCTGTGACACAGAGTTCAAACCACGTACCTAGTGCTTCCTGTTACCTGCTCTATTATCTTTGCTGTCTCCTCTGCTGCTGCTAATGATAATAACTGACAATACTACCTAATTTTAATGGTAAGTATGGGAAAACAGAACTGTTATAAGAAGCTTAGAAAGACAGCATTAAATATTAATATAGTAAATTCTCATGACAGATCATTACAGTCAGAAGCACTTAAAAGTCCTCTGCAAGATTTTTCCCATTAGGATCCAGCTGAAATCAATGAACTAAATTAATCCCTGCCAAAATTTTGAGATCTGTGGCAAGTGTGACCATGACCCAGTAAAGATCAGATGACTAAGCCATTAGATAATAAATTTTTTTTTTGCCTTCACAGCTTCTTCCAGGCCTTTCTGGATGCACATCAGCAAATCCTTCATTGCAGCTGCACTGGTAAAACCCAAGTGTGTTATGGCACAATGCATCTGGAGAGCAGTCATCCTCTTCGCTTTCGCACTCATCATAATCTGTTGGGTATATTTAAGCAAAAGGCAAAGTTGGAGAATGTACAATGAAAACGTGATGGTTCTGAAACTGGAGCACATTGTTTCATCATGATATCATGGTGGGATTACACCTCTTAGGTGTGATACTCTACTGTATGTGTCAGGCAGCTGCTGGATCTAGAAGGGGCGGGATGCTGGAAGCAAAGCTCAGAGAGCCAATTGCAAGGCACTGACAGAACCCTTCAACTATCCTCAGCAGATACTGACTGAAATGTAGGCACCCTGCTGCAGAGCTCCTATCCTCCTAAACTGATCAACAGCCCAGGGGGACACTTCTAACCCCAGAGGCTTCCTCGGCTGCTTTCCCCATTTCTCACTCCTGAGGAGATAATTAGCAAATGGCCAGCATGAGTGAACCAGGAAGGTTGCATGACTGGTCCAAGTTGCAGTCTGATTGCTTTCTTAATTTTTACCTGGCCAAAACTTTCACTTTTGAAAGAAAAAATATGCTCTTCTTCCCTTTCTCTTCCCAAAGTCCAATTGTAACTGTGTAAATAAGGACATACCACCACAGGTGGGACTCAGAAAGCATCACTAATCACTTGCTCTATGAGGACCTGTCCCTGAAAAAACCATTTGTTTTAACACAGGTTTGAAGGGGGCAGGCACTCTATAAAACACTACCATGACATAGTCAAAAGTCTACAAATTAACAGGATATGTAACTTTCCAGATTCAAAACTGTGAGGGTAACAGGAAAAGAGAATGCACAGGGCAGTCCATATACGTGGTTCTGAAGTAACTTTTTTGTGAGGTTCTAATTGACAGCTTATAACAATATTCTTTGGACAGACTTATCATGTTAAGGATACTGAATTTGGTATTTTTTTCAGAGGTGACACATCAACTTGTGAAACAGAATTCAACAGCAATTAGTCAGGACACTAATATTTCTTGTTGCCAAGTTAAATTATATATAAAGGAAAAAAAGTTGTGCAATCAGCCATTGTGCTAGTCTTGATAAAGTGTGGACTTTCATCTGAACTCCCAACCCACAGGCGTGTGAAGAAAACATGTATTTCCAGTGCAGAAGAATCCACATGTTCATTTATTTGTTTCCTGGGGCTCCCATCTCATGCAAAATTATCAGTGCAAAGCAGAGGGTAATGTGTTTCAAAATTATTTTAGACAGAGCTAGTTATATCTGTGTACAGGGACCTGTTTCCACTGGTACCTTATAAAACCCTCAAGCTGTGACCACTGTTTTTAATATCTCTGTATCTTCTCCTAAAATTAGTCCTAGCTATAGACAAAAAAAAACCCAGTTGGTTTTGTCCTTTTGGATCAGGAGTACCTCCCTTCTTATTTCATCTTTTGATGTTCTCTGAAAAAGCGTATTGGATGGATAAGCAGGAGCAATATAAGGCGAGAGAATGGCTTTTCATCCACCTGTTTTACAGATACCTTCACCTCAAAAACTACAGATTAATAATAGGCTTTATCATCTTTCTAGTTCTGAAGAACTACTGGGATACAAGCTGCTCCTTACCATTTATGGAGAGACTGCTCTTGTCAACTGTGAAATAGGAGCTGTGTTCAAAGGCATCACGAAAAGTGGTGATGATGTAGTAGATATCCACATCTTCTGCAATCAGTAAATTGAAACTTACCACTGTGCTCCCATTAGTAATACCCGTTATCAACACTTTAATCAGACCAGCATCCATCTGCTGAAGAATCTCAATGGGCAGAGATTTATGTACCTGGAATGAAAACAAAATGCAAGTGGAGATAGACAGATAGAAGCAATTAAATTTTAGGCTTTGTACACTGCCCAGAAGAGAGCATTATGCATTACAATTGTGCTTCATACTCTGGAGGAAAGCAGCAGAAAATTGACTTTTTGCTTTGTAACTTCCCATTCTACCACAGCTGAAGGATATGGTACATATTTAACTATGAATATTAAACAAGCTAAGTGATTAAGATACTTCATCTGTCATTTGGCACAGGTCCTTGCCTCTGGTAACAGCAAGGGATGGAGGGCACTGCAGGGAATTTTCCATGTTCAGCCTCTCAAAATGCCTCCAAGGAGAGAGGGGCAACCCAACACAAGAAGGAGCTGCCAATGGAGGTGGAGATGCCTCCTGACACTGCATGCTGAATATATGTCTCAGAGAGCTCCCTCAGCTCGTGTAAGTTACAGCTTGGAGCAGACCACCCTCAAGCCTTTCTTCACAGTGATTTCACACCAGAACCAAGAAAATAATGACTCTTTTCCCAGGCCAGGGTAAAGAAAACAGAAAGGTATTTCATCTCATCAGCACTGCCACACAGTTCAACCTCCCATCAAGCTAGTCTTCAATTTAGTTTCAGAACTATTTCATTGAAGTCTTCCCTGAGGAGTATCATATTATTTCTGCAAATTCTGATTGTCATCAGGGCACACAGCCCTGACTCACAGTCTGCCTCGAGAGTCCAAGAGCCAGGTTAGGAGATGGACCTGAGATATTTTGAACGGAACAGTCATCCCCAAAGTATTGCAGCACCAAATCACAGCTGAACTTAGGTCAGTCTAGAAAAATCAATAAAATAAACATTCACAGTCTGTACACAGTAACCTTATACTTCACTAGTGGCCTAGCAAAGAAAATGCCACCTTCGTCAAAGCACGCTGAGCTCTATTCATGAGAGCCCCAGAAGCTGTTTCCTTTACCACCCTGGAGAGTAGAATGGTCTGTTTTCAGTGGGATGGGAAAACACAGCCCTGTGTGAGGCTTTGCATCAGCTGGGCTGCTTAGCCTCTCCACTGTTCAGCTCAGATGGAGGTATCTACCCCTCTTGAGGAGATAAACAGACTGGAGCTGTGTGTTCCACCTCTCCCTTTTCCATCTTACTTGGCTGGGTGGTACCTCCAGAGGGCAGCCGCCCATGGGAACATCTCCTTCACCCACAGAAGGGTAGTCCATGTGGTAGGGGGCCTAGACATATGCAGGAGGCTGGGAGGGACATACAACAGCTTTTGCATTTCTAGCACCATTCCTCTTCACCTCCAGGCCCAGCAACAGCCGCAGGAGGAGCAGACACAGGTCATGGCATCATCTCACAGGACCAACCCCAGACAAGACACAAGGGTAATATTAATTCAGCTTTAAAGAACACATTGAGAAAATATTATACTCAGAAATACAGACTTACTTCTGAGAAACTCACCACAAACTGGTAAACATCCACAAGTGCTCCCCCCCGGTCCTTTTCCTCCATTTGCCCAGACAAAGGGCCCAATAAGACTGCACTGGACTCCATGCCTACCCGCACATCCCAGGGGAAAGCAGGACACATATACACACAGATCTTCAGGCATCCAACCACAATGCAGGCAGAGCTCATACCTGAAGACCAGATGCCAGGGTAAGCCCAGGCTGAGTGATGCCATCCATCAATGTAGCAAATTTTCTCATTAGAATTGTATATTTTCTGCTCTCCCTTTCTCCACAAGATACTCACAGATACTCTGTGTTTCTTAGTATTTCTCACATGTGTCTGGGAAGTCTCTTTATGTTCTTCCACATTTGCAAATAAAAAGTGCAGTAACAGAAAGTGTGCAACGTAACTTTCCAGCCTGCATCAGGCAGTCAGTACAGGCTGTTCTGAGCTACTGGTATTAAAATTGTACCTAGAAGCTGCCAGAAAAAATGCAACAGGAGACTGCCCGAGGTTAAGAGAGCAGCTCCTAGCAGCACACAGAGGACAAATCCCATGCCATCCCTGTCAACCCTCCTGAGCCTGGGATACACATATCTTCCTTGCACATAGCAGGCCCTAGCTTCGATGAAGTACACAGAGATGGAAACAGCCACAGAAACATCTGAATTTTCATTATTTCTCAGCATACTTGCTCCTTGCCTTCGCTGTCCCATGGCTGTCAGGCTCCCAGGAGATGCCAGCAGAGAGGCAGGCACAGAGCAGAACAACCACACTGTAAGGGCCAGAAGAGCAGCGCTTGGCCTGGCTGAGAGCTGGTACGTCGCTGCCCTTGCTCAGAAGGGTCACACCTCTTCCCAGCTTTAGGCCTTCTCTTTAGGGTACACAGCTCACTTCCTTCCCTAGCTCAAATTTTCAGAGCATTAAGGAGGCAGGTGGGAGCTATGCTGCCATCACCTCCAACCCCTTCTTCCTCTACACACCTTCTACACAGGAAATACCTGGAGCAGCGGGGCTGGATTTCAGCCATGAGTTTAAGGCAGAGCTTATGCCAGTGGTGTAATGCTCAGGGGTGCAGGCAGTGACTCTGACGAGGGAGAGCCCAGGGAAGAGAGAGTCAACAGTCAGTGGTGGGAGCCGACAGGAGAAGCAGCTTCATTTCTCCTGCACCCATGCAGAGCTCGTGCATTTTGTGCTGGATCCTCCCAGGTGACCACAGCTCTTGCACACCTATGTGCCAAGCCTGACTTTTCTGCCTGCTGTGTGTTATCCAGCCCCAACTTACTTGCCCTCTATGTATCATCCACCTTAAGACAGGCCCAGGTTTTGCAGGCATGCTGCAGCCCTTTTCTGAGTTGTCAGACCTGGTGTGTGTCACATGTACTTGGTGGAAAGGTAACATGCACGGAGCAAACCCCCTGTGTGCACCCGGGAAAGGTTCCCACGCACCTGGAAGTGCACGAGGAAGCAAACCTTGCAGTGCCCCATGGGGCACGCAGGCAGAGCCAAGAGGATGAAAAGAGCTAACTTCCCTACAAAAGCCTGTGCAGACCACAGGCTGTCCTTGTCAGCCCCAAGATCTCCTGTTTCACCAAGCCAGGGCTCTCTTGAGACCCTTCTCCGCTCTCTTTCTTCTGTTTCACAAGCTTAGAATCATAGAATAATAGAACATGCTGAGTTGGAAGGGACCCTCCAGGATCATTGAGTCCAACTCCTGTCCCTGTGCAGGACACCTCAGGAGTCACACCGTGTGCCTGAGAATCATCCAAACACTTCTTGAACTCAGTCAGGCTTGGTGCTGTGACCACTGCCCTGGGGAGCCTGTTCCAGTGCTCAACCACCCTTTGGGTAAAAAACTTTTTCCAGATATCTAAACTAAACCTCCCCTGATTCAGCTTCCTGCTGTCACCCTGAGTCCTGTTATTGATTGCAGGAGTGAAGAGATCAGTACCTGTCCCTTCTCTTCCCCTCATAAGGATGCCATAGACTGCAACGAGGTCAACCCTGAGCCTCCTCCAGGCTGAATAAACCAAGTGATGTACCAAGCATGTACTGAAAAGTTGGAGAACATCCCTAAGTTTCCATCTTTCATATACTTTGTCTGAACTTCTGGACATTAAATACAAGCACCTGTGACATCCTTTTAGCCCATCCCCAATTTCACCCGTATTTCCTCTCATCTATCCTGAAGATTGTATTTTATCAGTGCTTCTTTTTACATAAGGCTTGGTAATTTTTTTTTGCCTGAGTTTTCTTTGTTGTTGTTGTTTGTTTGTTTTGTTTCTGTCCTTATTCATATTTTTCCTCACAATGCAGGACTCGGAGCTTGAAAAGTGTCAGGGGACCTTCACAGTATTTGAATTTAGCCACTAGGTGACACTACAAAACCCTTTATCCAGAAGGCTACATGATTTCACAACAGTACCACACCCTAGGTTATCAAAGTAATGGTTGATGAAGTGGAGCTAGAAATAAAGGAAAAGAAAGAGTGAACTTTTTAGAAGGAAATATTCAATTGAGTATGAGATTTTCTTACTAGACAAATAAATTATCTTGGGATCTATCATTGTATCCACAATTTCTGTAGCACACAAAGGAAGCATGAGCAATTTCAGACAAGTAGAAATCAGTATGCCAGAAGAGGAACCACAAGAAAGGGAGAGAACAAGAGCAAAATTAACACCTGGATCAAGGGAAGGGAATGTCCCTTGCTCAGGCAAGAAAAACAGGAGGCAGATAAAGCCCAGGTTAAGGTTCAGGTCCAGACAGAAGCCAGACTAAAACAAATTTAACAGGATGGGAAAGGTCAATAGTTTTTTTGAGAAAAAGGAAAATGGCAGACCCAGGCAGTGAGGATCATCCCATGGGTGGCTGTGGCACATTTGGTGGGTTTTCTGGGACCACCCATCTGTAAGTCTCAGGCAAAATGTCAGCAGCTCGTTGGAGCTACTGTGGGTGTCTGCACAGGAGCCTGTGTGGCAGGCAGTGCAGGGAACACACTGACAGTCCAGAAATTGGAAATAAGAAAGTAAAAGGTACATTAATTTGAACAGAACCCTGCATGAATCCTGTTTTTTCACTCAAAGAGAACCCCACACACACACTGTCTGTACTTTGACTGCACCTTCAGAGAGAAGGTACCAGAGCACACATCTGCCCAGCCATCACCACCAGCAGCTTTAAGGATGACCCAAATTGCAGATAAACTCAAATTAACAAAAGTGGTGAAATTACACCAGAATAATGAGACTGCCTTAATACCTGTATTGACACTCATTCAACTTTCAGATAGCTTTAACTGCAGTCTTTTTAAGTGCATTAAGCTACATAGAACAAAGGCTATGTCACTTCCAAATGAGGTGGTCACCTTGGCGAGGCAATATAATTTATTAGTCTGACACTTTTTGTCAATCAGTTATGTTTACACATACATACACATAGCTTCCTTGCACATAGCAGCTCCTAGCTTCAATACAGGACACAGAGATGGAAATAGCCACAAAAGACCTGAATTTTCATTATTTCTCAGCATACTTGCTGATTCAAATTCAAAACAACCTTTCCACTCAGGAATTTAACGCACGTCAGTGAACACATTTTCAGTTCAATTGTTTTCCTGATTCATTTTCTTGAGGACAAGGCCCAGACAGCACGATATTCTCAGTTGTTGCAAAAGACAGACTGATGAGAACCCAAGAAGACTAAAATACTCTCTCATCCTTTAGCTATGTTGTTCTTCAGTTGCACTTCAGGAAGGATGGTTAAACTAGCTGGACAATGACAGTGCAAGTTGTCACATCAAGTTTTTGCCACCTTCTCATCTACACATTATTTAAAGGATGGTATTTCCATTTACTGTGCTGCCAATTTAACCACATGGCACTTAAATGCTGGGGCAGCTCTATGCTAAAGAACATTATACACATTAGGATTTATAAATTAATGGAATTGTAGATGGTGACTCTGAAGAGGTTTAATAAAAATTCTCTGGCAAAGTTTATTTAACTGGAACCTGATAGTGCTTTTAAAGCCCAAGGAACTTTCCCCACTTACTTTAATGGATCAATTTCTGGCTCTTATAACCTGAAAATAAAACATACAGATTCTTCTGTTTTCCAAAACTTCCTTTTCTTTGGCACCTAAAAATAATGTTTGCAATAAAACACTCAAACATATTTTGCCATATACAGTAGCTATGCAATTGTAGCCTATATGCAGTGGCTCAGAGGTAGATGGAATCAACACGAACACCTTTCATCAGCTGATTCACAAAACCAGTGCACTGAGAACCGGATAAAACTGACACAAAACTTACTTCACTTCCCTTATGAAATCAATTTACAAATTTTCCAAGTATATTTGTATCCATGATTTTCTGGATTAAGGTATTTGATTGAATGAAGAAAATATATTAATTTTAGTCCATTTTAATACTACACTATTCCAAAATAGCCTCAGGCAGAGTGATGCTGAATAAGAGTGAGGTCAGTGGAGAACTGCTCCCTTTTCACTTTGCTAATCACGTCACTCTCACTTTGTGACTGTTTTTCTGATGTGACAGCTTGGGGCCAAAATGACTCTGAGAAAGCTGCGCTCTGCTAACACATCCAGAAAGGTGCAAACCAGTTTAACAACCAGTGGAAACTTATTTGATATCCAAGAAAACATCACGCACAGCTAAATGGGATCATGCTTTTCTGTCCTTGCCATTGTCTCTAAGCCCACACTGGCCTGACCTCTGCCCGAACACACGCCATTGCCAGTGCACCCGCTGCAGACAGCTGTATTTCAGTAACAGGTTGTAACTGTACAGAGTCAGAATCTGAGGAGGCCTCTGCAGGATTTGAAAATTCATATGATTGTCAGCGATGGATTTATCATCAAAACAATCAAGGCTTCTAAAAACACAGACAATTAAGAGGGAATAAGAAAGGCAATAAAGCAGCCCAGCATAACCAATGGTTTTCCAGGCACAAAAGTGCTTGAGTAAACACCAGCAGGAACTAATTTCTGATAAATTCACTAAGAAATTAGGAGTGACACTGTCAAAGGCAATACCTGAGAATTATGAGAGCGTTAAAGGAACAGCTGATATTGCAGGGTGCTTTTGATATCGTGCACTCTAATCAGAAGTGAGGGCAGAGGTGACTTATCAAGAAACCACTCCCTTTCCAGATACGGGGCTACAAAATCCAAGGACTGTAAGAAATGTCAGCCTTAAGGTACTATGACAGTGGATTTGGCAGTGTGCTAGGTTAATGGTTGAACTTGATGATCTTCAAGGTCTTTTCCAACCAAAATGATTCTATGACAAAGGGTAGCAACAGTCATATATTTCATTAATAAACTGCTGTACAGGTCAAAGATACTTTGCAAATATCCATTAACTTTTCACCACACTCCTGGAAGAAATCAATAAGCTGGTATAACCAGGTATGAGGCGCAGAGGAAAGTGAGGCACGAAAGAATCCTCAAATCCTGTTTTCACTCTAAAACACAGCTGCATGCTCATCCTGCAGTCACAGACAGTCAGGGGAACTCAGACCTTACCGTGTGTCAAGGGATGAACAAGGAGCATACAGCCTTCATGGGAAAAAGACCACACACATGGTTTCATTGAGACTGTTAACAGATCACATCCTTCTTAGCCACTTACTTCATCAACAAAGAGCTGTGCAAAGGTTTGGTATTCCTCACTGCTTGTATTGCTAAAGCCTGGAGAGTATTTCACATTTGTTATCCGCACTGTGCCACTAAGTTTCTGGATATCTGCAAAGTAAGAAAAAGACAATGTAAATACATGCTCCGTGGACTGTAGTGCATGGACAAGTGTGTGACAGTCACTGGCTTACCTGACCACATGAGGCATGCATTGACTCATAACAGCCGGCAGCCAGCCCTCTGAAATATAGCCAAACCCCCAAGTGCCTAAACAGAGACATCCAGGACCTTAGTCTGCCCTCTCAGACACCCAGATGACTCTCAAGAAGGGCACTGACCTCCTGTATCTGCCAGCTCTGCCTTGGATGCTCTGGAGCATCTGAAATGTTGCTCCATGGCTATGTTCAGGCACCTGAATTGCTCTCCTAGTCTCAGCTAGCTGTCCTAGTTCCCTCCTCTACATGCAACAGGGCAACACTGGCCCCTCCAGAGAGCAAATCGTTGCAGCACCAAGGTCCTCTCCCTCCAGCCTCAGAGGAAGGCTAGACACCTGCCTAAGATCAGACATCTACATTTTAGACAGCTATTGTAAGATAAGATGAACCCAAACAGGGTGTATACTTCCTCCCTGAAGTTGTATCTGCTGAATCACAACAAGGCAGTCTCAAATGTTTTAAGCTATTTCTTGGTATCACTGTTTTGGGCACTGTTACTACAGACACTGGAGGTGATCACAAGCAGGAGACAAAGGGCTTTTCAGGACATGATTCATACCCCTAGCATTCCCTTAGTGGCTCACCAGGCAAACTGACTGCTGTCACCCAACATATTGAGTGCCCAAAATATTTTTTTATTTCATTTAAAAGAAACAAAAACACCCACACTTTTTTTATTCTTCCCTACACTGAAAGAGGCAGGAGGAACACAAAGCAAAGCCGTAAATGAAGCTTTTCAATTCAGGTCAACATGTTGTTTGGTCCTAAATTATTTGTTTCCTCCATTTAGCCACCAAGGTCCCAAATTAGTTATTTGGCCTGCCCTGTTCCCAGGTCTCATCCACATCAGGCAGGTCATTTGCCTTCCCAGGTCTCTAAGGTCACACTGCAGGTGGTTGCTGCTGCAGTACCCTGGTGCCAGAGCATGCAGGAGAAACCAAGATGTGTGGCAAAAGGACAAGCAGTTTATGTTTAGATGAGCCACACTCAGTGCACTGTATGATTTGCTTCATCTGCTTGGAAATGAAGGAATGTAACATTGATAAATCTAACTGCCAAATTACCAGAAAGAGAAATTATTTTGACATGCTTATGTAGAAAAAAGTGTTAATTCCTTCAAGAAAATAATTTTGATGCAGAAGAACTAGTTTCAGATGCCTTCATCCCAGAGCACTGATTCCAATTGTACATCTCTCCCGGCTCTGAGTGAGGCTTTGCTACTCATGCAGGCAAGTTACCATGTGCGCAGACCCCGCCAAACACACACTCACCACGGACTGGCGTGAGGCTGGGACCTGGAGAGAAGCCTGGCAAAGCTGCTGACCCCAGGGCTCCAGCATATTTCTCGGACCAAGAGCTGTTCTCTCTTCCCATCTCTGCATGTGCTCGGAGAGTGCCGTTGAGAGTGGGAACACCAGCATCCCTGGTGGCTGGCAAAGCTGTACCAGGGCCACCTTGAGAATTGGCTTGGGGCACACCCAAAGCTGTATGACCTCTGGTGGGACCAGAGGCTGTTTGATTTGAAAGCACCAGCAATGGTGTACTGAGTTGTTCTTGCCTGGCTGTGCCTGTAGGTACATTTGTAAGCGCAGCCGCTCGCTGCCGTGCACCAGGGGAAGCCTCTGCCACAGAGCTTCGCTGAGATGGACCTACAGCTGGCTGCTGCTCTGTGCTCATGGCTAGTTCCTTGCTGGTCGCAACCCCCATCGCCGTGGAGCTGTTGTCCCTGCCAAAGCCCATCTGTGGTGTCAGGCCCTTTCTCCAAGTGACTGGAGGAGAGCTGGTGGGAGAATGACTGCGGGGCACTTGCTTGTCAGCCAGGGGCAGTGCAGCAGGGAGGCGTACAGCGGTGCTCATCTCGGAGCTTACAGCTGCCACCACCTCGGTGGTGGCAAGGGAAGCAGGGCCTGCAGGGCTTACTTCTTCAGGAACAAACCTCGTGCTGTTTGTTATTTCAGGAGCCATCGTTTCAGTGAGAGGGTCCACAATCTCACCTGTAACACAGTAAACACACACTGAAATGGGACTTCACACTGGATGAGGAGGCACAAGTGTCTGATCTGAAAACGGGATTGAGACCACTCAGCCACACAAAATAACGTTACAGAAACAGGTCTTGGATATTTCATTAAAACATTGCAGCCTGCGTGATTTTTATGGTGTTGAATGTGGTTTGTGCCTACAAAAGGAAGCAGATTTGATTCCTGGGTTTCCTCTTCTGCTTGGCAGGCCATGGATCATTACAGTGGGAGGAAATTAGCTGCAGACATACCAAAGGAGGAAAAAGTACATCTCATGTTTCTCAGCAGTCAGTTGCTAGGCTAATCAAGGAGGATCCCAGAGTTATTTCATCTGAATATATATATAAGGTTCACCTTCATGTTCAGAGACAGATCATATATATTCCTTCAGCCAGAGACTGCAAAGGTGCATCTATATGAATGTTATGTGCTATATAAAGAGTTGCAACAAAAACAGGCATAAAAAACCATAACTTACTGCAACCTTTAATGGCAAAGGGAAACTACCTGCTAGTCTTTTGCTCACCCTCACAGTTTCTTCCAGGTCGGGATGGATTGGTATCCATAGTTGTCTTGCATCTGCACAGGTACGAGCCCATCAAATTGATACACTCTGCAAACACAGAGCAGTCATTCTCGGCAAGAGAAGCACATTCATCCCAGTCTGGAGAACGAAAAGCAGAATATTGGTCAGATAGGATTTCTTCTGGCTGCATTAAGCTAGAAATAATCATAAAGTAGTCCTTTCTGCAGTTTTTGAATTTATGACTGTGGTCTTCCTTTTTCACCATTTACCTGACAGCCAAGCTCTGAGTGATGCAGAACACTACCTGTGTTGTTATTCTCTCACATAAAAATCAACCTTTGTCCTTGCCCTCTGAAAAATGTTTTCTGAAGGTGAAGACTTTTAAAAATCTGTTTAGAAGATTGTTCAACTTATTTGAAGTTGAAAAAATATTGTAGGTTTGTACTATAGTTCTATAAAAAGCATACATTATACCAAGTTCTCCATACAGTATCTCCAGACACATCAGGTAATGAATAGATCTGTTACCACTAGCTACCAGTAGATAGTGTTAAATAGAGACTTAATCCAAACAATCTTCTGCTTCAAATAAAAGGCAAATGCAAGTAAATCCCATGAGAAGCACTCTTCAGCTCTTAACAGAGGAAGTGCTAAGGGCAAAAACTCTTTTTATAAAATATTTTTTCTCAAAGGTAATATTGTAAAACTGTGAGCCTCTTTCTGCTAACCTCCTGGTTCATTAGTGCATGAATATGCTCTAAGGGTGTTCCTTATGTCGAATTTCAGCTGCTCTGAATCAGTTAGAGATGCTTCTTTCATGGAGTTATGGACCTATTTTATTGTTGAGTCTCTCCATTCTTGAAGGATTTTGATCTGGAGCCTAATATTACCATTTGCACCCTGTTCTAGCAAACATGCAAAGGCTGAGTTAATGCTTCAGACATGAATAATCTCAGTGAATCCCATGTGAGCCCTCCCTGTGAGTACTCCTTTGTAAGTACACCTTCACTGCCTTGGAGCCCCAGGTGAGGGAGAGCAGAAAACTAAACTGAAAACTGTGTCTTAGGACAAATAATTCTGATGAGAAGCTAGAAAATTATTTTGAAGAATGCATTATTGTAAGTGCTTGTTCTGCAAACATGCAGAGGTTGATCACTGCGACATTTCTCTGACACAAAGGAAAGTTCCACTCTAGAAAGAGAAAGCACAGAGCAGGTGTGTGCATGCACATATACACATTCATCCTTCTGCTGGCAGACAGCCTTCCCCTTTTGCTTCCTTCCAGCTAATATTTCAATTCTTTTTTCTTGTCTTCCTCATTAGATAATTGTTGTATCCATGATTGTTTCCATTAGGCAATTCCACGTGCCTATGGCCAGCATCTGCCTATTATGTTACAGCCTAAGCCATTTAGAGGGAATACAGAAGTACAATGGATTGACTAAAGCACCAGCAATGAAAGTGCTCTCATTATTGCCTTACTATGCTCTGAAGTAATCATGACTCTTGATGGCTTCAAACACCATCTGAGAGATGCTCCCATGCTAATTGCCAAATAACTTACATTCACTGGCTTCATTGTCTCTGAGGGTTTCCTTTCTCATCACAAATTCCTTCATCTCTGATGGCCACATTCAAGCACGCATCAGTCCAAAACACTTATGTTCTCTTCTCAGTGCTCACTGGCACTAGTACCTCACTCATGCATACATACACACACACATGCTGCACCTTTTTCCTCTACAACCGTTACATCTCAGTGAAGGTGTGATCTTTGCTTCTCTTTCTGCACTCTTGGCATCTCTCTGGCCTTTCACATTCGGCAAGTGCTTTCCCCACATGCACCCCTCAAACAACCATCCTACTCCAAAAACTATTAAAAAAACACCTTTGTGTTTGCTCTGACTACACATTATTCCTGTAAGAGGTACATGCAATGGGTAAAAATCTATGAAATTTCTTGCCTAATGATGTTGCAGATGCTAAAGATTTGGCATGACTTCATGGGACACCCACAGAGGAGAAACCCAAAGAAATCACTTTGGATTCAGGGTCTCCTGGAGCTGAAAACAGTTGGTGGCCAAGGGAGTATTAGCGAGAGGCATCGTCTTGCTATATTCTCACACTTCTCCAGGAATTGGCTCCGGGCTGCTACTGAGGACGTGGTATTTTGCTAGATGGATCTTGGGCCTGACTCAGCACACATCCCTTTCTCTTTTCTTACCATGCCTCACACAACGGACAGACATTTAGTGCCTCTATTCATCATGGCAATAAACTTAATAATTTATGAATCTTCAAAGAGAGATGTAATTGGTCCACTGCCTTCAGCTGTGCTATCCCTTCTGACTTCTCATCCTTCCTGTTTCAAAGTTGAATTCCCTGCTCTGCCACTGTCACTAAGACAAGCACGTAGCCTTTTGGTGGCCAGGCTCCACAGAGGATCCAGGTGGCATGGTCCACTGTGCAAGAGGATCCATGCAGGCTTACTGTCAAAGGGCATGTCCCAGGGCTCTTGGGGGCCAGGAAGCAAAACAGCCCATTGTACAAATCTTTCCTTCTGGTGCTGCACTCCTTTGCCTTATTTTCCATATTTGACTTCAGGAAATTCATGTCAAACAAACGCTTGTTTGGGCAGAGCTAAGAAATAAACTTCTTTTCTCTATGCCTAAGGAGGAGTGGAGTTGGCTGTGCTCCGGGCTAACAGTGGTGCTACTGGAAGACACCTGGTTTTCTGCAATTAAGGAGGCAGTCCAGAGATATTGCCTTCTTCCTCCCCACTCTTTCAGTCCCAGGATCAATAAACTATTTTGGCATGCATCAGCATCTTGCAATTCAGTATCTGCTATCACTGTGATATTTGTAGGCTTCAGATGCAATTTGTCTAGTTTTTTTCCTGTCTTGTTCCCCTTAGCCTCCATAGACTGGACAACTCCAAAGGGAGTTTTCCCTGATTCACAGCAAATAAGCTTTTAAGGGTGCAATACACTGGGAAAGAAGAATAACCCATCCTGTTGGTTTTGGCAACTTCCTGAACTCTGTCTGGCTCTGCCAGCTGGGAAACCTGAAGCCAGAACTTAGACCTGTGACGATAAAAATGGTGATTACTGAAGATCAAACAAAGGCCTCATTTAACATAAATTCCATGCATGTTTCTTTAGTCCTATTTGCTGGGGGGACATTTGGGAATTTTTCTGGCTGGATTTCTATAGTGAAGATGTTAGATTTCTTTTCTTGAACCCTGGCCCAAACACAGGCCCACAGCCTTGAAGCACAAAACTGTCTAGGGGATATGTGTATCTAAAGGCTACAAATATTCCACAGTAATCCTATCTGTAATTCAGTGAGAGGAAAATATAACAAACTTACAACTGCTCACAAAGAGGAGTGAGAGGGAAATTAATAGGGAAACCAAGGGCTCCACTCCTCCTTGAACACATTGGAAGGAAGCAGAGCCTGCAGGTACCTGGGGACAGCCAATGCTCCTTCATTGGACCCCTTTTGGGCTTATGGACAAAAGCCCACAGAGGAGTTCTTACGTCATGGTTTTCCCTCCAACAAACCACATACTTTGTCTCTCTATAAAATACTTTTCATGAAGAATGCTGGTGATACTCTGTGATCGAAATACAAACCCTGTTTTCTTGTTTGAAAAAATAATAATAAAAATTACCTTCCACCACAGTGTTTTGCTGATCCACCAAAAGCACAGAGCCATTGTGCAGGTAAGAAAGCACTGGGGCAAATGTGAAAGCATCGACTGGAAACTCGGGATCCTGCACAGTGATTCGGAGCTTCACAATGATGCTTCCAGCTTGCAGGGATTCAGTCTGCACTTTCAGCTTCCCAGATTTGTATAAAGCAGAAACGTTGGGTGGAAATGAATTTTCAAGCTGAGCAAAGGGAGAGAAGCACTGACAATTAGGAACACAACAGGAACAGTTCCTTTTAAAACTGAACTATGGTGGTACTTTTTTAAAGATTTATATATGGACAACATAGAAAATGTTGTAAGAAGAAAAGTTTTGAAGTGCTCCTGAAATCTTAGTTTTCAGAGATTAATGAGGCCCAGAGCAGTGTGAATATCTTTGGTGTACTTAGGTACCTTTAAAAATGGTACCCATCTGACCACTGGTCTTACAAACCAAATTTCATTTTGGCTCAAGGAAGCCGAATTCCTTCTGCCTCTCTGACTGCATCATGGCTGAATCGGCCTGATAAGTCTGCACTCATCAAATCCTTGATGTTAGCTCTGTAACTCATGGAAGGCTTTTGTCCCAAACCTCCTGTATACTCACCTTAGCTCCCAGGCACTGGGCTTTGGTCATCCCCACTCTTGCTGGAGCAGACTCTGACTGAATTTTGGCTACTACTAGCTAGCAGTCCCCCAGGCAGTACCCAGGCAGAGTTTGACACTTAGGATCAGCCAGAGGTTTAGTCCCAACAGGCAATCTGAATGTGACCGACATACTTTGGAAGACCCAGCTCTGCGGATGCAGGCTGTTTTGTGCCAATTGGTGTCAGTGCCTGAGAATGGCTTGGGAAATGTTTCATTTGCCTGTATGGGCATAGTTTTAGCTGCCAGGGATTATTTGAAACTCACCAGTCCAAATCCAGACTGCAGATGAGCCCAATGACAAATCTCAGGATAAAAGACAAGAAAAATGAGGGTGCATAACCTCAAGAAAATGGGTTTGAGACAGCCCAACTTCCCAACTTCAAGGCAATATCACAATTACATCATGTTTGATTACCAATCTGGTAAATAGATACATCAGCTGAACAAATAGTGTTACTCTGAACGTTAAAGCTGTCATACTGCTGTCAATATTTGAGCTGTGCGGGAGTTTGCAGTTTCGCCTTACATTGCTTTACATGCCTTATATCTCTAGAAGGCATCTCCATGAAACTTTTGTTCCTATGTACACCTCAAAGCATGCCTTTGAACACGTGACACAGCACCATAAATCAACACAGCTTTGTCCCCATTCAGCCAGAGTTTGCTCCAAAAATTCCTACAAACAAGCTGCTTAACGAAAGTGAACATTTGCAGTTATGGGAAATAAAACCATGTCAGAAGGTTCAATTTGGAATTTCTCATGAGCAAATGCCTCTTCTGTGTTGCTTTTGAAAGTATAGCTCCATTACTGGTTTTTTTTCCTTGGATTTATATTCACATACATTTATGAGTTCCCCTTTTTTCGGGAAAGTCTTATTTTGGATGGAGATCCTAGTTCCTCTGTTTGGACCCTGATCTCTACAAAAAAACTGGAAGAGTTCACTGTGTCTGCAATGTCCCTCCTGTTTGGGAAGCTGAGAGCTGGTAACAAAATTCATGACTCAAATTTTGTCTATGGCTGATTACACCTGAGCATGGACAGTGGCTACATGTGTGCATGCAAAGAATGAAGCTGGAAAAGAAAGCCTGACCTGGTCATTTTTCCAGAGAGAAGAGCAAGCTTTGAGAGCAGTCAGACATTTATGGATGAGATAACGCTGAAATAAATGCCAGCAATGTCATTTCAATAATTCATTCAAAAGCCTCAAGTCAATTTAGTGTGAGTTTATTGCCAAGCTAAAGATCCAAGGAAAGGAATCCCTGTTGCATGCCTGTATTTTTAATTAATTCCTTTATTCTTCTGTAGGGGAAAATTTTCATTGGCTCCATTGCTAATAAGGCCAAAGGCTTGATCTGTTTAGTCAGCTGAATTTTGTTTTAATTATAAAGAAAGGTCACAAGAAACAGTATGATGATTTTCAAGGGATATTTGAGCCAATAAAATCCTCTGTTAATCCAAATACATTCTAAATAGAAAAGAAAATATATGACCCACAGATACAGATATTTTGGTATTACCTCTGTAAACAACAGTCTTGAAAATTCTTCATATGCTGAGCTGCTGGCATCATTGAAATCATCAGTGAAGTTGTAGTTGAGAATCCTCATAGTAACACCAAATATCTTGGCCTCTGTAGAACAGAATATTAAAGCACACATTGATAAAGCAGAAGAGGAAAGGATTCAGTCAAAACTGATGTACCCAGACCATAATCTCAAATGATGGAGGGAGAATTGGGGGAGAAGATTGAGAAAGTTTGGTATTAAGCCAAGAAAATAAAGCAAAATATTCTGCCATGAGCTTCCTGTGCATTGAGGAGATATGCTTACATCAGGTCTATAAAGATACTTAGGTTCCTAATTAGAACTGCATGACAACTGATTATACACACATCCTTGGGACCTGACCCTACATAATTCCTGCATTTAAGTTATATACAGGGTTGAATTGCCTGTAAGCTCATCTTTGGTCCACCAGCCACAATTATTTTTGTTCCTGATCTTGGTAATATGTATAGTAAATATACTCTTAAACTGAAAATAATAACAAAAAACAGTGCACACCACTTCTCTGCCTGGTAAGCCCTGACAGATAACGTGCAGAGCACGTGAGCCAAAAATGAGAGCCCAGGAATCTATTAACCACTTTAACCTGTATAAACAATCTGAGGCTGTTAGTCTTTGAACTCAACTTTGGAAAACTTACATTTTTCTCAAGGGCTTTGACTTCATACCCTGAAGTTCAGGCTCCTGTCTCCGTAGCCACTAGACCTCCCATTTTCCCTTTACAAAGGGAGTAATTTCCTTCTGACCCAAACTGGAGTCATCCCTCATCTGATCAAAGGGAAGGCTCTTACAAATAAACATACAAAAGCATTCTCCCTGTGACTAATATTAAATAGTTCACTGTCTGCTTTTTGAAGAAAATGTGGATTTATTTCTTTACTTGCATGAAGGCTTAGGAAGTAATTTAAGGATAAAGAAAAATACAAATTATGTTTGATCAACACACTAGGGTCCTGTGAAGCAAGCATCACTGGCTAAATGAACAAAATTATGCAGGTATTCTGCAAGCTTTCTTACACAGCTGTTGTTATTCCCTTTAATCCTGGTCACTCATAAATATTCAGCCAAACCTGGCCTTCCTCTGGGCACTCTTGTTAGCTCAGTTGAGCCTTTGACAAACCAGTTAACTGTATTCCTTCCTGGATACAGCCATCAACCAAGAAAAATGGGGCCTGATGGGAGATGAGTAACAGCAGAATGCAGTGCCAGGCACAAAAAAACCCCCCCACCAACAAAAAGTATTCTAGCTTAGCCCAATATCTGTAATAGTCTGAGTCAGCTCCGGCACTGCTTTATCAACTAGCGCCAGAGCTTTGCTGCCTGATAGTCTGGGTTGCGTAAATGCTGGGGTAGAGGAGAGAAAAAGTGCTGAAGAAAGAGGGAAATGGAGTTCGGAGAGGACCAAATGGATGATTGCTGAACTGCAAGTGAGTGGAGAGAGAAAGCGAGAGCAAGAGAGACAGAAAAAAAATAATTCTATTTTAAAGTGACTACCTGTTTTAACATTTTGTTGGGAGATGATGGTTTTTCCACAGGTTTCATAGCTGATCTCTACTAAATACATCACACCTGCTTCCAGTCCAGACACGTCCATTTTCATTTCCTCTGTCTTCAGGTTTTGCACAATCTCTTTTCCCTTGAACACTTGGACTTGGAAAGTATGGTTCAAAGTAGAAGTGACATGCCAGGACATTTCGAAACCGTTACTGGTAACGCTGAAGATTCGGTGGTTTCTAACTGCAGAGGGATCTATTGTAGTCCCAGGAGAAGTCATCACAGAAAAAGCAACGTTTAATCTTTTAAAGCATTGTATGTGCTATCCTAAATCCATTTTAGACAAGCACTTTGACAATCAGTACGGGAAGCTCCTCTTCATGTCATGTCAGGACAGATTCTGCCCCTCTCACAGTACCAGGCCCCCTCATCCATGAACCATCCCACTAGAGTGATTAATTGGGTGCTTAGTCTTTTTATTTCTTTTTACTATACATATTTGTGTTGAACCTCTAGTAACACTGATAATCTGACAGTGAGCTACAGGTTCAAGCAACAGAAATAACTTTGGAATAGCAAATCTGTGTACTCTACATAAGTTTACACCTGCTGTGCCTCTTGTCACTTTAATAAACAAAATGCACCTCTTCAGGCAAAGGCTGCCTTGATTCGTGCCTGGAAAAACCCCGCAGACCCCAGCTTTTGGAGGCTGGGGGCAGAGCGGTGGGCAGAATTTCACCAATTTATGCCACTCTACTCAGGTGCAACCATTGTCATATCAATGTGAAAAGACAGGACCCTTCAGAGATGATTCCTCACCTCAAAGGAGGAGGTGTCTAAATAGAGTAGGATGAATTGCCCTCCAGCAAAACCTGTCTGTCTCCACTAAATAGAGAGAGAGCCATGACTAGACACCTCTCCTGTAGACAGCAGGAGTCAGGTGAGATGAACATCATCCCCCATGCTAACCTAGTGACCGTGGCGTGCTGTTGCCACAACTTCAATTCTTTAATGCTAATGGTTAGCCTGAGGAAAAAAAATGTTTTCTGAAGTTGTTTCAATAGGACACAACTGTTTCCAGGCCTCGGAAACATATGGCTGCCAAACGCCCCCAAAGTCATAGCACCCCTGCTCTAGAGGGTCTTCAGTTTAATTCCCCTAGCTTCAGCCTGGATCAGAAGTTGTGGATGAAGATAGGAATATCCAGCCTGTCTCTCTGAACTAGGCAAGGAGTTACTTAAAGATATTTCCTCCCTCAGGAAGAATAAGATGTCATTAGAAGGATCATGATAACTGTTGCCTGAAAGGGCTGAAGTCACCCATATAAAGACAAATCTACTGGGGTTTGTTCCCATCATAGTCCCTCAGACAGTGATCATGTATAGCAGGGAGAGTATTCAGAAAGGCAAACTCCAGTGTAGGGTACCTGAAGCCAACCTCACCAACTTATGTCACCCAACAACATCTTTGTGGACTCAAAAGCAAGAGGCCCCCAGCCTTGTAGCTGTGGCCAGGAGGAGCTCCTGAAGTCAGTAACAGATCTTCCCATACCTCATTCCAGGACAAGCCTGGGATGTGGAGTGAGCTGAGTCCAGGGTGAGTGAGTGGTGCTGGTCTTGCACAGTTCTGGCTGTCATGTTTCTTGTGCTGGAGAATTATCCAGCACAAGTCTATGATGGGTCTGCACTTGAATGGCTCACCAGGCACAAGTGGTTCAAGGAACCTAGTGCAGCCATCTCCACTTCCAGGAGGCCAGCTCCCTTCAGTAGTTATGGGCATAACTGGGGGGCTTCTTCTGTGGCCACTTCACAGCATCACAGCCCTCATCCAAACGTCTTGTAGGCGAAGCCTCTATCTTTCCATTTCCATAGGTGGAGATTCACTCAAAAACTATTACCAGCTTCTGTGAACACCCTCTTGTAACTCAACCAGCCCCAGGACAAAGGGATCAAAGAGTGGCTAAATTAAAAGCAAGACAATATTCATTCAAATCCCAGGTTACTTACAGCACGCAGCATCTGTAGATTGGTTAGTCATGGCCAAGAGACTTGTATTATTTATAGATGGAGAGCTATTGCTAGTATTAATGAGATCCAATGCTGTACTTGGAGTAGATGCTGCCGTGCCTAGGGGAAAAATAGTATTATCAAAGAGCTAAAGCATTCCTAACAAAGCAAATCCAAAATAATACCATTCATGTTTTCCACAGATGAAAAGCAGCAATAGAAGTAATAAGCTAAGAAAATAAACCTATTATCATATCACAAAAGTATAAAGTAATATATTATCTTAAATTTTGAGATTAAGGGATTGTAAAATTGTTTTCTAACTAAAGCATTGAATCTGCAAGCACTTATTTATCTCGTTATCTTTAAGCCTATTAGCAGGCCCATTGATGTCTGTGGGCTGTAAGTACATGCCTTTATATTTTGCTGAGCTAATACTGCAAAGTACTATTTCACCCATCGCCAAGTTCCATCTGTCTCCAGCAGAGGACCCTGTCTATTTCAGGGTGGGATTATACAACCACTGAGCTCCAGCTGCAGTCACAAGTCAAAATGTGAAGGAGAGTTCATGTGCTAAGAGCGTGGCTAATTGTACTTCCCCAGGATGCTAGGGAGCTGTATCGACACTGTGACTTGCTCTGAGAATCAGACAGGTTCTGAAGCTAGAAGGTTTGTCATGTGAGGACAGCTGAGATTGAGATAGGAGAAAGAGCCAGGTACCATGAAATAAACACACTGCATTTCAATCAGAAATAGCAAACAGCTGGCTTATGTGGCATCTTTTCCCAACAGAAGGAGAAGGGGCACTGCCTGCTTCAGAAATCTTTGCCTCGTGACTCCTGCAATAGACCACAAAGTCCTACAGAAGCTTTCTCAGTATTTCCCAAGGTGAGACCCACATTTCCTACCTTCCTTTCTTGTGCTCAGCTGCCGAGGGTTGACATCTGCATCTTCATGCTGAGGGTCGCAGCTGTAGTAACCTTCCAGATTTATGCACGTGTTTTTCACAGGACAAGCGTTGAATTCAGCATAGGAACATTCATTGACATCTAAGGAGAAGAACACACCCTGCACAGGTACTGATAGCAGTGTCAAGTCTGATCTGCAACATGTGTACACCAGGCTTTGGAAGTGATAAATTCAGTGGAAGTCTCCAGTAACTCTGCCGAAGCAATTCTGGATGTATATGGGCACAGCTAAATCAGAAAGCTGCCCTTCCCCAAAACTAGTCCCTGTTCAGTTATAACCCTATCACTTTTTATTCCAGTTCTCTGGAATAAGAGGACAGTTAGTGGCAGCTCTTGCTTACAGTTCCAGGGTGTCATCCAAACGTCAGAGACAGCAGCAGCAAGAGAAAGGAGATCTACCCAGTGATTTCACTGAAAGTTGGACTGAGTTTTCAAAAGTAAACACAGAATAAAAAGTGATGACAACAGTGTTTAGGGATTCATTTCAGGAGTGAAAATGTTCCGATTACTACACAGTAATAAGTAGATTAAAATAATTTAAACCAAATAAATTTAAATATTTAGCTATCATTTAAAAAGTAGGTAATAATGTACTATAATAATTAACATACTATAAATCATAGAATCATAGAACACGATGAGTTGGAAGGGACCCTCCAGGATCATTGAGTCCAATTCCTGTCCCTGTACAGGACATTCCAAGAGTCACACCATGTGCCTGAGAGCATCAAAATACTCCTTGTTTCATGCAAGTTACTGGAAGGAACACATAAAAGCAGAGTATATCTGCTTCCCAATAAAACATTTCTTTCAAGAGCCTGTTTAATACAATTGGTGATTGTGCTACAAATTTGAACACCTTTGCTTTTTCATATGAAGATGGGCTATGGTATAAGGAGTAAATAGATTTAATTAAGGAAGCGGGAGTATTCCCCTCCAAACTATTCACTCCAAAATAAATATTAGCTAACTCAACTCTCCATCTTATAATGGATAGATTAAGGCCACATTTGAAAAGTTTACAAGATTTACTACACTGTATTTTTTAAAGAAAGATGATGGTCATACAGATAAAATTACAAGTGAAGAGGGATGAAACCTTCTGAAAAAGCTTCCTCCCGTGACAGGATTATAATAATTAACCTTGCACTTCTGTGTCAATCACTTCATACACGCGCTTCACAATGTCCTTCAAGGAAGAAGAGACCTCTGCTTGCGGAGCTGGCTGGTGCAGTCCAATGAGAACCTGAGAGGCCACCGTCCCAGCATATACTTCTGCACGGTTACTCTGGATATGGTGCACAGAGGCATTCAAGGGCTGTAAAGCACCAGTAATCTGGAAAACGGGAACAAACACTTCTGTATCTCACTCCTTTCTCAGCACAACTGTATAACAATGAGGCATAACTTATGCAATGATTATCATCATAATCTGAGGGTAGAAAGCATCAATTCAGAAACCATAACAAAGTGGAAACACTTTGTTCTGTATTTATGCAAGGTGAGATCTTCTTATTAGCATCACATTTCACAACAGAGTTACGGTATAGTAGTGCCAAGCTAAAGGAAGTGCAGAGCCATGTGTCAGATCTCAAATGCTTAGGCAGGAGGGTGCAACCCAGGTAGGTATAGGAAAAGTCTCTTTGGCTTGTAATGCTTAAATACCAAAATCTCAATAGGCAGAATATGCATTAGACATGCTATTACAACAAAGCTGTCCAACTCTTCTTACTTTAAGCAAATAAAAAGTCTGCTGGCAAAGGGAATAGGAAAAAAAAAAAAAGAAGAAGAAGAAAAGTAATAGACTGAGAAAGAAGGCTGGGGTTAAGAGCCACAGAGAGAGCCCAGGACTGGCCAAGTCATCACAACTGTGAGTCAGGAATGAGAGAAGGGACATGGTGGTGTATTGAGCATTATGAGTCAGTGGAGCACACAGGGCCTGGAAGACATTCCTCTGAGTAGCAGCTCATTGCCAAGCTTCGGTTTGTATTTCCCATTTCTTGAGTGTTTGACTCTGTCATAGCTTACTTTAGTCCAAGACATAAAAGTCTTGGTAGATCTTTGCCCTCTACTCCTTACTACACAGCAACAGGACCAAGTTGTCTAGCTTTTTTAGGATATGAGAGGGGGGAATCCAAGTAGGAGGAAGAACTACACTCATGTAACATCCCCAAGCTACTGCTACCATTCCTATTCTTCTGCCCATCAGTGCTGGTTGATGATGGGAGAAGGATTTCCTTTGCTACTTATCCACTCCCAGCTGGAAAGTGAGGAGGAAATGAGAATGGAGAGAAACAGAGACCTGACCTGTTGGGTACCTTACAAAGGTTATATAAAAGTCTGGTTTTCTTTGTGGGATGGTGATACCTACTAGGAAAATGCTTTGAGTTTATGGCCTGAAGGGTCTTTGTCCTAGTTCATCAATCCTTTTCCTAAATATAACCTAGAGGACAGAGAGAGACCCCCATCTGAGCACAGCTTCAGTTTCTAGCCTGGTTCCTCCTGCAGACCCTCTTTTCAGGAAGTGTGCCAGCAGGGCAAACACCTCATGCCTCTATTATGGCTGTGTTTTTCTTGGTCGCCTCGGACTCTTCCTACCTGCCGTCTCAGGGATAGGAAGAGGCATGATGTGCTGCTGTCACGTGGCTATGCATGCATTGCTGCCAAAGCTGCTGCTAATCCATGCACAGGGCAGGGCCTGGGTCTCATAGCAGAAGCAACACCCTGCTGTCCCCCTCAGCACTGCCTCTGTGGCAATAAAGTCAACAAAATTACCTTGACCCAGTCACAGACCCCTGCTGTAATCCTGAAGTTTCACAGCAAAACTTCTGGCACTGCTGAGTCCACCTGGCATGTAGTTCCCAGTGCCATAGATCAGGTTTGTCTCTTGAAAGGCTTAACTCAAAGCTCCTTATCAGAAAACATGACACTTTGCAGGTCTTGAAATCTGGACCCAGACACGCAAAACTGAACTGAGACAGACCCAGAGTAAGCATAGCTCAAGCAGGAAAAAATCCTATATTTCAGAATGTCTTTAAATTGCCCTTGGAAGAGACCTGAAATATTTCCTAAAGAAGCTAATAAATCAATGTTACTTGAGCTCCTTGAGGATGAGGCTGATGTTCACCAATTGGGAATGAATTAGGGTCCAAAAAAATTATTTCTTGAAACACGGGGGTAGTGACTGGCTGCCAAGGTTATGCCCAGCACAGAGAACTATGAGATCCCTGCTGGGCCAGAGCAAGTGGTGGTTACTGACTAACAGAAACGTGAATGCAATGAGAAACACACAGGGGCGTTCATGTTTGTACATACCATGGAGTGCAAAAGGCGTGAATGATTCAGAAGGTGGGAATCCACTCTGATTAATTCATTAAAATCCATTTTCACAAGCACTGTCACGTTGTACCAGAATGTTCTTCCTGAAGTGTACAAAATAAAACAGCCAAGTCATCTGAGGTCTGATGCTATAGAAAGTGACAGAGCCATAGGAAGGCTCTGAAAAATTGAAGCAAGCTTTAACATGGCAAATGTGAGTGGCCCACGTACAGCCAGCAGCTACGGCCTCGTTCACCATATGCCACAGGCAGCAGCACCAGCGAAGGAGAAAAACCTGAGCAAGAACCCATGGCTCAGTACTCACGGGTGCAAGTGCTGAAAACTAATATCCTGGAATTGATCCAAGGCAGATTCCCATATTTGTTTTATGAAGAGCTATGGTAACGATTTCCCTGCCCACTCCTAGCCTCAGAAGGAAAAATTAAGCATATTTCTATTAGAAACAGTCTTGAATTTATCAGTAACATACCCTCTGGCACTGGATCCACACAGCCTCCTCCTTTGGATGAGTTGCAGCATTTTTTAAGCCCTGGACATTCAGTATCAAACATGCAAGGATAATCAGATGTTTCCATATTCTCCATTGGACAAATACCAGGTCTTGAGGCAAATACACTGGATCTATTGAGTGCTAAGTAATAAAAACATTTCTGAGAACAAAAATACAGAAAATTGCTTCCATAAAATCGTGCTATTTAATTTACAGCAAACACCTCCTCCTCATTTTAGAAGTGCGCCTGTTCTGAGGTTTTCATGGTGAGAAAATATCAGCCTAAAATACCGTTCTTTCATTTCAAGAGTGTAAATGTTCTCAGATTTTTCTCTTGTTCATGGTGTTTCTGTCACAGAAATTTTGAATTGATAATTTTCCATCAGTAATTATGGATAGACAGACAGACAGTTTCTAAGTGTGGAGACATTGAAGCACTGCAAAACAGAAAATGTGACTGAACCAAATGATATATAATGATCAAAGGCAACAAGTAATGTCTAATCTAGAAATCTGGAGCTTTCATTTAACCTTTTGTTGCAACAAAGTTAGCCTTTACTTACAGTGATTGAAGATGTTATGTGAGAGCAGAGACTAAATGCCGTTCTTTGATACATTTCAGTCAGCTAGGGAGAGGGGCAGGAGATCAGAACTGAGTCCGTGGTCTGCAGCCTGGCAGCACCCAGTCAGTATCAGCCAGCTAGCCACCCCGGGAAGTTGCTAGCCCATGCTGGATAGCTCTGCAGAAAGGGCAGCTGAGGCAGGTTACTGCTTCCCAAGCCAAGGGTGGACAGTGGCCCTGGCTCAATGCTGGCACATACTCTTCTCCAGATCAAAAGAGAAAATTATTCCAAGCTCTACAAACATCACTTTCACCCACACTGTCAAACATAGCTTCAAGTAATGCTCAGCTCTGCTCTTTCCATGCAACCTGAAAGATTTCTCTTTTCCATTAATTTCATGTCTAAAGGCTTTTGGTCCTACAAACCCTTGCTCCACTATTGGGCAATTAAAGCCATCCACTGGACATGCAGTCATATTTGCATAAAGAAATAGTCCACTAAGACCAGTGGTTTTAATACTATGGTCTGTGTCTTTTGGGGGGCCCACAGCATGCTTGTCAAGAGTCTCTGAAAGGTAATTAAGCATAACTTAATGATGGGGGTGCACACATTCACTGAAAAACCTGCCAAAACCCACAAGCTGAAGAACAGTGAAGGCACTGAGTTGAGACCTTCCAGCAGCATGCAGTTTACTTGCAGGTGTAATTTTAAAGATTTGCATGCAGAATACATGGGACAGCACTTTCCTACGCTCATAGAATCATAGAATGGTTTGGGTTGCAAGAGACCTTAAAGGTCACCTAGTTCCAACGCCTCTGCCATGGGCAGGGATACCTCACCCTCACAGGAAAGAATTTATTCCTAATACCCAATCTGAATCTCCCCTCTTTCAGTTTGAAACCATTCCCCCTTGTCCTATCACTCCATGCCCTTGTAGAAAGTCCCTCTCCAGCTTTCCTGTAGGCCCCTTCAGGTACTGGAAGGGTGCTATAAGGTCTCCCTGGAGCCTTCTCTTCTCCAGGCTGAACAATCCCAACTCTCTCAGCCTCTCTTCATAGCAGAGGTGCTCCAGCCCCCTGATCATCTTCATGTCCCTCCTCTGGACTCTCTCCAACAGCTCCATGTCCTTCTTATGCTGGAGACCCCAGAACTGGACACAGTACTCCAGGTGGGGTCTCACAAGAGCAGAGTAGAGGGGGAGAATCACCTTACTTGACCTTCTGGTCATGCTTTTTTTAATGCAGCCCACGATACAGTTGGCTTTTTGGGCTAAGAGTGCACATTGCCGTCTCATGTTGACCTTTTCATTAACCAACACCTCCAAGTCCTTATCTTCAGGGCTGTTCTCAATCCATTCTCTGCCCAGACTGTATTTCTTCTTGAGATTGCCTCACCCCAGGTGCAAGACATTCCCAGTCTCACATGATTTTTTTCATCCCAGCCTCCCATGCAGGGAAGCCAAGCAGCCTCTCACATCGGGAGCTTGCACAGTCATGAGCACCAAGGGATGTCCATGTATTAATCACCAGTGCTCCTTACTACTCTACCCAGGTCGATGTTGATAAGCCGGACTCGAGCATGTAAATCCCTCCAACTCTGAGATCCAGGTACAGTTCAAGTAGATTTGAGGTTCAAAGAAGCTTTTTCTACCTGGGTCTTTTTCTGGCATATTTAACTGTGGTGTAAAAGATTTAATGAGTCACATGCAATCTCAGAAAACACTATTGAATCCTGGCCAAGTGCCACACTAGTCATTTATCTAAAATCAAAAGATCATCATTTTCACATCAGTGGAAACAGAGATGGATTCACATCACATTTCTGCCTAATTGTACAGATGCACTTAGAAAATTTGATTTATGCTCTCCTCTTCAATCATCTTGGGGACAGTCACCTACCGAGAAACACTGCCAGCACTGAGAAGCAAGCCAGCCAACTCCTCCATCAGTTGGATAACATATAGGCTTCTCTTCTCTGTTATTTGCATAAATGTACAGAAGCAGAAATGCAGCACCCAGTGCTTAGCAACAAAAGCTCAGTTACCAGCCTACTCTCATGAGATCCCTGGGTCTGCTGCTACGGCAGGATGGAGGGATCTCCCAGGAGACAGTTGCTGAGGGTCATCATTAGCTCAGCCATAAACTCCTTCCTCTCCCTCTTTCCATCCAGATAGGCTAGGTTTCATCCAGAGGGTGCAGCAGAGACAAGGACCAAAACCCTGTATTCGGCTCAGGCATCAGAAGGTGGAGGCAGATCTATGGCATTATAGAAAGAGCTCCTGGCAAAGCCTGTTACAAAGGCAGACTCACAGTTTTCACCATACGACCCTGTTTTGGGGGTCTTTGAGCATTGCCAGACTTTACCTGCTCAAATGGATGTTTCCATCCTGATTGCCTGTCTGGAGATTAATCAGAATGGAGGTCATGTGCTGGTTCAGCATCTGGCAAATGACACCCTCCCTATGAAAAGCCATATCATTCACTAGAACATGTTCAGGAGCCAGGAGCTGAAATTCAGCGAGGATGCAGCTGTTGGGACAATGGGGGAACACAGCATTTAAAGCACAGAAACAGTCTGCATGCTCAGAATAAACTTAATGAAACTTAGCCACTGCCACCTCCAGTGGGTTCATCCTGCTGGCAGCACTATGATGTGGCCATGCTCTGCCCCATCAGCGCTCACACCAGCAATGGTGGAGAGCTTTCAGGGGCCCACAGTGAGTCCGCAGTAACTGAATGGAGCAGATAACTTGCAAGGAAAGACTACTAAAGAGGCTGGACTTTTTGCTGCAGAGAGGCAAAGGCTGAGGGGAATGCGATCAAGGTTTACAATATCCCAAAAGCAGGGGGTAAGGTGAACGCAGAGTTGGTATCCAGCAGAGCCCACAATAAGACAGGTAAAAGCACACACTTCTTTACCCAGAGGGGAGTGAAATTCTACAATCTGTTGGCACAGGAGGGCACGGAACTTGACATGGGCTCTGTCTCTCCCTAGAACAAAAATCCTGCAAGATGCTGGGAAAGTTTCATACAACTAACCCATAACAACTTTTCGGAGCTGTGGGTTTTGCAGGTCCAGGAATGTGACCTGCAGCTCTGGGATGTGTTTAGGAATCAGGGGATTGCTCACAGTCACCATCAAGGATGTGAGTCTCTGCAATCCAACCACGCAAATTGTTAAGGACAGTGCTAAGTGCTCTGAAAATCAAAATCAAAAATAAAAATAAGAAAAAATTAAAACCACACCGTAGGTGTCTGAGAGTAGGCATGCAAAATGGTCTGATCTCAGCTTCTCTGCAGGTTAGTTGCCCAACTGTGAAAGACAGAGTACCTCACTCCCTTCCTGCAGGCTTTGTGAAGACAAATTGCTGTCTGTGAGTCACCTAAGGATTCACCTCAAGAGATGATAAATAATTCTCTACTCAGAGAGAGGTTCAGTGGAGCACAGCACCATGCACTGAACACAGAGGTCAGGACAATATGCTGCTTGGAAGATCCTTAGAGGGGCTCCATCATCCCCGAGCACCACAGGGAAACGTGGTCCTGGGGGCTAGGCAGCACGAGATCAGGTAATTAAAACAGTGTATTAATATGCATGCATAGGCACAAAGAGAGGAAACAAAGACTGGTTTTATTTAATTCTACCTTTAGAATTAATTCTAGCACTTCCTAACTTTTAGATACTCAACTTTGCAATTTTTATTTAAAAGTAGTTAAAGTAGTTTGTGTGTGCATGTGTAAAGCTATCCTAATGGATTCACAGGCAACTAGTGAGAACAAATGGAGTAACCTGATTAATGATCTAGATGTTTTTTCCCCAACAGTAAAGAAATAAGAAAAGCAGGGCCATATTCCAAGCAAGGGTAAATGTTTCCTCCTGGAAAGAAAAGGTGGGAAGTGGCCAGGAACAGGTTACCCTGAAAGGTCATGGAGACCTTTCCACTCCTAGCAGGATGGAGAGCATGCCAGCATGGATAACGTCAAGAAGAAAATAACAGTAGTTCAACAGCATGCTGTGCAGTAATTTCAGTAGTTCCCATTTCTCTTTTCATCATTTATTTAAGACTGTGTCTAGACGATGCATTACCACTCACAGAATTTATGACTAACACCATGAAAAGCAAAGATACGGGAATAATGTAAACACAGAAATCACCTAGAAGCCATACACATCTTTTTGTGGTTTAAATATTCTCAAAGTAACTTTTATAGGAAAGAGAGTCACGGTGACCACAGTATTTCATGGACAAACCTGTTGAGGGTGCCCGACAACAATGTGGCAAGGGCAGAAATTCTGCAGCTAAGCTTTACAAGAGATTTACAGATTTGTTAACATTAGATTAAATAAACTCAACAACAGCTCTCATGCCTAAAATATCCCTAGAGATACTTTTAAAAGGTATAAAATTATACTCAGAAAAAATATTTAAAGTGTTACCAGGATGCCTTTTTTTCCACCCAAGATGATGGTCTTGATTTTCAGAGGGTCTGAAACACCTTGAAAATCCTGATTACTCATAGATTTTCTTGTGCAAATAGAGACAACCACAATTAGCTAGTGACTCTTCAACATACAGGTGACACAGCTATTTCTTTGTGCTACAGAATTAAAAAGCAATTTTCTCTGACAGCTTCTCAGCCTTGTCATTTGATACGCATGTGCACATATGCATGCACATGCATGTGTATCAAAAAGACCTTACCCAAGTGACTATTCAACACTAATTAGATCTACTGGCATTTTTTCCCAGCATGGAACTGCTGCTTGGAAAATGCATATGATCAACAGCGGGTCTGTTGCCAGTCTGAGAGGGCTGCCTGGTTATACTGTAACCTGCAGGTCAAATTTTGCCATGATTGACTCTCCATAACAGCCACAAAGCCAAACAATTGCAGGATACAATAAATGAGGGATGATGTGTGTCTAGTTATGCTTTCATTCCTCTTCTGTAGCAAATAATTTTAAGAAGAAATAAACCACAATGACCACTTCTGTGTTCCCATCTTTCTGTTAAGGGAATTTTCCTGCTAGACACAATATTTTATTAGTAACTGTTGAGGAAATACCTTGCAAAAATTGTTTGAAGATTCATTTTCCAATGCTCTGAAGCAACTTAAAAGTAGGATGAACACATTGTTCTTTACAGATCCCATGACAAGACATATGGCTGATACTCTCTCATGTCATGTTATATGATCTGATGCAGGAGCAGGTTCAGGGACATTCCCAGGGAGTTGAGTCACCCAAGTCTTATGACCCAAAGAGAGGGCCAGGGCTGCAATAGGACCTTTCCTTTTCTATCTTTTGCTACACTGACGAGACTATGCAACTTCCCAGGACGATAACTTGAAAAGGGGAAATAGAAAAAATGCAATGTCATGTTGAAAATAGGAGACAAAATTATGTCCTGCAGAACTTTCTTGGATGCTGGAACAGTTCAATGCTGCCTTAGCTAATTTGATATGTCTGTTCAGTTTAACAGCATGTGGTTTAATCCATTTAAAAAAATATAAAAGTTTCTTTTCACCAAGAAATTCCTTCCATCTATGACTCAAGTTCCGCTAAAAGTTAATAATTTCTTGTTGACAACCAGTAGCCCTGATGTGGAAAAGAGAAAAAGCTTCCATCTGCAGTCAAAGATGATTAAATCTTCCCAAGTAGAGTTTTGTTAAAACTCAGAAGTTAGATCAGATCCACCAAAAAGGTTCACCAGTTTCCGGTACCCCAACATAGCCCTAGGTAACCAAGGAAGCCCTGAGAAAATGGGCCCTGAGAAAATGGGCCCTGATATAGCTTTGATCAAAAAGTGGTTGGTATCAACTTGTCCTGAGGCTGCAGGCTGTTTTAAATTAACACCAAAACTGGGTTTGCATCCTGGGAACTGACCCTGCTCCAAATCAAAGGAGATGTTATCCTAGTGCATCCTGAATAATTTTTGAGAATAAAGCTCCTACTGTAAATGCAAGCACCCTCAGAGCAGACACAGCACCAGGCAAGTCTACGTGAGTTATTGCACTTGATCACAGATATTGGTCTGAACCAGGACAAGCAATGAGTCCTTGTAGGGGTTACAAGGAGGTGCCTTCTTCATGCCCACTTGGAACTTTAAGTGAATTTGTGACTAGGGGTGGCAAAGAGCAGGAATCAGGAGCAGTAGGCTTTCATGTCTACTCCTTACCATGTTGGACCAAGCTTACTGTAGATTTGTGAAGACTCACTGATGTCAGTGGACAGGAACCTATTGCCCAGAACTGAATTAAGCCTTTATATGCCTCAGTTTGAGTGAATCACCCTCTATCAGACATTTACTTCAACCAATAATCTAACAAAAACTTACCTAAAGAGCAGTAGAGTCCAACTTGCTCATATCCTTCACAGCAATCTGTAAAAGTAACGGTTTCAGGGACTTCAACAGTGTGATACTGTGTTTTATAGTACGTCCGGGGACACATCATCCATGGTATCCATCCTCCACAGGAAGTGCTTTTCTCATAGGACTTTTGGTAGGCAACCATTTTAAACACATTTTTGGTCAGGCTGTAGTTGCACAGATGGTACCCTAGCAAAGAGAGGCCTTTTTCTAGGAAGAGGAAGAAAAAGAAAAAAAAAAAAGGAAAGAAAGGGATCAGCACTAACTTGTCACCCCAGAGAATAAGTTCCCAAGTTCCCTGCAGTATCTAGTTAAAAATACTGCTATGAGAAAGCAGTGAATGATTTCCAGGAAGGCTGATGTTAGGAAAAATATCACCTCAGAAAACAGAGAGAAGAAAGAAGCAGTAGTGACTGCTTGTCATAGGCATCACTTGAGCCACAAAAGCATGCAGATTGGCAGAAAATTCAGAGTGCCTTCAAGTGAAAAGCAGAGAAAGGGTAATTTAACTCAAATAAGTATAAAGAAAATTAATATACATTAATTGAAATTAACAGAAGAGCAGAATAGGCACTTCCAGGGCAGAGTCATCCACGTACTTTAGATGTCCACTCCAGGCTTATGCTGTCAAAGTGTTTGTCTTTCTCCACTGACTATAAAGACAATGAAGGGCGAGGAACTCATGGGTAGATGAGTCAGAGTAGATGTCTGGAATAAGACATCCTTCAGACTTTGCCCTAGTCTAAAACTGGGTAGTCATGCACCATTGGGAAGAACTTACAGGTATCTGACACAAAAGGTATTCCTGGAGCTCCTATGCTGTCTATTTGTATTTGTAGTAGACCATATTAGACCAGGCCTTTTAAGACCTGCTATGGTTCATTGACTTCAGTATAAATGAAGTCAGTAATAAGTTCATTATCTTCTACTTAATTTCACGCAGGTCTGGGAACGGGACTCAGTTTCTGGAGTTCTGAAACCAGTCATAATGAGGAGCAAACTTGTTACGTGCTTTACTTAAAACTGAAATACTTGAATGGGAAAAAGAAAAAAAAAGACCACAAAGAAACCGAAACAACAACAGCAACAAGGTAGAGTTTAAGAATTAGCATTAAGTAAGTGTGTCACAGGCATCAGGCTGTCTCCTAATGAGATGTTATAGAAGCCAGAGGGGCTGCGTCACCCTGTGTCCTATTTGGGAAATAGATGGGATAGAATTAAAATGCCTATATTATCCTTTAGACAAAGCAAAGAAACTTTAATAAGAATAAATATTACTTAACTGCAGGGATTCCAGTATGGCAGGATTGTTCTTTCTGAGAGCTCTGAGGGGACCAGGGCTAGTCAGCAGACAGATTGAAGCTAACATAGTATACATGACAAGTATACAATTAAAGTATTTACAGCTTAACTTACTTACACAGCTTATCTCTTGCCTGAAAAGATGAAACATGTAAAAATAATTCAAGAAAAAAGAATGCCAGGTTCTTAGGAATCATGTTCTCTTCCAATCTCAATGATTCTATGGCTTTTATCATGTTCAGCTTTCCAGCTAAACAAAAGATATCTGTGCAATTTGAACAGGATGATCCATTTGTAGTGCAGGGACAGTCCAGAAGAATGCATGGGGTAGATACCATAGGCCACAGTACGTCCCCCAGGCTGGCTAAACCAAATCACCCAGAGGTCTTCATCCAGCTCTATACTAGGAACTGCTCAAATAGGAACAGCCTGAAAGATATCCCCTGCCTTAGATATTTGAAAAGTTGTGAAGAAAATGGATTTGCTTAGTGCATTTCCCAGACAGAGGCACTGGCACACTGCCCTGCGGTCAAAGGCACTTTGGAAGAGCAGAAAGAAGGAGATGGTAGCTGGGCCTGACAAGGGACCACCACCAGCCTTCACTCTTGACTATAAATAACTATGTCTGACCTGACCCAGGGAGAGCATTGGGTCCCTGGGAGTCCAGCTCTGCACTGCCTAACCCATCTGTGCCTTTATCGTGCAGCAAAAGGCAGAGTTTGATGCCAGGGCGTGCTACAGAGGGTGTGTGTGAGAGCAAGAGACCTCACGCAGGCTCCAGGGAGCCCCATGCTGCTGCTTAGAGCAAGTCAGCAGGAAAATATCAAGAATGAGGGCATATGTGGAAATCCCACTCCCTGCTTCCTCCTTCTCCCCAGCCTCAAGCAGGGCACCTGTGTTTCTCGTCCCTGAAGCCGCTCCAGAGGCAGCAGCTGAAAGGCCTTTACATCACTAAAAAGCATCAGGGCTGTTCTCTGTCCTTAATAAAAGAGTGAGAGTGTCATGAGGAGCAAGAATGAAGACATTCAGATAGTCTCAAGCTGAAGGGCTGAAACCCACACCCTATCTGACCCAGAAGAAGACCTCAATGGCCAGAATGAAGGTCTGACCAGTACTGTAAAAGCCTACACCCTGCTGTGGCATGTAGGTGGCTGTGCAGGAGGGAACTGGAGGTGAAGTAAGCCAGAGAAAGTAAGGTGGCCTCCCTCTCTTGATTAACTTTAGGACATCTCTCTGGGACAGGGGGAAAGAATACAAATGTGGGTTCTGGAGAAGAAATCGGAGATGAAGGGCTGCTTTTTCTCCGATGCATTTGAATGATTACCATTGTTTCTTGTAAGTGCCTTACAAGAAACAGGTAGCTGTCATTGCATTTTGTAAAGCATTCCCTTGCCTCCAAGAATACCTACCCCAACAAATGCTTCTAGATGTGTAGGCATGGGGGAAAAACAATCTTGTTTCAGCTTTTTTTTCATTAGCTTGAGACCTGAATGGCTAAATACCTGAAATGAGATGGAAAGAGTACTTAAATAATTTTGGATCTAGCCTCTAGCTGGAGAAAGTGCACAAATATCTATTGGTGGTCAGGGAAGCTAGGAGGAAAACAAATTTTGTTCTATGGAAATGAGAAAAATAAACAATTGCACTAAGGAATCATAGTGTTACAGTATAAATTCTGTTAGAGGGGGTAGGGCAGATAAGAAAGAAGAGTTCAGCCTGGCTCCTCATCTCTGTGATCTCTCCATTTCTCCAAAGCTCACATATTAGCATGGCTAGAGCAAAGCAGGCACGGGAAGAGAACAACCGAGTACAGAGAGCGCTGAAGATTTATGTTGTCTGTGCAGAGCTGCGGGTGTAGCAAGGACTAGCACTGGAAATCCAAAAATTCCAGAGTCAGCTGAGCTGGCTTAGGCTCTATAGTAATGTGCAACTTAAATACAGGTATGAAACTGAGAATAGTATAGAACAGTATAGAATTATATAGAGTTTATAATTAGAAGCTACAGCTGTCAGAGCAGATATGAAATCATATTTCATACTTAAACATTGATACTAGGCATAGAATGAGACTGCCAAAGCCAAAAGAGAAGGTTTGAGATATGGCTATGATGGTACAAAAAGATACCCTTGCTGGAAGAGGTGAGCCTGAAGGTGACAGGGAAAGGTGCCATACCACCAATCTTGCCATCATCCACCACTTCCATCCAGTTTAAAATGAGCTTTGACACTCACAGAGTTCAATTATTTGCTGACAGCAGTTTCCTGCTGAACAATGTGGCTTAGATCAATTTGGGCTCTTTAGCAAATTGGTTTTCTGTTCTCATTACCCCCATCTATGGGATTATGGCACTATCAGATGGAATTAAAATGCACGGGCTGTTGTTTCCAGCAGCACAAAGCTGAAGTCAGTCACAAAGCAAGAGAAGGCAGTCACCTGACATTAGTAGGGCTATGTTACACCTATCATCTCTGGACATCAGGTTTTTACCTTAGCAACGACCAGCTTTCCGCACTGTCAGGGAAGGTGTATGTTTTATTATATTAAGCAAGAGCAGAAAAAAATAAAGCAAATACTTTATTAATAGAAGCAAATACTGAGAGGGAAGGCTGCATTAGGAGCAGGCTGCTTGGAATTCAAGGTCAAACCCAGATTGGATCTGAGAACATGATTAAAAAATCAGTAATAAAAAATGCTTGGTAGCATTCATGCCACAGACTTAGCTGCAATTCTGGAAACTTCACTGCTCAAGTGCCAGAAGTGCCACTGTGTGCTGGGATCTGCAAAATCTTTTCTTGCTGGAGAACAGCAAGAGCTAAAGACAAGATCCTTTCTTGCCTTGATGTAAACTTAAAAGTAATCTGTTGGAACAGGTTTGTGGAGGGCAGATTCAAACTCAGCTTTAAAATGCAAAGGCTCCAAAACACAAGGAAAGATGGATTAAGGGCTCAATTTTTTCTGGGTATTCCAAATCCTTTTTAAACTCAACACCATTGACTTTAAATGGCATTAGAATGGGGGGTCTGCTGATCCCGTTTGTAGCAGCCTCTTTTTTTAAATGTGACTTTGACAGAACAACAGAAAAGTCTGCAAGGCTTTAAAAAATATGGTTGGCATTTTAACTGAGACTTGCAAAACCACTTAAGTAAAAAATGCAAGAAAAAGCAGCCAAAAATCACAATCTTTTCTCATTTAAATAAATCAAGCCGGAAATTAAAAGCAAATTAGGATTTAATTTAACAGTTACAACCTAGCAATTGGGTTAGGTTTTTCCAAATTACGGATTTCCAAATTCCAGTTTCCAAATTACCACAGATGAAAGTTAAACACATCTTCCACAGCCTTATTTTATGCATCTCTAGGAATTTGCCAGGTACGTTATTACACAATTTCCTCCAAAAGTTCATTTTAAAGACAATTATCAGAAAAATTTGCACATTACTGGACACAAAGCAGGAATATTGCTCATTCATTTCTGGCACAAAGGAAATGACAAGGTTTTTGCCTGCAGATGAAGAGTTTGGGGCAAAGGTTGTATTTTGGCTTGGTTAGATTCTCTTTGTTTAATTATCAATGGAGGATTCTTAAATGGTTGCTGAGACATTGCCAGTTCTCCAGAGTGGCCACCTTGGCCAGTTTATTTCCAATAAAGAGATATCCTACATCCAAACTTAGCTGTCCTATATAACCGCCATGGTCCTCTGACCAGGTTTGCATCACTCACCTGTAATTTCATTTCCCCTTCCCTGCCGTGTGATTTCCCAGAAGATGAGAAGAGAAACAAGAGTGAACCTGGCCACTGTATTGCCCATCCTGGATAAGCCCCTCATATGGCTTAGTTTCCAAGGCAGTAGACCTCGATCGTCCTTACATGCAGGCTTTCGGATTAGGGGAAAAGGTGCTCTGATTTTTTACCTTTGCAGGCAGGTGTTAACTCCTGGCAACAGAAACAAAGAGGCTCCAGTGGGAATTCTGCCAGTTCTCTCTCTTTCGCACTCTCCCCAGGGAACCTGCCTCTTCTACCTGCTCAGCTTGGCCCTCTCTCCCTGCCTCTATTTTGAGAAAAAGCCATTTCAAAATTCCTGGTTCAGTCCGTGCTTATCCTTTTGAGCACTTATTCCCTTTCGCACCTTGAACTCTTGACAGCTATGAGCCAGATTTATATACCTCAGATGTCAGGTATATGCATATTGAATTTAATTTCTGTCCACACATCGGGTGATACTATTTCTTAGGTCTTTAATTTCATACTTTGAAATGTCTATGTCAATGTTTTTTCCTGAATTTAAGCTGTTTCAGTAGCTGCTGTCATTGTGCTTCTCATTTCATTCCAATTGCAATTTCAGCATTGCATAAACCAGAGCAATGCTAGGGAAACAAGAGCCTTATTAGGGAGAGCATGAATCAGGAGATTTTAGAAACCAAAATCCCTTCCTTTTCATTGTGTAAATCATGAAGGCATGTTCCCAAGAAAGGTGTACCTGCAGCTTTACAATTCAGGACAATAATTTCAGTGCAACATCACTTGGCTTATGCAAAGAAAAGGAGTAAACACTATATAATATTTTATAAGCAGCTGACACTGAACTATGGAAAATCACAGGTATAGTTCTTGGAGCTGAGGCAATGTGTTCAGACCAGCACTTAAATACTCATTACATTTTTGTAGGCAATGGAGCTGGTACAACAAACTCTCTCACCTGTGTATGTTCATAATATCAGTAACACCACTTCTGTAAAGCACTGTCGGGCAATCACCATGGCAGCACTCACAAGGTAGCAGAGTTGGGGCTCTGGACAACATGCAGGGCTGACAGGAGAGTTGTTGGGTGATTCAGATCTTCTGGCAGAGGGCAGAGCCAGGGTTCCATGTAGTATTTGAGGCACTTGTGAGCTGTTCTTCTTTCGGCTTGGAAGATAAAATATCAAGCTCATGAGAAAAAAAAAGGAAAAAAAAAAGGGAAAATAAGGTTTGCCAAACTTCAACTGGAATTTTTTTTGAGAAAATAGGAAAATGGGTAGAAGAGAACATTTCAACCAAAACCCCAAAAAACCCCAAAATATATTTTGGGTTGGAAACATTGCTGCTATGCCTAAGGAGAATGTGTACAGGCTGTATCCCCCATGTGCACCATTTACATCTGTCAGCACAGGCAGGCAACAGGAAGACCCTGGCTGTAGGTTTCACAGATTATGCAATCTGACTCAAAAAACCCACTATAAGAAAAAGAGGATTCGACTCAGTAAACTTCAATTTGCAAATAGAAACATTTCTTCATGGTCTTTTACATTTTTTTTTCTAAAAACGATCTAAATTTTCTGGAAAAAAAAAGTCTTGATTGAAATTGTTTCAGCTAGTGCTAACAAAACAGGTCTATAGACCTTAGAAATTACTTGGCACCTTCTGCAAGAAGTATATGTCCTGGCCAAATTCAAATATAGGTAATTCCAGGCTGGCATCTGAATTAGATTATATCTTGCACTTAGAATCCTGAATTGCTGGATAGGGTTGCCATATGTCTTAAACAGTTGCTGCTTTCCAGAGTTAGCTGTAAAACAAATGTCATCATCTTCACTGCTGAGGACTTCTATGACTGAAGTATGATCCTCCAAACTGCAGTAAGGGAATAACATTCCCATTCTAAAGGACTTAAGTATATATGCTCATCTTTAGGACTATTAAGAAACACGGATAAATCTTTGCATATTTACAGCTTAGTCTTACGGCTGGCAGCTGTAGCTGGCTTCTCTTCAGGATGAGGCAACTAACAGTGAGTTGCAACTTTACTGTAGTAGTGAATGAAATGGTCCCTAAATACAGAATATGCAGAATGTCCTTTTCAAATAAAGCTGTAAGTAAAGTCAGTGGAAGTTTAATCTAAACAGGAAATGGATACAGAAGTATTTCAGGATTTATCTGGTAATTTGCAAATTCTTTGGAGGTTCTGATTCATATCAGCATTATTTCTTCAGTTACAATCACTTAGGCACACAACAACTTACTTTTAAGCAATGCAGATACTGGAAGAGACCACTCAGGCAATTAAGCATGCGTCCTATGTGCAACAATTGTCACGTCTTCCAGACATATTCTTGCACTGCATTAATTGCAGTAAGTTTAGATGATGCCCTGCATCCTAGGCAGTAGCATGTGCTCTTCATGTTCCTGTAGCTGCTGTAATGAGTTGCACTTACACAGCACAAGTCAATACAGGGTTCCTGCAGGGAACCTAGATAGATTCATCGATCACTCTGGAAAACTGACCACCTGTACATGCATGGCTGATTACATGTAATTCTATTCTTATTAACCATTGGTGTATTTCTAGATAAATTTTTGGTCTTTTTTTTGCCTTATTCCTTTCACCTAGGTGTTATCTTAGGATCCCAGTAGAAAATTTGCTCACTCATGTTTTGGTGGTGAGGAAGGTCAATGGAGAGAGGAATGGAGAAAGAGATGTTTAGTGGAATAAAAGCCCTGCTTGTGTGATACTGGTAGTGAGCAGGACTCCACTCTGGCAGGAGCTCACCACAGTCCTCCTGGCCCAGTCATCTAGAGCTGACCAATGATCAACAAATGCCATCATCTTCACTGCTGAGGACTTCTATGACTGAAGTATGATCCTCCAAACTGCAGTAAGGGAATAACATTCCCATTCTAAAAGACTTAAGTATACATGTTCCCAAGAAAGATGTACCTGCAGCTTTACAATTCAGGACAATAATTTCAGTGCAACATCACTTGGCTTATGCAAAGAAAAGGAGTAAACACTATATAATATTTTATAAGCAGCTGACACTGAACTATGGAAAATCACAGGTATAGTTCTTGGAGCTGAGGCAATGTGTTCAGACCAGCACTTAAATACTCATTGCAGTTTTATAGGCAAATGGAGCTGGTACAACAAACACCACAGTCCTGGCCCAGTCATCTAGAGCCGATCAATTGTCCTAGCTCTGTTGATTATATTTTCTGCAGTTACCTTTGTAATGTCTGAATTGATCTAAAGTATGCAGGTTACACAAAAAAGGGCTGTGCCAATAAAAGCCATGTCAAGATCCATTCATGGATAATTTTACAGGATTAAGAAACAGATTTTTAGAGATGGGATTTGACTCTCCTAGACTACACTTATCAGTAATTGAAATACTGTGGCTGACAGCAGGCTTTCTCATCATTATTTTTAGGCATTGATTTCTTCAGATGAATTCACTTTTGATTTAATTAGTCACTTAGAAGATCCTGATCTTCTTGAGGGTAGAAGTTTGACACAGAAAGGTCAATTGCTGGAACATTTCTTTTTGCTCAGCGTTATTTTGTCTATGAAGTAATCATTATTTCAGATGCCCAAAGTGGTTATGATGTTTCAAGACAGACCAGTTCGCATGCAGGAAACAGGACTATGCATTTGGGCTCTGTGGAAATCTAACAAAAGCTGTTCTGTGCTCCAGACGCCGGCATGCCTTCCCATAGAGGTATAGTACCTAAAGCTTGAGAACCATTAAATCATTTAACCTGACCTCTCAAAATCAGTTGTCAGCAAATTTCTCCCAGATACCTCTTCCAGACTCCCACCATTTCAACCTGATTACAGCCTGTCAGTCTGAGAAAGCCCAGACTACAGCCACAGCAGACTGGGAATGGATGCAGGTGCCACCAGTCCTGAAGATCTCACAGTGGAAATAAACTGATCCAGGTCAGGAATGCAAAGGCAAAACCATGCTGCTAGCTGCCAATTAAGGTGACAAGAAGTTCAGACAAGACCTTGTTTCCATCTGATTTCTGCCTCGCTATTGCACTCCCTGGTGCCCGTGACTCTCAGTGAATTTTGTCTTACCATCAGAGCAGTCTTAAAAACTGCCCCTGCTGTGACCATTTCAGATGTTTAGTAAGGGTTCAGCTCCAACCAGTCTTCCCCTTAGTTGGGTATTGCCAAAACTTCTTTTCTCCACTCGTGATCTTTGTGAAGCCTGAAGGAACTTAATTGCCTTTAAGGCTGCAACTGATCTGTCAAAACTAGCTTAAATTGGTCAGCAAGGCCAAAAGGTATTAGAACAGAGGAACAGGTTGACTTAGCCAGAAGCAAACTTTTTACAGCTGAAGATAAAACAAAATAAATCACTCCTGCCATCAGGATGCAAACTTATTCCAGCTTCTGAAAATCAATACGTATAATGGACACCTTAATGTCTACTTCCTACAGAGGACTGAACTTATCAGAAACCTTAACTACTCAGCTCTGAGTTAAAACACTATTCCATGATTTCAGAGATTTGAATTCCCTGCCATGGACCTCTTGTGCAGCCATCAGCAAGTCACACAGGTTAAATTTGCCAGTGCAATGAAGTCATAGGGAGGGCAAAAAGCCCAGTATTTCAGACCTTGTGAAAGCCATAGCTACCATACTATAAATATGCTTTCACTTATGTTACCTGAGAAGAAAGTAAAATAGAAAAAGCACTGTTTTGCCAGCATGTGGTAGGCTTGTGTTAGGACGGACAAAAACTGGCAATTTTTGGAAGAGGTCCTTACTTCCCCAAGTTTCAGACACATATTCAAAAAGTGGAACAGTAACACTTGCTCATTTTGCTGTGTGTTTTAGAGAAAAATTCATTAAAGTTGAAGGGACACACACAAATGATAGTAAAAACCCAATCACTTAAAGCCTAAGAGTTAATTAGCTCAACAGTGCAGGCAGAACAGACCCTGACTGTACTCAGTGATTTGGTCTGTCTCACCAGCAAACTGTTCCTCAGGAAAATCTTTGGGTTTTGTTTTTTCCCTGAACACACACAAACTGTTTTCAAGTGACTCATGAGGAAAAAGTTCTTATTGGTAACAGGAGGGAAAAATATGAGTCAGGCGGAGGTCATGCCGAACTTCTGCCTGGCCTTGCTCCTCTGACTGAGCATTGATTGTGCAATCTCAGCACAAAGAAGCTCTTGTTTGCTCCAATGCTTTGATGACACTATCCCATTCCCAATGTCAAGTTCAGTACCAGATGAGAATGTTGATCACACCTTATATATGATTTAGCAGTGCTGTAGGGAATTAAGTCCTATATAAGACATTTTGTAGTGTGCTTCTTGTTTATAACTCAAAAGTTTTGGAAAAGAAAGCAGTCTGGGTGGCAGGTATTGCCCTTTGCTCTGAAGGTTTACTTGGAAGAAAAGTCAGAGGGTCTCCTGCTCAGCATCTCTCCCATGGGGTACAAGGGCCAAGCCCACTATTAAGCAAAGAGTATCATGCCTGACCTGTATCAGCACTTGGTGACAGGACTGGAGCACCTCCTCACTCTGTCTCGCTGGCTGGACCATTGGCTCCCTGCAGCGAAGCACCAGGAACACAGCACTGACACTGATCTTACACTTCCTTGCTGACCCGATGACAAGGTATGGTAATATGTTGACCATACACTCTGCAAAAACTTCCACAACATAGGCTAATAGCATGGTATTTCATCAGGATCTACGACCTGACAGTCATCATAAATCACCTTTCACACAGCTAATTCTCCCAAACACTTAATAGCTTTCTCAAGCGTGGCCACTCTGCTCAAGCGACAGTCGATATCGCCTTTCTAGGGATACCTCTCCTTTACAGCTGACAAGAGTCGCTTCCGCTGGGTGGTAGTTCCTGCCTGTTTCCCAGTCGCCTGCATCCTAAGCCAGGGATTGTGGGTTCAAGCCCCACGTTGGGCGCCAATAAATCTGTCATGGTTTAATGCTGGGCTGGCAATTCAATGCATGACAGATGTTCTCTATTACCCCTCTCCTTTTGCAGAAAGGGAAAGGAAAGAGAATAAGGGATAGAGACTTATGGGTTTGAAACTAAACTGCACAGCTTTAATGAAATTGTAACGATGAAAAATAAAATAATGAAATCTATCTGAACTTCTGTAAGGCCTTTGACACAGTCCCCCATGACACCCTTCTCTCTAGAGAGATAAGGTGGACCGTTCAGTGGGTGAGGAATTTGTTGGATGGTCGCATACAGAGAATGGTGGTCAACAGCGCTATGTCTAAATGGGCACCAGTAACAAGTGGTGTTCCCTAGGGCTTTACTGGGCCTGGTACTGTTCAACCTTTTCATTAATGACATAGTGGGCTCGAGTAGACCCTCAGCAAGTTTGCAGATGACACCAAGCTGAGTGGTGCAGTTGACACAGCTGAAGGATTGGATGCCATCCAGGGGGACCTAGACAAGCTTGAGAAGTGGGCCCAGGAGAACCTCATGAGGTTCAACAAGGAGAAGTGCAAGGTCCTGCACTTAGGTCAGGGCAACTCTCGATATCAATACCAGCTGGGGGGTCAAGGGATTGAAAGCAGCTCTGCTGAGAAGGACTTGGGGATGCTGGTAGAGAAAAGGACATGAGTTGACAATGTGTCCTCACAGCCCAGGAGGCCAGCTGTATCTTGGGCTGCATCAAAAGAATTGTGACCAGCAGGTAGAGGGAGGTGATTCTGCCCCTCTACTTTGTTCTGGTAAGACCCCTCCTGGAGTACTGTGTCCAGCTGTGGAGCCCTCAGGACAGGGAGGACATGGACCTGCCAGATAAAGGCCACAAAAATGATCAGAGGCCTGGAACACCTGTCCCATGAGGAAAGGCTGAGAGAGCTGGAGTTGTTCAGTGTGGAGAAGAGAAGGCTCTGAGGTGACCTCATTGTCACCTTTCAATACCTAAAGGGGGCCTACAAGAAGGATGGGGACAGGCTTTTTAGCTTGTTGTGATAGGATGAGGGGTGATGGTTTTAAACTGAGGGAGGGTAGATTTAGGTTAGACATAAGGAAGAGGTTTTTCACCATGGGAGTGGTAAAACACTGGCACAGGTTGCCCAGAGAGGTGGTGGATTCCCCATCCCTGGAGATGTTCAAGGCCAGGTTAGATGGGGCCCTGAGCAACCTTGTCTAGTGGGGGATGTCCCTGCACATGGCAGGGGAGCTGGACTAGATGACCTTTAAGATCCCTTTCAACTCAAGCTACTCTGTGATATTTATTTATTCTGAAATATATACAAATACATACAAAACCAATATCATGCTCCCCCTTACCCCCCCAGTAACGCTCACATCACCCCTGAGGCTGCAGGACAGCTCTGGGAAAGTCCCAGACAGGCTGCTGAAGTCAGCATCAGATCTGAGCTGGATGCAGAGACACACAGAGTCAGGAACGCGCAGATCAGGATCAAAGGCAGACGAATACATGGAGTCCTCCCAGGACACCAGCCATGGAGAAAGAGAGCTTGACCCTCGTGATCCCTCAGATTTATACCAAGGATGATGTGTATGGGATGGGATACTTAGTCTGGTTGATTTTGGGTCACCTGTCCGGTTCGCTCCTCCCTACGGGAGGGTCGCAGGTGTGACCCCTTTCCTCCCCTTTGTTTCTAGAGCATAAATTGTTTAGAAGAATGAAGCAGTGGCCTTGGTTCTGCATACCATTCTTCAGCAATAACTATAAACATCGAGTGCTATCAGTCCTAGAGGCAGACACTGACTGAAAAACATGCTGTTAATTTCAGCAAGTGAAATTATTAAAAGAAAATTGGTTCTGTCCTGGCCCAAACCAGGACACCTGATGCCACAGGGCTCAAGAACAGTAATGTCTTGCAAACACCAGTGGCAAGACTTTGCTGGTTTGTGCCAGTGCTGCTGACTGCAATCCATGTTTTACTGAAGGCACATGCTGCTCCTCTTGAAAGAAGGATGACTTCCCATCTCTCATCCCTTCCACATACCCATCTTACCCATATGACATACATCCAAGATATGGATAGGAAGGAAAGAGGACTGTGCATTCAACTGGTAATTCCCTTCATGAATCCATCTTTGTGAATCCATGCACACACATGCAAAATCTTGTCTCTGTCAAGCAGATTTGAAGCACAAAATAAAACAGCCAAAATATACAATCCGCTTTTCACTGTTAGTCAACATAAGACTTGGCTCTTATTTCCAGGTAAGAGATATAGAGATATACACACAGACCCAAGTACATGTTTCTGATGAGAGACTTTTATAAATTGCTGCCAAAACTAATCTGTAGTCCAAATCCCCGAAAATGTTTCACAGTTTGTATAAGAACACTTATTACTGCATTAGATTGAAATGCTTATAGGAAGCTTCTCACTTTGAAGGACCTAAAGGAATACTGTTTCCATGTGCTCGTGAGACACCTCAATTAAAAGCAGTGATGCTCATGAAGGAAGAGGAGCCTTTCAAAGCAGAAACACTGAACTAAGGAAACCTACTATACAGACATGGCAGGTTATAGTACCCTGTACTTACCGTGTGAATACTGAGTAAGGACTTAGGAAAGGTTTGCAAAAACCAGCACATTTTAACCTGGTTAGGAGATACAAACACTTGAATAGATTTGCTTAGAAGAAGGAAAGCAGTAAGTTGTTTTGGGGAGGTGTTTTGTTTCTTTTTTTCGCTGTTAATATCTGTAATTAACCTGTGATCAACCCAGATGAACACTGGATTACTAAGTACAAAGGAGGCAGAAAGCTTTTTAAGTGGGCAGAAAACCATCAAATTACTAAAACACCAAATGATTAAAAACAATATGGAGTGGACGTTTGGGGTACAGGGAAGATTAGGCTGCAAGGAAAAGAATAAGAGACATAATCTTTGTGCCAAAATATAATGACCAGACAAGTCATGAACCCAAATCTGTGTCTCTGAGGGAATCTGAACAAACAGAAAAGTCACCAGTAGTTTCAGAGTTCTCACTGTATACAGTGAGGAAATGCTTTGCTTTTTTCTTCCTTTTTTTTTTAAATATAAAAAGAAAATTCTGGTGTGCTGTCAAGTGTAGCTGTTGTTTTGAAACTACTTCTGTTATGAGACTGATACTAAACCATCATTGTGATTCAAATCAAAGGATCTATGTATTTTCCATGCCCCTGCTCATACCCTTCCCCCAAATAAAGATTACAAACTACTTGCACGAACCCCTGCACCAGGTGTCTGTCAGAACCAAGTCAAGTCTGAACAAACATCCAGACTTGCCCCGAAGGCACTACAGGGCTAAACCACCCTCTGAATTACTCAGCAGGAGGCTATTAGTGTCCTGCTCTGACTCTGCATTTTGACACGTATACATTCGCCATGGGTTCGCCCACCAAGTGACTTCTGTCATCTGAAGCATCTGTTGAGGTCAAGCTTCTGCTTAAACAGAAGAGAGCAAAGTTCCAGCTTGCACAGTGTTTTCCAGCATGCCTGCATGATTTATTCCACCAGTACCTATGAATTAAGTAATAGAAGAGTGGAAGTCTAATATTAGCCCACAGGTCTCTTGCAAGGGGGGCACTTTGCAGGACTGTGCAGCCAGAAGGAAGCCTCCATCCTCAGAGCATGAGTTTTACATTATACTGGGGAAGAGCCATGCCCCGTCTCAGCAGTTTCTCAGCACTGACACGTCCACTTCTGATGCCAGGATAACTGCTGCTCTTTCTACACCCTCTCCTACATGTAGCCCCTGCCTCAGTTAGATAGCACCATCTGCTCCTCCAGGTACTCAGGAAAAGAAAATAATTCCTACCTCCTAACCGCATCGACTGCTGACATAAACATTGGCAGTTTCTCCATGATGCCACAGTGCTGAAAGAGGAAGTAGAAATCTAAATGCTTGGTTTGGAATAAAGATGATATTGCACCACTGGCTTGGTAATCCATAAAAGAATCAATCAATCAATCAATCAATCATCTTCTTTGCAAACCTAATCAAAAAAAAAAGGAGAGATGCCTGGCAAGGAGGTTCAATGTTTGGAGAGCAAATAGACTTCACACCAGGTTTTGGCATTCTCAGGTGAAGAGAAATATGTGGTTATGCACTGTAAAATAGGAGAAAAATAATTTTCTTGATTTTTCTCTTCTTCCAGTTTTCAGACCACAAAAACCCAAATTAAAATGATCTCACTCTATTTATCTAAAAATAAAAAAAAAAATATAAATTTGCCAGATATTGAGAGCTGATATTTAAAGCTCAAATGGAGATGCTTTTCAAAATGTTTATTGGCTTGTGAAAACAGTGGGTTATTTACTGAATCTGTTCTGCACCCTTAATTAGCACAAATGCCAGTAGGGAAACTTCCTGCGTGCTTTCTCCCATGCTGATCTTCCACATGAGAAAAATTCACCAGTGAAAATAGATTTTAATTCCCTCCTTGAAATCAAACATCTGGTTTTGGTTAAGGAGGCACATAACCCTGTCCTGTGTGATATCTCAATTGCAAGTGGGGCAGGAAGTATTTTCTTTGTTATTTGCTGCTGAAAATGATCGGGCCTTCAGTTTATAGGTATAATAATGATAATGTTGCCACTGAAGAATGGCAAGAACATGACTGTTGTCATGATTAATACTCATTTATCATTCAAATGCCAAGTATAAATATCAGCACACATATTCCATCACTCTGTATTTGCAATTAATTTCCATTATATTCTAAAAACTACTGAATGTTGTTGTACTACCAGAGAGATGGAGCTCATGAACTGATCTAAGGTCTCAAATTCTCATTGAAAGGTGGGAGTCAAGGGTGTGTCAGTCTCCCCCAGAGGGCCGTACTGCTGATATAATTACGTGACTCAGTTACATCAGTTTAATGAGAGATAACAGAATGTGTGTGCACTTCTTAAAAAGTGAGAGGCAAATTAATAGGATTGCATCTAGCACCTCTTCTTTTAGTTCACTGTTCTGTTCTTCTCAGAGATCTGATGGGATGGACGGACCAGGGCCCACTGCAAAGTCAGAAAAGGCTTTAGGACAGCCTACAAAACTTCCATGCCTTAGCTGTGAAGGATTTAAGCAAGCAAAAGCTTAGATGCTGACAAGAATAAATGAATGTTTTGCCTATATGCTCCTGATTCTAAGCAATCAATCATGCACCTAAGAGGAAAAACACTGAAGGGCAACATCATTCCTGGTTGCAAAAGATCTGGTTTTGATAGATCTTGTACTTTCAGAAGTAAAAGAGACAAAACACTTAACAGAACTTTGGGCACTGGAAAAGTTCATGTGATGAGCCCTGAGAGCTTATAAACAGCAGCAGATGGGTAGACCCTTAATCATCAGTCTGAGAAAATCACCCTGATGTCAGCACTGGAATTCGATGCTTTGTCCAGGATGTGGTATGTTTCCTCATCAGCAAGGTGGACACCTCACGCTGTGGAAGGACATGGGAAAGTAGTCTCACGGTAACAACTATATCTTTATGATAACAAGGGTTCAGTAAGAAAGATTTATCATATGGTCCACAACTAAAGCAATATTTCCATGTAAAAAATGGCATGGCTGCGGCAGTTTTGCACTCTGAGAGCTGCAGTGAGTAACAGAAAGCAGCCAAAACCTCAGCAAATTGCCTGGCGTTTCATTTGGCACAAGGGTGATGTAGACCTGGAAAAATGGGCTCTGTGTAATTCTCTGGTCCTTGGGGCAGAAAAAGGAGAAATAGTCAGCATATTTTTTCCTTTAAGATGCTGCTGAAACACCCTTCAAGGAAGATATGATCAAGAGGAGGCAAAGGCAAATTCCAACAATACCAGAATTCCCTTTCCTTTTGCTGGGCCAAGTACAAAAATAGGAGGTCTAGCTTCTTTTTTTTAAAGCCAACATATGAATTTTGAAGAGTCTTGTGCCTACATTATACAGCTGCCTAGTCCTTAACTAAATGGGATGATTTTCAATCTAGAGTTGTCTAAAAATAAATTTGGGAGGGCTGTTTTCCCAAAAGGGTAAGGATTACACACATAACTCAATGTCCACTTACAAAAATCTTTTCTGCATTCCTGCAAACAGCACTAGCAATTATGCAGGCAGAAAGGTCTTCTTTGTATGATTTACTTTTAGGTCCCTCTTCTGTCTTTCCGCTTTTACATTTCTATCAGTCTGAACAGTAAATGCAGAAGAATGTTTTGCTTAGGTTTATTCTTATCATGTCTCTGCCATTATAGACATTTATTTTTATATGCATATATGTTTATCTTCACACTCAAACATATGCACATGTACATATAAACAGATACATAGAGGTACATGCATACATATATACGTGTATATACACACACGTGCAAAAACACAATCATTGCAAGAGGAATGCTATTTGATTCAACAGTGTTAATACTTAGATCAAAAATTATGGAACAGTATCGGTCTGTTGAAACTTCATCTCACAAAACCCATTTTTCAACCATGATCGTTACACCCTTTAAGCATCACAATTTATACTGAAAGCAATCGTGACAAGGAAGGACCAGTTCTGGCATGAGTAGATGAGACAAAGGAGAAAAAAAAAGAAATAAAAACAGTGGTTTGCATTACAATCTCCAGCAACTGTTTGCAATCAGTGAGGAGGGAAATGGCTCCCTGCACACTGGATGCTTGAGCTGGATGTTGTAAACACCCTCTAGAATCTTTTACCTATCAGTTTAGTTTAAGCCTCTGTCCTTAACAAGTCTTTACATGCACGCCATGAAGGCAAGTCCCACAGCACCTTATTAACTTGTTTATTCTTTCCAACTCCCTGCATTCAAGCTACATCACATTATGCAATTAGCTGCTATGAAAACAAATAAAACATATTTTGGTTTTGTGTGTTTAAGGATCTGTTCTCTTCAAGAGGTAGTTGATGGACTGACTTAGGATCAGTTTGATGTCTGAATTATTTTCCTGTACCATGAAAAGAAGCTGTTGCTGAGGTTATGTTTCAAACCATTGAGATTGTGCAAAAAAACCTGTGACTCCAACGGTGAATTTTGGTGATTTGGACAACTTCATCATCTTTCCTGTAAGAATAAAAGAATTTATTGGTTTTAGGAGGCAGGTGTGAAAGGGTGGTTTCAACATGCCACAAAGTTCATCCTGTAGCATATGAGTATTTTTCCATTGAAAAGTCTTGCCTTCAAATTTCAGTGTCCAAGTGATTCAATTATTAGCAACTTCTGGCAAATAAAGGGCAGCACATCTCAGCTATGCTACATGACATTTACTTGTATGAGAAAAGGAAAGAGACAGTTACCATGTAAACAAAAGAAAAACAAGAACAAAATCTCACTCGCTCAGTTGAGCTCATCACCAGCTAAGCCTAATTTTGATTAGCTCTCCCATCAACATCAGGATCCACTCTAATAGAATTTACCATAAAAGGAGATTTGGGGGGTTACTGTTTTCAGAGGGATTGACCAAATGTTAAAATACCAATGGCAAGAAGAAACTCAGATTACTTGAAACTGTTGATTCTAGCATGCATTTGTTTTATAGAAGTATAATGGGTCCACTGTGGCTGTTATCAGAATGTATCTGCAGGATTTATTTCATGACTCTCTTCACAGAGTCAGTTCATACAAGCCTATTTTCAGTGTTAATGTATTCCCTCAAAAAGGCAGATTGAAGGCACACACTGGATGTACCCCAGGTCACAGGAAAAACTTATCCCAGCCCAAGAAACCATGAAGGTTTTTTTCCCTCCTATTATCAGTATATTCCAGAAGAACAAACACATTCAACTTGTCCTGTTTATTGTTAGGGGCTGAATTCACTCACAAAGATATCCCAGTCCTAGAAGTGACAGTAAATACTGTTGTTCAGGGGGTATGCAGCTGCTTACTTGCCTGAAGCATACTATGAAATTAGGGTCTTCACATTCTTCTATCAAGCATAGGAAATCCTGGGTGTATGATGTTCCCTTTAGACCAAATCGTGCATACTGTATGGTAATAAAATGTCACCTAGAGATACATTGGAAAAATTCTTAGTCCTCCTTGAAGAAAAGGGAAGATTTTTGCACACCATGTGAAGACAGGATTATTAAAAAGAGTACCTAAAAATAAACTAAAATTTAAATTATGCTATAATAAGCTATTTAGAGTAAGTTCAAGCTAATTCCCACAGAAAATAAGTGGGATGAATTTAAGAAAACACAAGGGTGTCTTTCAGTAAATATTTATGGAAATATAGAAAGAGGAACAGAAACTTGGTCATAAATTTGCCAAGGGCATCATTAACGTTTGTTTTCTCTGTATGAGCCATGGGTTCTTCCTCTTGGGGGAATCACAGTGGAAAATTGTAAACAAATTTTTCTGCACAGCATCATAAAATAAATTCCCAGTTCTGTATTCAGTGCCAGAGATACTGTCAGGCAACAGGAAATGATGGCTGTATATTGAGAGAATGCCCTGAATTTATTATTTTTAGGTCATTTTTTAATGACACAATGCAAAGTTTTGCCTAGATTTTATTCCAGCTAAACTGTAGCTAAACAGATGTCCAGAAATTTCAGCATTTAAAAAATACAAACTAATCTCTTTAGTTCACTACAATCTGTAGCTATCAAGTGATAACAGTCAGCATGCCCACTTAACATCACCCATCAGGCTGCCCCATTCAGAGCTTTAAGAAGACCTGCCAGGGCCAGTTCCTGCTGAAACTTTCCCACAGGCTCCAGACACACCACCACACCTGTGGGAATTTGCCTGGGCTGTGGCACAACCTCCAGACAGGAACCTGGTCTTAGTGACAAGGAAGCCACTATAACCCTCAGCAAATTTTTCCAGTGGTTAATAATCCTTGTTGTTAAAATAACCCTGACTTTTTCTTCTTTCTTGAAGTTACAGCTTCCAGCCCTGGAAACTTTTTAGGGTTTTTGCTATTACATTAATTACCTTTTTTTGTTTAAAACATTTTCAGAGGAAACACTCCTTGCTTTCCTAATTTTTTTTTTTATTTTTTTTTTAAATTGGAGAGGAGATAATTTTGAAAGGTTCAAGTATTTCAGGCAAACAGAAAAGGTAAAGCTCTACCAGCAGCTATAAAATCAGGGCCGGGTTAATTAAGGGTTTTACGGACAATTTACATGTAGAGGTGTATTATATGATTGTAATAGTCCTCTCTAACTTCAGAATTTTAAAATCCCAGAGAGTTCTGTATAAGTAGTAAAGACAAATTACTTCATTTTCAAATGTTTCCTTTAAAATGTAAATGCATACATCATCTTTGAACACAGATGTATTAACAATCTGACATAATAGATGGTATTTATAAATATTAAACACTGATGTTCACCCTATCTAATGTTGTTTGATTGGGGGTTTTGTTCACCACTGGCTAGAAACATGTTTCCAGCCAGATTTTTCAGCTTAGCTGGCCAGAGTTAATCTGTTAAACTATGGTTAACTACAACACTTGCAACTGCCTCTCCGTACCCACCAGCTGTAGCCAACTGACATATGGAGATGCAATTAGGCTGAGTTCAGTTTTTAATCACTGTATAGAGAAGCAACTGCTGTCCTTTGTGTCGGTACATGCTCGGTTGTTCCTGGTGGCTGAAGGTACACCTTGGTGGGAAAAGGTCAGAGTGAGAAGAAAAGCAACCACATCACCCTCTGTGCACCGGGGACTGCTGCTAGGAAAATAAGTCACAACTGCTGGTGTAGTGTCTGAAACAGTCAGCAAATGTGCTGGTCCAGGACATCTCCTGACATCCTCTGCCTGCAAGGGTTTTTGTAGATACCAGGTTGTACCTTAAAACAGCATGAAAAGTCAGGAGGAACTTCCGTTTAGCTAACTTATGGATAAAGAAAGCAAGTCACATTCTAGCAGATGAGTAAGCGAAACCCTCCAGCTCCCTCCCTGAAAAGCTGTAGTGCAGTGAAGACAAGGAGAAAGAAACAAGGAAACAAGGAAATATGGAAGGAAGCAAGGAAGCAAGGAAGCAAGCTGTATGTTGCTAGAAATAGCATTTGTCAATTCTATATAGACTGTAATGCTCCAAAAGACCCAATTAAGGCAATGGAAATGCAGAAGCAGTAATGCAGAGATGAATCATCTAGCCTAAAATAGAGGGAATGATGAAACATATAAGGGAAGAAAGTGTGTCATTTTAGCTTTAACAGCAAAATAATTCCAGATACAATCTTTCAAAAATGTTTGGCCAACAGAAACTACAAGACAGTGTTGGTTACTACAGCAGACCAGGTACAGTGGAGAACTCATCTATTACACGCTGTAGTTTGAAATGGACAAGTCCACCCTTCTGCAGGTCTCATACAGAAAACCCAGGCAACACCCAAAGCACCACACATGCCAGCCAGTCTCTGAGAGTGACACCACCAATTAAGGATACAAAATAATCCAAAGATTGATTTATCAGCTTTTCAAAGTAGGATGTTGCGTATGTGATGAATTACAGAACCCCCTCTCACTTTCTCTCTTGTGCAGTTAGCTGTAGTACTAATAAATAAAATGAGACCACCAAGTAACTCTCATTGGTATGTAGGTCTGTAGCGGTTCTGAAGCAATGGAGAAAAAGTTTCCAATGCAGAGATTTGTCTGAATATCTTCATCCTTTTTGCTATGATTCTGTTTAGCTTCATAATTTATGCAGAAAAATGGGTAATACTCATTGTCTTGTGGCAATGCAGGTCACATGCACTATAGTGCTGAGGCTTCACTGCAGTCTGCCCAAAAGGACTTTAATTCATCGCAAGGTGGAAGTTCAGAGTTTCAGCAAAAAAACTTCAGGTACTGTGTGCTGAGACACACACAGTCCATGTGCATTTGCACCACCGTACAATCCCAGCTCAGACTGGAGAACTGAGGTACACTGCCTGAGGTCTTCCTTCCCATCATTTCAATCTTACTGACCACAGCCCTTTCTAATGCTGATGCCAAGTGAAGATTCTTGGTGAGAGACTTCCTATTTAGCTAGTGGTGTAGGGACCTCCCTTAGGTCTTCAAATTTTGATTAAAACTCTGGGTAGTCTGGCCATTAAAATCCCTCCTTTTTAAAGCGTTGTTTTGTTTGTTTTTTTTCCAGTAAGTCCCATGACAATACCAAGGGAGATGCCATAAAAAGTCATCATACTGTGAAGAGTCTGGCGACCAAAGCAGTGCAGCTCATGTGTGTGATTTTACCAACAGAGTTGTTTTCAACCAGAAATACTTATCCTGTGGTTCTCCAGTAAGTATTCTAGTTGTACTGATCATGTGTGGTCTAGAGCCATGACCAACGTAACTGCCAACATAACTAAGAGAGAGTAATGTTTGTATACCTGAGGGAGGGGAAGTCAACTGCGTAATGGCATGGTCAAATTCTGCCTCTTCACATTCGTCATTCAAAATTACATGTGTATATATAGCGCTGTGAAAACACATGCACCTACCACATCCCTAGAATATAGCACATCACAGCCAGTTAGGCCCCAAGCAAGATGCTTGTACTGGAGAGGCAATCAGCCCCTTTGTTGTTGACGTATAATTGGCTCATATATAATGAACTGCCACAGGGAACTGAGGGGAAGAGCGTCAAATTGACAGAGGAAGGTCAGGCGAAAAGGCCTCTTCCAAGAGCGCTGCTTCTGTACTTCAGGACTGTAATGCAACACTTACTAAATAAATCCCCATTCTGTTCTATGTCTGAACTCATCATGCAAAGAATGTAATTAAACAGTACAGAACTCACAATGACAAATTCATCCAGTAGCATGAACATAAAGACATCAATAATTTAGTATCTTGGTTGTTCTTGCTATGCCACTTGAACTTGCTACTCAGTAATGAATAAATCAGTATGGAGATGACATCAGTAAGACTGCATAGGCCGTAGAACTGCCAAAGTTGACCCACAGACATTACAAGGCAGTGTTTCTGTATTCACAGCCTGAAAGCAAGTTTCAGTTCCTCATCTCAAATCACGGCAATGTCTTTATAGTGCACAGAAAGGCATGAGAATAAGTTTAAAGTTGTTATAAATCACACACTCTCTTCAGAATACGCATTTTGTAGTCTTAGGACCAGCACGTTAACACCACATATGAAACAACTTAGTGACACACCACCACTCTCAGGTATAGCATATGCTCAAACCAAAAACCAGATTTTTGGCTGCACAAACCAAAAAATACCATCTAGAAATAACATTTCTGGCACTATTTGATGAAACAAAGAAATGTAGACACAATTTTTCTGCAAGCAAGTAGGTTTACCTCCTAACTTCTGCACTTTTTAATTGATGAGACCTTACCACAAATCACCCCTAACATCTGGATACAACCTCCCGAAAAGAAAAACAATCTACTCAACATACACCACATTTATGTGGTATATATATCTATAGTACTCAACATACAGCACATTTTCCCAGTATCTTAGCAATGCACAATCCCAAATGCACTTGCTGCAACTCTGAAAATTGCTGTCCATGTCTGTGTAATCTCTAACCCCAGAAGATTGCTATTTGAGGCCAAAGTGTCTGACTGATACTGAGGAATCAAAGCATCAAGCTGACTTCTAAAGTATACCATAGCACTAATAGCTCTTAGGTGTTCTCTCTTATTCACTTATACAAACCTTCTAGAGAATTGAGGCTACAGTCACAGTGCTTTCTGCCAAGAAACTTGATCCCTAAAGCCACACTTACAGGAAACCAGGATGATAAATGTAATTATTGTACTAATGCAAAATTTCGCACTATCATTCCATTTATTCTTCCTGAGAATAAACTTTGCTAAACATGAACAAAAGCATGAGCTTTCTTTTTTTTTTTTTTTTATAATAAGCACAAGACACTTGATTTTTCTTTGTTTTTCCTTGCTTGGAGTTAGGGTATGGACAGAATTACACAATGTGCTTGCCATATCATCCATCTTTCCATTTGTTTTTTCCTGAGTTTCTTTACCTACATTTAGTCTAAAAGAAAGAGTCAGGATGTACACACTTGTAACTAGGAAATCAAAGCCACTTTTTAATATTGTCTTACATGCTTCCACTGTAATCAGAATACTCTGGATTTTATTTTTAGAAGACTCAGACACCAAAGTCCAGCTGAAGTTGGAGAGAGCTGTGAAAACTGGTAACATGAAATTGTGCCCTATCTACCGCACCATGGCAGATTTTGCATTGCAGTTGCTCCTGCAGTTTTTTATCCACGTTTTTTCAAAAGTACCCACATTCACCTTACTAGTTGCAAATCAAGATACATTATTCTTTTAAACACATTCACAGTGCTGTGACCATCTGCCCGCTTACAGAACGCACACCTTAATACTTGTAGCATAATTTTCTCTGAATCGTTGTCAGACCTGTGGAACTATCACCTTTTAAAGTAGGTATGTATTTACTACAACTTAGGAGTTTTCTAGGATAATATTACTATCTAGCTTGTTGTTGTCTGGCAGCATTTATCTGAAACTGTCCGAGCCGCTAGACATGTGCGTTCTGAGTGGAAAATATTAACCAGATTGCGCTATTTGCAGAAGAATGAGGGTGACAGCTAAAAAAGCTCAAAACTTGGCACTCAGTAACTGCAATACCAGGAATGAAGACAGTTCTACATAATACTGTATTATAGCTATTTTCCTGGTAAGAGATTTCAATCTCCAGAGGAATCTTGTCTGTGTACCTTGCTGCACACCGGTTATGGAAATACCACAAATTTTGTAATTTTCTCATTGTGTATCTTGCTGCCTGGTTGTTTCTCTGAATACTGATAAGTGTCTGTACTTTTGTTACAAGATAAGTGACAGGTTTTAACTATAAATAAGATTCTTTTATCTGCTAGCAGTCGTCATGGGAGATTTCATACAAATGTATCAGAGAAGGAAAAAAAATTAAAATCCAGGCATCCTTCTCCATGTGCAGCTGTCAGCAATGAGAAACTGGTAGAAAATTCTGTGTCTGTATTTTGGCAAGTCATTAAGTTACCCGTGTTTTGGCAAGTCATTAGGTTGCCTGTGTTTTGGCAGAGCATTTGGAATCAATAAACCTGAATCTCCAGTGTTTCCAGAAACATTCGCTGCATTCTACAGTGGCTGAAAGGAACTGGTTCATTCAAGTGTTTTCTGTGATCACAAGTAACGGTGCTTCACTTCTCAGAAGTTCTGGGATAGAAGTGGTAGGAACAGGGTAATGGCCATGGTGTGTCTTGCAGCATTAGCATTTGCTCCACTGATAAGATTTTCAGAGCCAACTGAGAGAGGAGGCAGTTTCTTAAGAGATTAATTATCTCCCTCTGCAATATGTCCTTGGCAATAGCAATTCCAGAGGTTTTGGTGGGAAACACGGAAGACAAAACACACTGTCCCTCAGCTACTGCACTTCAGCTATTATGGCAGCTACGGAAGAACCTCACTTTGAAAAGCCATGCTGCCCCCATGAAGGGGATGTGGCAGCAGCATAGACTCCTAAACCTATCAAAGTACAGAACAGACCTCTCCATGAAAACATAAAACTCGAAGAAAATTTACCAGGATGAAAAATCTTAGCATCTATACCTAGTTAAGGTTCCCCCACCGAAATGAAGCAAAATTAGACCACGTAACATTCCTCTTAAGAAGTGTTCTTCTTTCTTTAACCTCTCTCCATCTCTTCCCCTAAACCAAGATTTTCTCTGGAAAACTCTTTGTGAGCTGCTAATACAGGAGTGCCTAAGGGTATCTGAGATACTTTTAAAGCTCTCTAAAAGAAAATAACGTGATGTTATTAGTTTTAAATTAATCACACAAAGTCCAAACATTCAATGAAAAATTTGTAGGGGTCTGTGAATTAAAAAGGGCTGAAATGACAGATCTAGAAAAAGACAGCCTAGCTCCAGGGTCTGGCTTTATTCCATGTATTTTCGTATTGAAAATGAAACAAATGTCAGCAGTAAAAAACCCAAACTATTCAGAGTGCACAGCTTGGTCCTATAGTACAATATCTGCATCACAAAAGATAGCAACTTCTCATACTTACATATACAACCAGTGCAAGTGTTTTAGTTTTTACACATAGGTTTTCACACAAAGGCCATGCACAATCATTCGTATTTTTAAAGTAGTTTGCTTTACATTCTACATTTTGCAAGGGTTTGATTTTTAACAAAATTCCAGTGATTAAGCTTGCTGGCAAGTATGCTCAAAAGTTAACCTGAGCAGTTACTGCATACTCTGAACAGAAAACAAACCTTATACTCAACAAACATGCAGCTGGCAATAACAGCTGCAACCACACCACATACACGTAGATAAAAAAATATATCAATCTAAACTCTCCATCAAAGCATTTAAAATTAGAAATGTTTGAAAAAATGTTCATAAACAAGCTCTTCTTGAAGAACGAGAAATTATTCAAATATTTGTGAAGGCGTATATGTGATGAAATTAACCTACTTGGAACCAATTTAAACCCCACATACTTCCACAGCATGAATTCCTTGCCAACATTTCCTTAGAATGAAGAAAAATCTGATTTACAGGGAATTAAGGCATCCATACAACTTTAATAGCATGAAGTCAGTAACACTCAATCATGAAATACAGTCAGATTGACTCATGTTCCTTCAACGCACGAGAATTACGTTCAAAATTTTCTCACATCACCTGCTTGAGGTAAGAACTCCAGAAGTCCAGTAACGGCTGTCTGGGGCCAATATTGCACAAGCTGCTACACGGGCTCTGTTCTAATGGCTGCACTTTCATTAGGGAAACAGGGAAACTGAAAATACTGATAATAGATACCTGCACGGTAAGACACAGTTACACACGTGCATGTGTGCGTGCACCTTCATTAACACAATTTTTTTGGCAGGGTAACTCCAGCACGGAGGTTCTCCATCTGTGACCCAGGCCCTGCTGCAGAACTGTGGATGAGAAAATAATTATGCAAGACCAGTTTGTTTCTGCTTGGTTGAGAAGTAACTGAGTACATATGAAAAAAGTTAGGAGGGCCTCACTAGATTTATGAGCTCAGGTTGGTTTCCCAAGTGCTTCACTGGCAGCACAGCCACTGCCACTGGTTTACGTGACCAGATCCAACTGCTTTCCCAGTTGTTTGTTTCCATTACCACAGCAGGCCCCATTGTGCCAGAGTGGTTGTCTGCATACTGGTGCAACCAACCAGACTGGGGAACTGCTCCAGGTGAAACCAAGCAGTTTGTTTGGTTTTTGTGCCGGCTCATCACACGGCCACACTCACATCAGGACAGAAGGGGCAGTGGCACAAGACCGTGAAGGAGAACAACCACCCAGTATTTTTACAGGCAGCTTAGCAAATCTGCAAAGACAACAAAAGAGCCAACAATGTCAAAAAAAAGTATCTGCAGAGGTGGGAGAGGAGCTGGACCCAGTGAGGTCCATCACCATTGATGGGTTTAGCCCATCTGCAACAACTCCTTGGCAGAAAGTTTGAAAGGCAGCACTAAACCCATCACAGGGATCCATCCCACCAGCTGCCTCAGAGCATTTCTGGCCTAGGTGGACAACCCAAAAGCACGTGTGTGGGGATTGATGTTAATCCCAGAACTCGAGCTGTCCTCAATGGAAAGGTAATGGGCCTGATCCGCATTCTCCAAGCGCCAGACCAATCTTGTAGCTCCGATTTCTACTTTAACACTCGTGTTCCCACACACAGCGCTGCTCCGTGTCTGACCCAGTGCGGGCAGTTTCCGTGGGAA
>VZRW01012160.1:91510-119985 GCA_013398125.1 Aegotheles bennettii
GGAATCTCGGGGAGGGCGGGCGGAACAGCCCGGCAGGGTCCCTGCGCTGTGCGGGTGGGGCAGGCGTTGAACAGCCCGCAGCTCTGCTGTGCGGGGGCTCCTGGCCGTGTTCCTGAGCCGGGGAGAGCGCATCGCACAGTCTAGTGGGAAAATCCACCGAGTAACCTCTTCTGAACAACCAAATGGCACCTGTTCTGAAAGCTGCTCGGTTCTCCTGCTGTTGGGCTCGCAGTGCAAGTGAGAGGTAGGGAGGCTGTGGGAACAGGAAGAGGTGGTGTTGGGTTACACAACCCGTGTCTTGTAGCTAACGTTTGTATCCTTAGATAAACGTTACGTGTAAATAGACTCCGTATTTCTGTGCAGTAAGGCTTTCCCTGCTCGCTCGGGAGTGGTGAACAGTGTCACAGGTCAGGCTGGTATTGACCGTGTTTGTGTTGCCCGAATGCTGCTGGGTACAGCATCCCATCCTGACTCTGCTCAGGCTCACAAACTGACTAAAACCTTCCAGCAGGGTTATGCTGGTGTTCTTCAGGGGAAGTTCTGAGCAAACATCAGCAACTGTTTTTATAAACACCGTTTGCAAAAAGAAAAATTCAAATTATGTGGCCATCTCTTGGGTGAGAGGGGATCCATCATCCCTTTCTCTCAGAAATTTTACTACCCTTATGCTATACAGTTGTAACCTCCTAAGAGCATTTGGTTTACTTCACTTGTAGAAGATCTGCCCAACCTGACTGGACTGTGAACGTTTTAAGAACTATCATTTGCGTGTTCTCAGTAGGGTCTCACAGGGAGAAGTTGCAGATTACAACCTCTCAAGTTTCCAGCTACAACAATGTGTGCCAGACCATGATTTGTCAGGGATTTCTCCAGCTGTGAGCTCCCCCGAGCCTGCTGGACTCAAGATCACTCCTGGCGATCAGAACTGAGAGTGCGTGACCATGTCTTCTGCTCTCAGTGATGCTCTTGCTCCTCCACTAATTTCAGTGTTGCCCTGTGATCCTAAGCAGGATTAAAGTCACAATGAGTTGGGTGCTTCTTTAACACTTAAGGTCACTTTAGTACATACTGGCAATCTTACCCAACATAAAAGAGGCAGTAGCTTGTAAAAAGTCCCTGAAGTCCTCCTTGCACTGTACATTGAACGGCATGCAGTATGGTCAGTGTGAACGTTTGTGCTTCCTTTTCCTACTGTGTAGATTCCGAGCGGCAGGCAGGGTGGTGCTCTGTCAGATGACTCATTCGGCACGATTCCAGGACAAGAACTCTCCAGACCACTAGAAGCTTGATAGCACTAAGAGACTCTGGTTTGTGAGCTCATGTTGTGTATCAGTGTTCTCTAGCGTCACACACACAGAGAATTAAGTAGTTGGTGCTCTGATCGTGTTTGTAGTAATGGCTGACTATGCTTGCCTTAAAATTAGCTAAGGGCATGCCAACATTTGGATTTAAAAGCACAACTTCACAGAAAGCCATGAGTTTTCATACTGAATTGAAGTTATTTTTGAACTTCAGTAGCTGTGAAGCAGTTACTGTAAAAAAACACCAAGTAATTTCCAGTTAGCGTTTTCAGTGTTTTGAAAGTTGTTTTATCTGCAAAACAGTGATAACTACAGTCTATAAACAAGTGTAGACTCACAGGGTAGAGGAAGGAGGAGCTGGGGAGGGGAAGTTCAGCTGTAACCACCGTGTGATTTGTACTGCACTGGGAAGTACTATGCAGTGAGTCACACGCTGCCGTTGCAGCCGTTTCCAGCTCTCATTAAAAGAAATTCTCAACTTGAGCAAGTGAGCTGTTTCATAATGAACGCTGCTATATTTAATGATCTGAGATCCTTGGAAAGAAAAAAAGAAAATCTTCAGAGGCAGTAAAATCATTTGTTGCAAGCAGGAAGACTGCAATATGCCCTGCAACAGATACTCTGCGCAGAGCAAGTTCCTTTCCCCAAATACTTACGCTGTAGATTTAGTAGTAGTCGTATGTCCTATAATCTTTTTTCCACTTTTTTCCCCTAATGTTAATATTTAAGACACCAATTCTCTTATGTTTTGTTTCATTCAGCAGTGACATTAAAAATAAAAAAAATAAATCCATTGTCTGATTTTTAGCTACTTTATGTATCGTGTTGTCCTGGAATAGTTCAGACATATGTCATGAACAAGAAAAGAAAGTGTTGAGCAACTCTTCTACCTTCATAAACTCATTCTACCACTATCAGTTCATCAGTCTTAACAGCCGATGAAAAGTGACAAAGTTTTAAAATCACCTAGCCTGATTGTTGAGGGGCCTTAGGGAAACACCACACCTGCGTTGTAATATGATGAAAAGGCAAGAAAAATCCTTTGCCCAAGTAATTTCAAAAAAGTGTTATGAAACTTGTAATTTCATAGTAATTCATACATAATTAAATTGCATTCTTCAGGAAAGGGAAAAGTATTTTTTCCTTTTTTGTCTCAGAGCACTAATCTCCTTATCCACGGTTTATCAACATCAGCACTTAGCGGTGTGAGTAATCTTCAGGTTGTGATTCGTTCTCAGTAATCTCTTTGGTAAGTTGTGGTTAGCTCAGGGACAGTTCTTACACTGGGGACAGTTGAGTGTCCCTGCCACCCCTCCTCCGCCGTCCTTCAGACTTGCTGATTTCTCTCCAGCACTGTGTGGCTCCTGCCTAGGCCAGGCCTGACCTCACAATACACTGGAACTAGGAGTGTACCAGATGTCCCAGTGGTGTGGGTGTCCACCACCTAAAAAACATCAGAGCTACTTTGGGGTGAACTATTTGGCGTTCTGGTCTGAGCATGTTTATGAGTATCTTGGGAGAATTTTTCAAAAATAGTGTACTTGGAACAGTAAATATGCCTCACAAAAATAACAGAATCACTTGAATTGGAAGGGACCTTGAAGGTCATCTAGTCCAACTCCCCTGCCATGGGCAGGGACATCCCCCCACTAGACCAGGTTGCTCAGGGCCCCATCTAACCTGGCCTTGAACGTCTCCAGGGACAGGGAATCCACCACCTCTCTGGGCAACCTGTGCCAGTGTTTCACCACCCTCATAGTGAAAAAAACCTCTTCCTTATATCTAACCTAAATCTACCCTCCTTCAGTTTAAAACCGTCACCACTCATCCTATCACAACAGGCTCTGCTAAAAAGCCTGTCCCCATCCTTCTTATAGACCCCGTTTAGGTATTGAAAGCAGCAATGAGGTCACGCAGAGCCTTCTCCAAACTGAACAGCCCCATCCTTTTCAAGTAAATTAAGAAACACGGAAGGAAAAGTAGCAGAATTACAGTGATTTCTAATCACTGTTTGCCACAACTTGATCTACCTGTCATAACCAAAATTAGTTTATTAGGAATTAATTTATTTTGTGACAGGGCATAATTCTGAGTACAGTCCTTCAGCTGTTGAGGTCAATGGCCAAATTCTCTGGAAGTTCAGTGAGAATAGGACCAGCTCCTTTCTCATAAATATTTTTGAGGAATAAAGGCAAAATACATAGTGTTATTGTTCATGGAGGAGGATTTTTAATATTTTTTTTAACAAGTATGTGAGACATTGCCTGCTTCCAAATGCAAATAGACTGAGTAAACTGAGAAACTTCTGTGTCCTATTCATGTAAATCTTGTGTGTAAATCTTGTAAATCTTTTGTGTAAAATTCATTTTAAATTGCTGTTGTCTTTCCTCTTTTACAGTATCCTGTATTGGCAAGGTACTTGCCAGTCCTGTATGGGCAAGATACTGGGAAGTATCATAATTAATGATGGCTGAATTCAGATGATAGCTGAATGGCATTTTCTCTGGATCCCTTGAGTGGGTGGAAGATACCTGTGTTCCCTGAATCATAAGTTTTTCACTTGGCAATTTTTTAGGCTCAGCTTTTATATTAGTTCTGTGTTTCAGATTAGGTGAATTACTTTCCCCCCCCTTACATATTTTCTTACAGAAACCTTAGTGTAAACACAGTTCTGTTGATAGAAAAGTGCCTTATGTGGGTATAATTGTCTTATCTTCCTATCCGAAATACACTATGTCTGTAAAAAGCACCTTTATATTAATAGAAATATGCCCACAATTTGGGTTTGTCATTTTCCCTGTACCAGCAAAATTAACAGCAGCACGTAGACAAGATTTTGTTGTGCATTGGGCCAGTGTCCTGGTTTTGCTGGGACAGACTCATAGGCCAGCCACGGCAGGCAGGCCATTACCAGTTTTCGAGGCAGCCAGGAGCTCAAGTCAGGGCAGCTGACCCAAGCTGGCTAACAGGTGTATGCCATAAAAGTCATGCTCATTATAAAGGGGAAAGCTTGCTGAGGATGGGGGCCTCCTCTTCTTGGGACTCCATCTCAGGCTCCTTCTGCTCTCAAGGACCGGGCCGAGTATAACCCTGTATACTTTATGTTGTCATTAATACTAGTTTTGCTATTTCATTAAATCCATTTTCATTTCAACCCACGGGTCTCTTCTCCTTGTCCTGATTCCCCTTCTCAGCTGGGGAGGGGTCATAGCATCACTAGAGCAACTGCCATAGTGTAGCCGTGGATGTGGGCTAAACATAGACAGCCAGTTAAATAAAGGAAGGGTGGCTCATATGGTAAAGCAGATGACTGAATATTATTAAATTTGGTAAGTATATATCAGCATTACCAATAAAATAATCAAGTCAACCTGTAGAAAGAGTGTAAGTGTACAGACTTGGTGTGTGTCTCCCCTTCTTCAAATTCCGGATTTCATGCATCTCTTACCAAAAAATCATATGAAATATTTCTGAGCTTTTGTGGTTGTTTAAATTGTATGGCCATCAGACCTTTGGGTCTTGTCCCATCAGAGGGTTTAATGGCAGTGTTACAAAGCTCAAGGAAATGAAAACTGAAGAACTCCTTAGGGAAAGGTTCTTAAACTTCTTAGTCTCTTGATTTAGTTTACATAAATTTGGATGATGAGTTGCACACCTTTCAGTCATGATATTGAGGCCAGGACAAATGTCTTATCAAACTGCATTTGATGTGTTTTAATCTTCACGAGCTCTTCTAAGAAGAACCAGAACTGCTCCCAACCAGCACACATTCCTGCCCTCTCCCTTACATCCAGTAGTTGTGCAATCCCATAGTCAGCTGCATCAGTTTACTGGTCTGACAGCAAGCTGGTCCTTCCTTAGTCAGGGGGGAGACATGGACTGCTCCTTGCAGGAGCAATCCCTGGTTAGATTGGACTGAGGTGAAACTGCACCCTTAGCTGCTGCTTGTTTGAAAACAGTGAGAAGGACATGTAGAGCTTTGTGGTGTTACTCTGACATTTTGTAGTTTGCTGCAAGTCTGGAGAAGCTATTTTGAGTGTCAACTGGCAAAACTACAGGGGTGATCCGAATGTGAAAAGTAGCCTCTAATTTGTAAGAGAAATTCTAGGCTGACAATTATTTGTCTCTAGTGGAGGGCAAAATAGAAAGACTACACAATATTATAGAATTTCTTCTTTTTCTCTCCCTAAATTTCTGTACCTGTGGAGGATAAATAGTTGGAAATTAGTACATCAGTTTCACACACTATCAGATATATTATTTTTCATCTGTTACTCCTGTCTTCATAACAGTGAGTCTCTTCTTGCTGCTGACCTATTGGAAATAAAAAACATTTGTCTTCATGGAGAAAGTTTGCAGTATTGTCTGCAGTGGAAAACAGCAGTACCATTTGAAATCACATTTCATTAAATCCAGGAAGACAGAATCCCCAAACTTGCAGCAAGAGATTACTGAAATATTTAGTTAAAAGATTATAGCAGTGCAAGCAATTTTGCACTGCAGGTTTGGCGCTTTCACATCTATTTTTTGGGGGGTGTAGGAGTGTGTGTGTAAATGTATGAGGACTGCAGGAGAGTTTGTTGCAAAGGCTATTCATGGGAGAAGAGGCGTTTGATAAACTGTTGTCAAACTCAAATAATAAAATCCAGCATAGGATCCTTGAGTGGAAGTGTAAGCCGTGTAGGTTTCTTTTGCATCTGGACTCTTGATGAGTAATGGAACTTCCCTGCTTGTGTCTGAAACAGCACTTGAGTTATCAGAGCCATCAAATCCTCCGCAAAGCACTCACACCTGGGTGCAACATTCCTGCATTTACCTGGAGGTACCCCACAAAGTCGCTTGTATTTCCTGGCTGAGTCCTTTGGTTTTTTCAGTGAGTTTGCCCCCACCACACGTCCTGGGTTTGTTCTCCCTGTTGAAACCCCTGTTCAGTCTGCCTCCTGTGTGCGTTTCCTCCTCCTTCTTTGTATTCTCTGCTTCTAACTGCAGTTTCTCACAGCCCTGGCGCCTCCTTGCTGCAACATCACCTCTCATTAAGTGTTTCAGAACATCGTCTGCCACCCCCAACGTGCCATTAGCTTGACTTTAGCTGACAGCTATGTTGGTATGATGGAAGGCAGCATCAACATCTGATTTAGGTGCTTGTGTATTTGCAAGTGCAAGCTGTTAGGCTGAATTTGTTCACACAAATACCTGCCTATTTTGTAAACTTTACCTATTTGTAAAGTTTCAGCATCGGTGACTTCATTGTTTCTGAAGGTGAAGTTTCAGATGGGCAAAGCTGATTGAGCAACTTGCTGGCAAAGGATAAGTAGTTTCATGGCTTCTCTTGCTGCACCTCTGATGCTCATCTGACCTCTCAGTGAGCTGATTAAACTCCTCACCTATAAAATAGCCCCTAGTAAGCAGATCTAAAAGGCCGGATTGATTTTGTTTGTTTTCTGCTTCATTCTAGAGAGCTCAATCAACTTCGTGGGAGGTCAAAGGAGCAGCAGAGCTGGTGAAGGGAAGAGGAGGGTACCGCAGGGCTGGCAGGAGGAGGTGTGAGAGTAAGGGACAGAGGGAAGGAAAGGGGACTGCCACTTCACAGGCAGGTAGCTGTTGAAGATCAATAATGTGCTGAGCCAAAGATTTAAGCTTTTTCACCATTTCCTTGTGAAGAGCTTTCCCAAATAGAGATTATTTTATTTTATTTTTTGCAGAAAGTAATTTTGAAATAGTAGAGGTGTCTTTTTCTATTCTTGTTCAAAAAGTAAAACAAAATAAAACGCATAATAAATGTGTTACTTAGGTTTCTGAAATCTAGTTTGCTGAGCTCAGCAGAGGGCTGTTGAAGGCTGACACTAAAATCTCTTCCTGGCCTTCCCAAAGGAAGGCTGCAGGTGCTCCTGCTGCACTCACCCTTCCTGGGTCTGGAGTTTTGCTGTCACTGTTCCTCCTGAGGACCAGCAGCCTCTATTAGCATGTGGCACCTGAACACAGACAATGGGAGATTTTCTGATATGCTCCTACTGTTTCCTTGATGTCACCCAAACATCATGGAAGAAAGGAGGAAGGAGTTTTGTTTCCAGTCAACAGTGAAGATGGCTGGAAAAAATAGTTGGAGGGAATAGAAGGGAATAGAAGAATTATCTGGAAGAAGGAGGTTAGGTAGTTAATGGCAAAATACTCTTCAGCTGAGGAGGTATGAGTCCTCTCAAACACTTTGAATCAAATCCAGCATTACAAGAGACTGCCATAGTTCTGTTATCTACACAGCAGCTTGGCACACCTTCTGCGTCAGGGCTGAGCGCAGTCAGCTGAGCGTTAGCATTGTTGTAAGGAGTTCTTGTCTTCCTGCAGCTGCTCCGCTGTCACCGCTTGCTGCCTCCTCAGTTGTGCCAGTGCAGGTGTTCCTGAGATGGTGGTTCAATGCAAAAATTGACCAGCATTTGTTTGAAAAGAAATATTACTTGTCTTTCATTTATTGCCTGATGTGCTGTGTAATACAGGCCTGCAAATATTTGTACTGGCACTGCTGAAGGAGGAGTGAGCTGCAGTGTGCAGATAAGATGAACCAAAGAGAGCACGAATGTCTTGGATCAACTTTGTTACTGAAGAGTGTTCATGTAGTGAAATTTTAATACCTTGTACACTTACTCTGCAAATCTTTGGGGATTTTTTTATATCTAAGTGTTTCAGGCTTTCAGATCTGTGTAAATGTCTTAAAATGGTTCTGCAAGCCAGTTCTAGTTTTGCTTCTTAACACATAGCTTGACTTATTTCTGACTGTTGTGTTTAAGGGCTGTTAAGCTGGAAGTCAAGCACTTGAATTAGGAAATACCAGGATTAAAGCTGCCTTTGCAGGATTAATTTGGTCCCTTGCCATTTGTGTATGTTTGCAGCCTTGGTTACTGTTAAAGTGACAGAGTTGCATTGCACTTTTAAAGAGCTCTGCCTCCTTCACTGCACAGAAGAGGCTGTCGTCTGAGAGCGAAAGGGAGGATTGTAGTGGGATGCTTATCTCTGTCTTGTTTAACATAATAAATTGGAGGTGTTCTATGAATTAAGAAGGAAAGACGGGTGGGTGACTATTGGATTCACTTCAGACATGTAGATTTCACGCCCGTCTCTACTAATAGTATTACTGTGTCAAGATGGAGAAAGGAATACATAGTGATTAGATTATGTTTATTCTGTGAATGTCTTACACAAAACACAAGACCTGGGTAAAGCAGATTAAAATAAAAAACTTGAAAATATTTCAAAACGTTTGACTAATGTACTCCTTTCCCACTCTGTCCTTGAAGCATGGGTTCTGCAGCAACTTCTATGGGGTGTCTCTGCAAGACTGTTTTAGTTCAAGTTTCTTTCATCAGCACACTGTTGGTCTGTGACCTCCACATACCACGCTGCGATTTGTGTACCATATAAATCACTCGAGTTTACAAGCTTGATTTCTTTCAGATGAAGCTGAAGGAAGAGATGCATTCTTGGAATGCTTGTTCTAGTAACACTCCAAGTGCTAGTGGGTGCTCAGATCATGACACAGGATCAGGGCCAGTCAGACTCCACCACTTTAAATTGCAGTGGCATCAACAAAGGAGGTGGGCAGCTGCTCCCCCAGCCCTGCCCAGACAGTACTATTAAACAAAACAGATTGGTTTCTAGTATTCATAGAAGCTTGACTAAAAAGAAGCTCTTTTTAGATCAAGGTGAGCAGGGATTATGCATTACAACTGTCTGAGGTGAGTTAATGTTTATGAAATGAGGCTTCAAGACACTGAAGCACTCGGTAAAGACAGATCTGGTGAGGAAACAGCATTCTGCTTTTGCTATTGCCGTGACACTGTTAACCCATTTGTAGTTTCAGATGTAGAAGTGGTAGCTCAGTCCTATGAAATGATCAACGTCCTGAGACACAGCGTGCAGCACCCTTTAAGTCATTTCTCAATAATTTATACATTGATCGCTTATTTATATCCATTAGTTGTAAGATTGACCACCCTAATTTATTAATCATGGGGTTACGGCTTCTTAATATTGTTTTTTATTTTGATAAACTTTTCAGTTTTACTTGTAGGCTGATACATAGTTGTCCTGGATTTGGCTGGGATAGAGTTAATTTTCTTTCCAGTAGCTGGTGTAGTACTGTGTTTTGGATTTAGGATGAGAATAATGCTGATAACACACTGATGTTTTAGTTGCTGTCGAGCAGTGCTTACACTAAATCAGGGACTTTTCAGCTTCCCATACTGCCCTGCCAGTGAGGAGGCTGGAGGTGCACAAGAAGCTGGGAGGGGACACAGCCAGGACAGGTGACCCCACCTGGGCAAAGCATTATTCCATGCCATACGGTGTCATGCTGAACAACAGAACTGGGGGCAGTTGGCCAGGGGGGCGGCGGCAGCTGCTCGGGGACTGGCTGAGCATCGGTCAGCGGGTGGTGAGCAATTGCATTGTGCATCACTTGTTTTGTATATTCTTTTAGCATTACTATTACTATTTTCCCTTCCCTTTCTGTCCTATTAAACTGTTTCTGTTTGAACCCACAAGTTTTTACCTTTTTTTCTGATTCTCTCCCCCATCCCACTGGGGGATAGCGAGCGAGTGGCTGCGTGGTGTTTAGCTGCTTGCTGGGTTAAACCACAAGAACCTTTTTGTTGTAGTAGCATATGTCGTGTAAATTATAAACTAAACAGTAGTCTTTCGAATCAGTTGTGAAGAGAACTGCTTTTAACAGACACATCATTTACTTGTTTTACTACCATGATGGAGAAAGGTAGTGTAAAATTCTTACAGGTTACCTTGAACAGAATTGTAAAAGTGTCCAGGAAAATTGGATATTGCTGATTTCTCTATGTGTGTGCATGGGCACAGATATATAAATTTCAGTTTATGCCACAGAAGTTCTTTATTTAAACTATCTTGAAACCTGATTGTCTTCTGTTGTTAAGATCTAATCAGGAGCAGCCTATTGAGTTACTGAGACATCCTGCAGCAGGGAGCAGGCTGTGCTTTGAAGCATATGGAACATGAAGATTTCTGCACGGCAGTTCAATTTGTGCTTATTGTACTCTTGGATGCATCGGAGGTTAACTGTTCCTCAAGTATTTGGGTTGTGGGCATAAAGTGCTCTTATGGTGATGAATAAAATGGGGAATTCAGTTCTCTGATTGCTTTTAAGCTAGAACAAAGCGATGCAGGGATACTTCAGTTATAATTGTGACATTTCCAAAAAAACGGATCCTGTCAGTGCAGTTATAAGTGACACGTGAGTTTGATAGCTAGAAGTGTGTGTTAACAACACTTATCAGGCATAAGCAAACATGGCGAATTAATCTGGATTACAGACAATCCTGCTTCTTTTTCCCTTCCTGGTATTAATGCCCTTTCCAACATCCTATTAAAAATGACAACAAAACCCCGTTAATTTGTTTAGTCAGGAGACTGTCAGAATTGCTTAGCCTCAGAAAGGTGACTTGGCGTAACAAAGCTTTAGATACCTGATTCAAGAGTTTATCAATGCAGTTGTCAAGACAGATCTTCATAAAGCTAAAGCTGAAAAAAACAATGCTCAAGAGTGACGTGATTGAACTGTTCCTTCATGTGGACAGGTGTATTGCAGGAAAAGAGCACAGCCCTCCCCCTTCCCCAGTTAATTAGGTGTAATATTTTTGGTGTAAGGTGAGCGATTAACAGTATATTTGAAAGTGGGCACGTGAGCTGGTGCTTCTCATGCCTGTGCATCTGTTGGAGCTAACAATGTTGCTTTAATTCCCCTACCTTTCCTCCAAACAAGCTGCTTTCTTCATCACTGGTGATGGTGGTTCAGCCAGTTTATGAAGTATGGAGTGATTGCGTGTGTTTACTTTATATCTAACAACAGTTCACATAAGGCAGCCTACAACTTATTTTTGTTGTTGTTCTTTTTCAGAAGCATCAGAACCATGGAGGGGCTCTTGCATTACATCAATCCAGCACACGCCATTTCCCTTCTAAGCGCACTGAATGAGGAGCGTCTAAAGGGACAGCTATGTGATGTTGTTCTTATAGTAGGAGATCAGAAATTTCGAGCTCATAAAAACATTCTGGCTGCCAGCAGTGAATACTTCCAGACTCTGTTCACGAATAAGGAGAATGAGTCTCAGTCAGTGTTTCAACTCGACTTTTGTGAGCCAGATGCTTTCGATAATGTGTTAAACTACATTTATTCTTCATCCTTGTTCATTGAGAAAGGCAGTCTTGCAGCTGTGCAAGAACTGGGCTACAGTCTTGGAATATCCTTTCTTACAAACATTGTTTCTAAGAGTCCTCAAGCTCCTTTTCCAGCATGTCCCATTAAGAAAATACTGTATCAAGATGAAGATGAAAGTAGTTCTCAGAAGAGAAGTGTCATTGTCTGTCAGAACAGAATTGAAGCACAAGCGAAAAGTATGAATCAGACACAACATGATTTAAGCCATACTTCTAAACCTTCACCCTCTGTTGCTGTCAAAACTAGCAGTAGACCACAAGTAACAAAACCAACTGAAACCCTTCACAACTTATCACTGACTGAAAGGAGATGGCTGAAAGAAAGCCCTGTGAGCTATACCAAGGTTCATGAAACTCCTGGAACTGTGGAGGATCAGAGCAGAGGTGGTTTAGTGAAAAGGAACACAGTACTGCCTCAAATGCCTTTAGCAGAGAAAGAAATTGCAAGCAATGAACCAGGAAGCAGTGGTCAGCTCTTAAGAGGAAAGGCTGCAGAGATGTCATTAAAAAGACCGCGTCCGCCAGTCTTGTCTCTGCCTGGTACGTCGGAATCTACATTTTTGTTGCGAGAGGCAGGAAAAGGAAATGGTCAAGGTGAAGACAGGAATTTGCTATACTACTCAAAACTAGGGCTAGTAATCCCATCTAGTGGATCTGGTCCAGAAAACCAAAGTATTGACAGAAGTGGGCCACTTGTAAAAAGTCTCCTTCGAAGATCACTGTCCATGGACAGCCAGGTTCCTATTTACTCACCTTCTGTTGATCTAAAGCCTTCACAGGTATCGTCATCCTCCTCACCGGGGACTGTTGATTCCCAGAAGACATTTAATGTTGTATCTCAAAAGTCATCCTTGAAAGAGTCATCAGAGAAGTTAGTCATAGATGAAAAACCACAGGTAATACACCCACATCGCCTTAGATCTTTCAGTGCCTCTCAGTCAACTGATAGGGAGGTTGCTTCCCCTCTCACAGAGGTGCGAATAAAAACTGAACCTAGCAGTCCACTTTCAGATCCTGCCGAAATAATAAGGGTTACAGTGGGTGATACTTCAGCATCAGCAAATAAAGACTTTCCTTTTAAAACTGAGGATGATCACAAGGAACCAAGTAGACTTCCAGCAAAAAGGAGATTTCAAGCTGATAGAAGACTGCCATTTAAGAAACTGAAGGCAGATGAGCAGGGTTCTCCTGGATCAGAAGATAACTTCGAGGAAGGCTCAAGCCCTACACACCTTGATGCTGATTTTCCTGATTCTGATGTCAGTAAAGATGAATACAGCGAGATGGAAGAAGCAAGACCAAATAAAAAATTCAAATGCAAGCACTGCCTTAAAATTTTCAGATCAACAGCAGGTCTTCATCGTCATGTTAACATGTATCATAATCCAGAGAAGCCCTATGCTTGTGACATCTGCCACAAGAGATTTCACACAAATTTCAAAGTGTGGACACACTGTCAGACACAGCATGGAATTGTGAAGAATCCATCACCAGCTTCCAGTTCGCATGCTGTTTTGGATGAAAAATTCCAAAGAAAACTGATTGACATAGTGAGAGAGAGAGAAATTAAAAAAGCTCTGATCGTTAAACTAAGACGTGGCAAGCAAGGTTTTCAGGGACAGTCTGCTTCACAAGCACAACAAGTCATCAAAAGGAATTTAAGATCGAGAACCAAAGGAGCCTATATTTGTACTTACTGTGGGAAAGCTTATCGTTTCCTCTCGCAATTCAAACAGCACATAAAAATGCACCCAGGGGAGAAACTAGTCGGAGGAAATAAGGCTCCTAAGCAGAAAGATCATATTCATATTGAAAGTCCAGTAGAAAACAAAGAGGTTTATCAGTGCAGTCTCTGCAATGCTAAGCTCTCTTCACTTATTGAACAGGGAAATCATGAGCGACTGTGTAGAAACGCTACTCTCTGTCCTTACTGCAGCCTTAGATTTTCTTCTCCAGAGCTGAAGCATGAGCATGAAAGCAAGTGTGAATACAAGAAGCTGACTTGTCTTGAGTGTATGCGTACCTTTAAATCATCCTTCAGTATTTGGCGTCATCAAGTTGAAGTTCACAATCAAAACACAATGGCTCCATCAGAGAACTTTTCTTTACCTATCCGGGATCACAATGGAGAAATAACTAGTTCATCGAGATTGCCTCCTCAGTCAGAATCCAATAAAATGAACAATTTTGTTGCTGCAAAGGAAGATGGTGTGTTCAGTGACTCATCGGAACAAATAAATTTTGATTCTGAAGACTCCTCATGCCTACCTGAAGATTTAAGTGTCTCCAAGCAGTTTAAAATTCAGATCAAAGAAGAGCCTGCAGATGATATAGAGGATGAGGTCACTGAAACAAGCAGAGAACCTAAGGAAGTAGTCTCCAATAAGGATGCAGGTTTGTGGCCCTGTGAAAAGTGTGGGAAGATTTTCACTCTACGCAAGCAGCTGGAGCGTCACCAAGAGCTCTTATGCTCCGTGAAGCCGTTTATTTGTCACGTGTGTAATAAGGCCTTCCGAACCAATTTTCGGCTGTGGAGTCACTTCCAATCTCATATGTCACAGGCTGCAGAGGAGTCCACAAATAAGGAGCCTGAGATATGTCCACCAGCTAATTCCCCATCACCACCACCCTTACCTCCACCCCCACCTCTCCCCAAAATCCAGCCTTTGGAGCCTGATAGTCCAACGGGCTTGTCCGAAAGCTCCACTACTACTGAGAAATTATTTGTACCACAAGAGTCAGACACACTCTTCTATCATGCTCCACCACTCTCAGCAATCACATTCAAAAGACAATACATGTGTAAACTCTGTCACAGGACTTTCAAGACAGCTTTTAGTCTTTGGAGCCATGAACAGACACACAATTAGCTTTAACAGATACCTTAAAGAGCTGGTTCAGTGGGGGCTGTGTTCAGGATCTCGGATGCATGCCATATAAAGTAGAAATCTAGGAGGATCAAAACAACGGTGAAAAATTTGGAGTTCGTGATGATGCTTGGATTTGCAGATTAAGGTAAACTAGGTTAGTAGGCAGAAAGCAGAGTAATTTAAAATACTGTGGTCTGGCATCTAATAGTAACAGAAGAATTTTTATTTCGTTTAACACTGAAATATGATCACATCTGGATTGTATGCATGGATCTTTCATCCTATGGTGTTGGTGTGTGCGTGTGTATTATATATAAAGTTATATATTAAATGAAAGAGCAACAACAATTTGGATTCTAACTGTAAGTTTATAGTAGTGAAATACTGTAACCAACATAATTTTTTTTTTTTTAAAGAAACCAACACACAAGCTCCATATAAATAGTTGCCATGCGCTTGCATCTAGGGAGAAAGTGGATGGAGTGTCTTGCTGTATTGACATAGGTCTTATAAACCTTTAGCAATAACAAGTAAACCTCAAGTTTGAGTAAACCTGATGTTATTGGATATGAATGTCTGATATTTTAAGGGAACATATAATTGTTTTGTTGTTATATGGAACTTGTGCAAATTAAAATAGAATCTAAAGTCAGCAATATTATTACTAGGATTTTATATAAAAAGTAGCAGCCAGACTGCTTTCAGCCATTTAATTGTAAGTTTCTAAGGAAAACTGGGGGAGAGGGTACTTTGCTTTATATAACGTCCCAAAGACTAATTTACTATAGATACTTTGGTAGCTAAAGTCATTGTATTAACAGCCATCATAATGCAAATGGTACTGTTTGTAACATGAACTAAGATTGAATGGATGTCAGACAAGTTTCATAATTTTGTTTCCACTATTTGTACAACTATTTGTAATTCTAACTACAAAGGAATGTATAACTATTAAATAAAAAAAAAAAACCAGCTTGTTAAGGGACAGAAGATGAGTTGTGTTCCTACACACAGTAATAAGCTTGGCCATGAGTACAAAGATATGTTTTAACAAAAACTGAAAATGTAAATATTTATATAGACATCTGTATAAATGAAGAAGTATGTATTTGAAATTTGTATTAAGCATACATATCCAGCTCAAAGCAGAGGAAAAAACGTCACACTACAATCACTGCATTTTATGAATACAATGCATAGAATATTTCTTTCTGCCGCTTTCTATCATTTGTGGTACTGTGTTGCAGTTTTCTAATTTGTTGAAAATCGTGGTAATAATGAGCTTCAGGTATTCCATGTGGTTCCATTATTTTACCTCAAATCACAACTGGAGCATTTTGTGTAAGTAGGATCATAGATACTTACTAGAAGCTAGAGTAAGGGTCCAAAATTATTCTGTAAGTAAAAGAAATATTTACCAAGGAGTAGGTGGTAAACTAACAGTGAAAAATTCTTCTGCTAGAATTAAATTTAATGGAGCGGTGGTGGATTAAAGTGAACGTAAATTATGCAAACAGTATTTATGATCCTGACCAACCGTACCCCATGTGGGTTGGGAGAGGGGGATTGCATTCCACACTCCCTAGTCTGAGCCTGGTCTGTGCTCGTTGAAAGCAACAGTGGTTTGTTCACCAATTTCAGGGGGAGCAGGAGCGAAACTTTAATTGTGTATGTAACAGTGATTTTTTTTTTTCAGCATCCTAAACTCGAAAGTAAAAAGAATTGCAAGCTGACACTAAGATTTAGCAAAATTAAGTTCAAGTGTAACTCCTAAAGGTGGGCATCCTCAGGCACACACAGGAGCAGATTTTTCTTAGCAAAAGCCCAAGTGTGCCACCATTTTTCTCCAACAGATTTTTTTTATTTTTTTTTTTTTTCCGGGCAAGTCAAGTTTAAAAGAATTGGCTCAGGATGGACCACTGACTTTTTTCAGCTACCAAAAAAATTGCAATGTTAGTTTCAAGCCTCTTCTGTTTCATTTCTGATTAAAATCTAGAATTGTTACTAAGCACTTCTAACAGTGATATTGTCCTTTTTTGTGCTCTTTCAGGCAAATTGTATCTGAAAATGATTACACTAAGTTGTTAGAATATCAGTTAAACTCTTTCAGTGTCATTGCAATTAAAACAAGGTACTTGTTTAATAGTTGCATTTCTAGTTACCAACTTTTTTATTCCACCTAATAAGACTAAATTTATTTCTTACCAGAAACAATTTCAAAATGAAATGGTTATTGCACTGAACCTGGTTTAACAAAATCAGAAAAAGATAAAGCTTCGCTAAGTATCCTTTAAATGCATTTAAGAAACCTGTGCATATAAAATATGAACGTGTTTTTGTAAAATTGTTCCTAAGTTTTCCCCATGATTCCTCTACACAACAGTCTGAAAGTTTGTATGTAGCCTTGCAAAAATCCGATGACAACTAGTTCAGCTATGTCATAGTCATCTAACTGGGATTCTGCTATGTGATATGATAAACTCTACATTCTTTAAATCAAAAGCTTGTACAACATCTTTGAAGAAACATCGACTTTTTTCCTAGTATACTATATATTATTAAAAAATCCATACAATATTTTTGGTCTAAATAGCCTCCTTCTAAGTTTTTCTTTAGTTGTTGAGGGAGTTTTTTGGATTTTTTTTCAGTTTTGAACTTTGAGCGTGTTCTGTGGGTTTTTTTTAAATTCAGTTCCTGTTGCTTGGTAAAGGAGTTCAGGATCTCTGAAGTTTAAATATGAGATGTTTATATAGCAGTTCTGGTTTTCTATTAGCTTTTATACAGTATCTTAAAAAGCCCTTGATAGAAGTGTTTATTTTGGAGGATATGGAGTAAATATGCTTCCACTTATATAACTTTAATATATGTTTTAAAAGTTAAATTATGAAAAAAATGTTAGTTGCTTGTTTATAAATAAAGGTCTTTTGAAGAGTGTCTAGTTTGGCCACAGCCAAAATAAAAGGCAAATTTATTGATACAAAAACCTGTCTTCATCATATTTTGTTTAATTGTGTAGCTGTGTACTAAAGTGACACAAAGTTTGAGGTCTTGTTAAATATAAAAAGTGTTTTGCTTTTTATCTTACAATTTGTGACAGGAATGTGCAGATGTTTTAATATATAGACTAGAAAATTTAATTATTTCTTTTTTTTCTATTTTTATAATCCGTCAGATAAATCTCAGAGAACTAACCTGCTTCGGTGCAAGTACAGTGGAAACTTCCATTGCATTTAAGAGGAGCAGGGTTGAGCCATGAAGTGTATTTTGCTTTGGGACTTATTTTCCCTTCAGGCACTGTGTTGGCAAAGTGTCTAAGCCTATGGTTAAATTCCATTCAGATCAGTCTTAATTTTTTTAAACATGTGCTTATGTTCTTTGCTAAATTGGGACCATGATCAACCATTGAAAGTAAGCAATGGCAGAGAAATACATAGATTTTATTTTTTTTTCAAGTCCTAGAACCAAATGTAAAATGAATTTTCCTCTACCTAAAAACTGCATATACAGCTAGGGTATAATTCTGTAGTTTTAAAAAAACAAAGGACGTGAACCAGTAATAATACCTCTCTTCTCGTCTCTACTTCTTGTATCTGTGCTTTTTCTTTGCTCTTTTTTTTCTTTTTTTTTTTTTTTTTTTTTTTTTTGCTAAGGGGGAGTGAAACACCCTGTGGCAATTAAATGAGCAGATAATCTGCTGAAGCAGTAGGTGACACTAGAGTTTGTCTTGTGCATTTCAGAATGGAGATGTCACCTTACCCATGAACCAAAACACAGCTGTAAGAGACTTGTTCCTGCATTTCCTATTTAGGCAAGCCTTCTAGTGACATCCAGTAGAGTTTTTGTCTGATGTTGGTTGGTTGTTTTCCCCCAAGTAGGGCATGCAGGTTTGGTCTGAAGCTGCATGTACTCTGTTTTTGTTCCAAGCTTCCAGTGGTAAAACTAGAAGTTCCTCATATGGGATAAGGACAGTCTATGCCTACCTTCTTGGCGCTAACAGTGAGGGTGCAAATATATGGCATGAGCCTGTAATCTGGCATGTGCCTATACTGTTCAATAAAATTGTTTACATTTTCCTACAAGAAGATTTAGATAAAAATCAAAGCAAGCTTAGGGTTTGGGGGGTTTTTTTAATGTTGCTGTTAATGAATCAGTGTTAAAATCTTTTTTGTTTGTCTTTGTTGAACACAGCCTGATAGTATTTTTTAATGTCATTGATTCTTGTTTATTTAAAATGACTTGTGAAAAACTGTACTATAACTGTTGTACATAAAGGGACACTATCAAGAAAAAGGTTTTATACAGTATATGTACTTATCTGAATTAAGAATACTTGATATTAGTAAAATCTAATAATTTAAAAACATTAATTGAGTCATAACACTTGAGCTGCTTGGGCATGAAAATGCCTATCAAGGGCATCCTCAATTGTTTCAAGGATGTCTGAAAAATGTATGTGAATTCTGTGGGCTGAGCTTATTTTTCATGTTGCATTTTCTCTCACTATTCCAGAATAAAGGACTCAATCTATTTTTTGTTTTCCATTTTCTCAGAGATACACATTACCTTTTAAAGACACAAGCTTCCCACTGCTGCAGCAGCACCTATAATTAAAATATGTACGTAAAATCAGAACAAACTGTCTTTTGCAATGTAACATGCAAAATACATATAAAGTACACATTTAAGGCTTATTCTTGACAGTGTCCCTTTTTAAAAAGCAGGAAAATGGGATCACTTTTAGTGCTTGGGTACAGGGGAGTAGTTTCCTACAGTTTCTAGAAATTGGAATTATCCAATATATTTGCTATAGAATTTTCCAATTAGTTACACAAAATCACTTGTCATTTTAAAGGATTATAGAGGTAAGACAAAAGAAGCTGGTTTTATAATCCTGTATACCTTATAGACATTGTATATCAGTTCAATACACCAGTGTTGAATTTTAATTAAGGATGGATTTTTACTTTTTTTAGGACTGAGACTTAATAGCTTAAGGTAACTTTTTCTTTAATGTAATGTAAATCCATTGCTGCTTTGTACAACTTTTCTACTGTGTGTTTTCTTTACTTAGATCTTGACTAAGAAATTTTGGCGTCCAATAAACATATACTTTCTTTTGAATTACTGTGTCTTATACTGGAATCTCTTGGCAAAGTGTGATGTTATTGTACATACCATTTGTGTCTGTGGGATGGGAATTTTGTTTTTAAAAGAGCATTTTTTTATATAGTTGTTGGATATAAATGATAGTTTTTGCCTTACTAAAATAATGGCTTATTGTTTGCTTTAGTAAGTGCCCACCTGAATCTTCTACTGGAAAGTACAAGAAAACTAACTGCTCTAAATCTCTTAAAAACTTGAGCACAGCCCAAATTCTGCTTCCTGTGCAGTCAGTGATTAAAACGGGACTTTGTGGAAGCAAGGTTACATCAACTGAGTATCTTTTTCATCTAAAACAACTGAACCAGATGTTTGAAAATACACTGTCAGGAATGTTTATGATATTTTGCAGTGCTCTCATTAAAGCAGTTTTGCTGCTTGCATTTCCCTCTTCAAAAACCCTTGTGTGGGTATGTAGTGTATGGATTCCCATGATGCATGAAATGATCTCTGCATCTTTTGGGAACAGGGTTTACTAGGCTCCAGTCTTCAAAGTAGATAAGACCTTGCTCTGAAAATTCTTAGGCCAGTTTTCTCAATTTCTTGGCCTCCACATTTGCTGTCCTTTGCTATTTTTAATTTGTGCAGTTTGGTTGAACCCATTGACCAATTTCACTCACATTTAATAGGGGAGACAAGGTCTCAAGAGTTTGTCTGCAACAGGTTTCAAAAAATCACTGACTGGGTAGCAAAGAATGGTCTTAGAGGGAAGGATAAGATTTGCAGTGAAAGCATGTGCCTGAACAGTTATCTATGCTGTTTACTGCAGTGCTTCCTCACTGTGTGCATGTGTACTGCCTTGTCAGAGTAAGCGGGACTATAGGTCAGGTGAAACATACAGCAGAGCTGAAGTACCTGCCAAATGGTCAGAGTCAAGGGCTGAAAGAGCACTCCAAGCTCAAGAGGATTTGGGTCTTTGATGCTCCTTAATCCTCTTTGAAAACGGGGACAAAAGGGCTCCTGGCCTATCCCTCCGTGGAGTATCCCAGCGCATCAGAAGTTACATGAGCTGTGGAAAAGGCAAAGAGAGGACAGAGAGCTGCTCTCTGACTTGCTCACAGAGTCGTAAATCACCAAAGGTTTGGCTCCCTCTTTCTCCTTTCAGCATAAGGAACTCCTCCCAGCTCTTTCTGCATCCAGTTAAGATCTACATACAGTCCTCTCTGTTACTGTTTCAGAGTGCTTTAGCATCTGCTTAAATGCTTCACAGAAGATGTCTGCTCTGGAGACCATACAACCTATATTCAACATAAAAGTCAAGAAGCAAACCGAAATTTTAAGAAGTTACTCATAACACCAGGAGCATCATGCCTATTTTCATGGTTATTTTTTCTAATTCCAGTCGTTGCTTCTAAGACTCTGCAAACAAATCCAGTAACTTCTACTTACTTTTCCATTTACAGGATGTTTCTAGTCATCACTTTTTAAAATACACAAACACTAACAGGATATTTTTTACTATTTGATCTAAATTGATAATATTTCTATTTCCAGTCCTGAAATACTCTGGCAATAGGAATTTCCAAGGTGTAGGCTGCAATAAAGCAGCATACAGAACTCTTTCACCACCTGTAAAGTGAAGGGGAAATAAGAGCACATTGAATGCAAAGCCAGTTTCTCATAATAAAGAATTTGCTTTAAATTGCCTCTGCAGTTTTGATATAACCTTTAACAATTCCTTAATGTCTTGTCAGTCCAGGACCTAGGAGGGATACAGTTCTTTGATGTCACAGAGCCCTGGTTGTAGTTAGTTATTAGCTTAAGCAGATGTTTTAGGGCACAGGCTCTCATCCAGTAACATGTATCTCTCCATTGGAATGCAGTGGTGTTAAAAATGAGGTAGAGATGAAGCAACATGACCTGCTGGGATTATTAGCATCCCAGGATGCTTCTGCTGGAAGGAAGAGATCATGCTGAGATCTGCAGGCAGGTGTCTGGAGGAACAAAGGGCAATGAGCCAGAAGAAGAGGTGGGAGAGGGTAGGATGACAACATCAGAAGAACGTAAGATATAGAAGAGAGCACATTGTGGCCCTGCCCAAAACAAGAAAAAATATCAGCTTCTGCTTTAAGGTGTCATTTGTGGTGAACACTGCTCTTTGGTTCCCACTTCTTCCTTTTTCCCTAATGAACAGCTACAAGTCCTTGGGGTTTGACACTCTCTAACCCTTTTTGGCTGACAAGAAACTGCATCCGTTCCTCTATGCTATGAAGTCTATGAAAGAGTTTAAGAGAAGAAAAACTTTCCAAAAGATTGTTTAATAGTATTTCCCCTACAGTATTGCACTGGGGGGAGTTTGGGTCCTTTTGGAACAAGCTTTGGATACTGCATGTTCTGAAGGCTTCACCAGGTGTGGCAACTATACCTGTGGAGATACACTCACAGTTTCTCCACCTTGGCACCTGAACCTGTGGTTCCTAAAAAAAGGAGGATCTAAAACCAGAGGAAAATCTATAGAACTGTAAATACAGCTTTATTGACCACCATCCTACTTACTCCTTCCACAGCTGGCTAGTCGTTGGCTTTGTGCACATCTCTTGCTCTGTGGGGCACACAGCATGGCATCCAGTTAATGTCAGCACTGACACAGCTGTTCCCACCCATGGGGGAAAGATAAAGACTTCCTTTCTGCATGGCAGCCTAGGGCTGGGATTAACAAGGCAGCTGCTATTTGCCACTGCCTCTTCAGTCATCAATCAACCAAGCAGCCAAATGCCACAAGAAGAAAACTTAGCTTTGTTAGCTTGCATTCAGATCACTTGTTTCAGGAGAAATTTGACTGAGGAATGTAGAGGTATGTAAATGCATTTTTTAAAAGCATGAGGAAAAAAACCCTGTAAAAATACCAAACTGTCACTCTGAATAATTCTGGAGGAAAATCACAGATATTAAAAATAGGATTTGTAATTGGGTAGTTTTTTAGCAAGTATTACTACAAGGCTCAGGAGGGGGAGAACCACGTAGAACCTTTGTTTTATGGAGATGATCCTATAATCTGTTATGTACCTCTAACACTGTGAACAGGCGCTAGGAGGAGCCAAAAACAGAAGACTGCACCATCACAATCACCTGAAGAGCCACCCTGGAAAGCATCTTACCAAAGGTGAATCCCTCTCTCTAAATGTATGTATGTATGTATGTACATAAAAATGCATGTGAGTGTGTTTAAATATGGCTTTGTTACATGGCAATTGCTGAGTTTAGAGAAAATTCCCTGTTAGTTCAAAGGCATATTGTAATACACTTTTGTCTAAAAGCTGTCTTCTCCTCCAGTATTTCCTTCGCTAAGCATATAGTCAACACCCTTGAACATAATGTGAACTCATGACTGAGGAGTTAAAAGCTTTTTACCTGCTGCCTGTGCCATAACACACTGCATTCTCCTTCAAGTAACTGGCAGGATTTGTCTAATAACGGTGTTGTGAATGAGCCTGTACCCATGCACTCCAGACTCAAAGTGTTCTAACCTTGCACATTACCCATGGGGGTGTGCTCTGGGATAACATGCAACACAAAACTGGTACATGCCCTTGGATTTTCTTAGCCTTCTAGCTGAGTTGTAGCATTTTCACTGTTTTTAGAGGAGGACATGGGTTCTGACATTTTCCAAAAGCCTTCCTTTTATTTCATGCTGTTGCTATTAATTTCCTACAACATTGACAATCTCTTTTACTACTTACCAAGCCCTTTATTCTTTCTGATGCCCAGCATTCCCAAAGCCTTAACATCTTAACATCCTCAAGCGCATGTCTGAGGACATATGAGTGTTTGTACTGGATGGGAGAAGCACATGTCCCTGGGAAGTCAACATCTCCTGGGCTAGAGCCCAAAATTCAGGAGAGGCAGGAATCTCTCCAGTGGTTCCTCATCAGGACATTCTTCCACTCAATCTTGCACATGGGAAGCCTTAAGCATTTGGGCACAATGTTAACTCTGAGCTTCAATTAACCCACAGGCAAAAAACTTCATGTATCTGGAATGACCCGTCCTGCCTGGAGTGCCGTCCTTGAGGAAGTCAGCTCACGAAGCTGCTTAGAGTACAGGAATCTCCATCCCAGCACCATCACCTCTGGTGATACTTGCGCTCTCTGGTGGAGAGAATATAACTGGCTCCAGCAGGTGAAAAGAAGAATATGAAAGAACCGTGTCTGTCTTGTTTTAGTTTCTAAAAATTCACAGTATTTTCTTGAAGTCTGGTAAATATACTTTTAAAGAGTCATCATAATAGAAAAAATAATACTCTCAAAAATATTTTTCCTTCTTTCATTGCAGTATGACAGAAGTAGTAAAAGGAATGATCAGCAATCCCACACAGAGTCTGTTGTTAGCCTTTGTTCCTTTTGCAAAGTTGTGACCACTTAAGAATAGATTATTTATGCAGATGTTGGAGAACTGGCAAAGTGTGATCCTACAGAGAAAAGCAAAAGAGTTATAATATGACAAAATTATAAAAGACTTCTAAAATTAATGGATGATGACTAAAAACACCATGGTGCCATTATTTGTGTGCTTTCTCATGTTAGTTTTGTTTGGGTTTTTTCCTTGATAGGCTGTATTTTTGGTGCATGAATGGCTTCAAAAGAGAGTGCAAGTATCCAAGGTGTACCAAGTTGGGTCCATGGATGGTCTAACAAGATTGAAACATGGCTTTGCAGTTTCATTTCATGTCTGAATACATAATTTGAAACTATGTCTGGTCAAAATAAAACATTGTGACCCATTTGTTCTGAAACTTAGCCAATTTGTCAACACTTCTATTTATAGGGAACGGGGATTATTCGAGATTTTTTTTTTTTTAGGACCATGCCTATATATTAATAGCATATATAATAACAAAGCTACAAGAGCAATCTTCTGATGTAATGTCAGCTCCTGGCAGTGTGCCTTTTCTAAGCACTTAAGAGATGTAGGCATTTGGACAAAGAAGAACTAAGTGACCTAAATGAATTGGAAGATTTTCTACTATGAGGTCATGGTGGACATACTACTTTTTTTTTCAATGGAGATTTGTGCTTGGATAGATCAGATATCTCCTGATTTTTTAAAAGTGCCAAAAATAAGAATAGTGAGTCAAAGTGATGCTCTAATGATGTCATCATCTTGGAGCCTTTTTTGTATGGAGCAAGACTCCATTAAGAAGATGATGATCTCTGGAAGACATAAGTTGGGGGGAATTATTCCAGATCAAGAGCCAGCCCAATGCTAGCCAACTTGCCCCCACGCTAGGTCCTAGTGATGAAAGCTTGCTTAGTGGAACCTCCTTGGTTCCAGACTGCTGACCATCTTCCAGCAAGGCTTCTCTGGACATCCCACCTTTGTCCTTGTTCCAGCCCTTTGCACACCCATCACTTTCTTTCTCAGACAGCTGTCACCAAGCAGGAGACAGTGTTTCTGGTATGTCAAGCCATGGGAGACAAGATGGGTCACATGTGCTGTATCTCACCTAGAAGGGGGCTACAGAAAACAGGCTGGAGAGTACACCTAAGGGCAGGACCAAATGGAGGAGCACACCTTCTGTGCCTGTGCCTCTCCTAGCTCCACAACCCTGAGCAGACTTGCCAGGGTCAGCAGGTAGAAAGCCATGCCTGTTACCTGCCTCTGGCACAGCAGGTGAAAGAGTGGAAGGGAGGCTGAAATGCTACATGTGAAAGGAGAAATTGTCCACTCTTCCATGGTAAGTAACATGCTGAGGGGTCACATTTCAGGTGTGAAGATTGACAGGTCCACTTCTGTCAGCAGAACTGTCAGCGAAGAGTGTGCAGTGGTGTCAACTCAGGCTGACTGTTATGCTAGCAAAATCTCATAATGAACACACCATTATAGCCACCTCACAGGTAAAGGTGGCAACACACGGAGTCCCAGGACACTGGAAAAACCCCTGCTGACCAAAGTGCAGTTTGGCCAAAATAAGCACCTCTAACATTTTTATAGGGTCCTGACAAAGCACTTGCTTCAGACTTCATGTTAGACTCCATGTATGGCCTCTCATGAACCTTCTCTTTCTTTCATGTGTGTAAAAAAGTACACTGGTCCTCAGAGGCAGAGAATTAGTGGAAAAGGTTTGGATTAATTTTTCTCTCTGTGCATTGTAATTGTATACACGATCATTTAATTGCAATGATTGAGCCCACTGCTTTGTTGTTGTTCTGCTTACAGCATTAAAAATGAAACACTAAATAACCATTATCTCATCCCGCTCCCTTTGTTTATATCTACACCGTGAGACTCTTGGGTAGTCTCAGATCTTGTACTTTCCAGGTGCTAGATCTGAGTGCATACCCTGCTGTGCCCTATCCTGTGTGAGCCCCAGCATTCACTGTTCCCACATTTGCCTGCACCGAGTCCACGTCACCATTCCACCTGCCTCCAACAAACCTGGAAATTTCAAACAAATAGTTAAGGTCCTAAAATTCTGCCCACATTCTGTGGAGGGTGAAAAAGAGCACCTCTGGAAGCTCAGATGTCTGATGAACCCAGCAGCACTAGTTAAGGAGCAAGGTATTTATTTGTTGTTCGTGTGTCTAGGGTAGCTCTACCAGCAAAACATTCTAGTGGAGTCTAAGTCAGAGTGAAGTACAGATCTGCAGTTTTCTTCTTGCCTTTGCAACACAGAGAGTGAAATTGTTAACAAAAATCATACTTCAAAGGACCAAAACAGGATGTGTGAGGTAAGCATGATGAATGGTGCGTTTGTAACTCTCGTGTTCCAGATCCCTTGTAAAATCAACTCTGTATCCATCATCTCACTCACTTTACATTTTCTAAACTTGCTTTGCAGCCATCACTGGCAGAGATACATAACTACTAATTAAAAGAAAATTGGGATTTGGTCAATACAGAAGTTCCTTAATAGAAATACAGCACATAGCAGAGCCTAGGAGCAAGTCAGAATCACAGTTCCCAGCTTCAAAGTACACGGAATTACAAAAAACTAATTAGTAAATCACATCCCCAGAGCTATGCTTTGATGGGTAAGATCCTGAATGTTCAGGGAGGGCTATTCCAAATTCACAGGTGCATGAAAAAGAGAAATAATTAAATATCAGCTGCCACATATTTTTGCTATACTTCAAAAGTAAAAATGTAAAATATTTCTAGTAACAAGGCAGTTGATAAAGTTCTGTAAAGGAAAACTGTTCTTAATATCTCAATGTAATCTTTTACTCTTTCCTGTCATTTCATGTTCAGTAATTAGACTCACAAAATTCCTGCCAGTTAAAGAAAAATGTCTACATAGCATATGTGGGGAACTGGAACAAGGGCAGGTTTGTCTGCCACTGTGTCAGAAATCCCTGAGCTATCTGCAGACAAGCTGGTACAGCACAGTGCAGTGCTGAGTAAAGACACTGGTTTGGATCTCAAAATGAATGTGCCTGACTGATAAATCTGGTCCCTCAGCAGAGTCAATTAACCTATGTATGGTGCTGTGCTAACACAGCACTATGGCTCCGGTTGTGGATCTCTGGAGATCTCAGCAGCTTGCTCCTTGGCTAGCACGTAAGTGTTCTCTGAATCACCTGCCTGGAGTTGGGCAGGCAGGAGACAGCTGGTCAGTGAATGGAGCACTAGATTTCCCCATGTCCCAGGCAAGTACCTCGACCTCTGAGTAGCCCATTCTTTGTATGCCCATACAGTAAATTAACTACAGCAAATGATAAAGCTATGTTCTGGCTCTATTGAGTTAGCAGCTTATAGGTGCAAATGTGGACAATCTATTTACAACACAAAATGATCAAATTGCTTCTCAAGCAACAACCTGCTCCTCCTCCTGGAGGCCTAGCCCCCAAATTCATAAATACTGTATTAAATGTTGGTGTAACAGCTCTTCAGGAATCTCAGGCCCCAGAGAAAAAGGTGAAAGTTTGGAGCAAAGAAGACATACCCTTAGTGAAAAAGGATCAGGTCAAGGAATATCTAAGCAATCTGAACGTGTAAGTCCATGGGCCATGATGGGATGCACTCACAAGTGCTGAGGAAGCTGATAGATGTCATTGCAAAGCCAATCTTGATCATCTTTGAATGATCATGGTGGTTGGAAGAAGTGCCTGAGGACTGGAGGAAAGCAAATGCCACTTCTAACTTCAAGAAAGGCAGGACGAAGGACCCTGAGACCTACAGACCAGTCAGCCTCACCTCAACCCCTGTTAAGGTGATGGAGCAGCTAATCCTGAACACTATTTCCAGTCACACAAAGAACAAGAAAGTCATCAGGAGTAGTCAGCATGGATTCACCAAGGGGAAATCACGCTTGACCAACTTGAGAAACTCCTACAATTAAACTACTGTCTTGGTAGATGAGGGAAGGATGGTGGACATTGTCTACCTAGATTTTTGATACTGTCTCCCATAAGATCCTCATAGGGAAGCTGACAAGGTGTGGGCTAGATGAGCAGACAGTGAGGTGGATTGAAAACTGGTTGAATGACTGCACTCCGAGTGGTGATCAGTGGAACAAAGTCTAGTTGGAGGCCAATAACTAGTGGTGTACCCCATGGGTCAATACTGGGTCCAGTCCTGATCAGCAGCTTCAGTAATGATCTGGATGGTAGGCAGAGCGTACCCTCTGCAAGTCTGCAAATGACACACAACTGGGAGGAGTGGCTGATACACCAGAGACTCACGATGCCATCCAGAGGAGCCTTGACAGGCCGGACAAATGGGCTGACAGGAACCTTGAGAAGTTTAGCAAGGGGAATGTGAAGTCCTGCACCTGAGGAGGAACAGTTCCAAGCACCAGTACATGCTGGGGGGCAACCAGCTGGAAAGCAGCTTCGCAGAAAGGACCTGGGGAGTCCTGGTGGACAGCAAATTGAATGTGAGCCAACAACATGCCCTTACAGCAAAGAAGGCTAATGGCATCCTGGACTGCATTAGGTGTGTTGCCAGCAGGCTGAGGGAGGTGATCCTT
>VZRW01012160.1:122969-166131 GCA_013398125.1 Aegotheles bennettii
GTGTGTGTGTGCATAGGGGTGTGTGTAGGTGCACATGTGTGTATATGTGTGTGTGTGTGTGCATAGGGGTGTGTGTGTAGGTGCACATGTGTGTATATGTGTGTGTGTGTGTATAGGGGTGTGTGTGTAGGTGCACATGTGTGTACATACGTGTGTGTGTGCATAGGGGTGTGTGTGTAGGTGCACATGTGTGTACATGTGTGTGTGTGTGCATAGGGGTGTGTGTGTAGGTGCACATGTGTGTACATACGTGTGTGTGTATGTACATGCGTTTGGTGGATGCTCGCAGGACTCTGCGGGAAGGAGCCGGCCGAAGGCGCAGTGTGAGCCCATGCGAGGGCCAGGCCAGGCCAGGCCAGCCGTTCCCCCCGTGGCCCCTGGCAGGGCTCGCACTGCCGATAAGATTGTTCGGGCGCAGGGAGGAGGAAACAATGGAAACTTCCCGGCCTGGGCGCAGGCCTGCGGCCGGACCTTCGGCAAATACTCCCAGAGCTGGGCTGCCACGGCGTTGTTTGGGCCGTGCGGAACCCGTGTGCGTGTCGGTGTAACGCCAGTGGCCAGCGTCCTCCAGACAGCAGCAGCATGGTGGGCTCTCAGGGTTTGGTCAGTTTGCTTTAACTCAGGTCAGGTAAAAGCTGCACAAAACGTGGCACCCTTCCCTTCCCATCCCATCCTACCCTTCTGGCAAAGGGCACGGCGTTGACCTCCCCGCTCAGTGGCTCATAGTGGTGTGCCTGGGTCCAAGAGCCGAGGAGGTCAGGTGAGGCTGTGGCTGCCTAATTCCCTGATCCTGAGGACTGAACCCTTGCTGTGTCAGTGGAAAATGCTGAGGCCAGACTACCTAGGAAGCATCATGCACGCAGGTCTCCACATTTGTGCACAGCCCTCTCCCTGGGTCTAGGAGGTTTCCCGGCAGCTCTGGCATGCTTTCTTCTTATGTGTCAGGGGACAGGCTGGCGGAGAAGGAAGAACAGAGCAACGCGTGTGTGTGAAAGATAAGGAAAGCAGCTTAACACTTTCCAGACATCCTTGTAAGTTAGGGCAGCAGAAAAAAAAGACTTTGCTGTCTCAAATTGCACAGTGCAGCTGAGAAGAGCATGGGTTGTGCTAAGAACTGAAGGTTTGCCTTACACTTGTGGAAGAGGAGAGCCCAGACAGCTTGGGCACAGGTGCTAGGAACTGAAACTAACTAGGAACAAGCAGGAGGTTCCCCTCCGCAGCCAGAGGCCAGAGCCGCTCTGACAGGGGCATGCACGCTCTGCCTCCCCGGGAGAGCAGCTGGAGCCATCTCTTGCCATGAGTTCACTGCCTGGCACTGCAGCGTGGCGTGGCTCCCGCTGTCAGCCTCCCAAAACAATGTCAGCGGAGCACTGCTAATGAAATTCCTGCCTGCAAAACAACCTCGGGTGGTGAGGGCTGGCTGCTCGGGGCGGGTAGCAGGTGGAGAACACAAGTGCTGATGTCTCTGAAAGTATGACCTCACTGCCAAAACAGGTATATGCTGTCTTTTCCTTGCTGTCCATGTGAAGACTGAATAGCTGTCACCACTGCCTGCCATCATAAGCAAGGAAGGACTGGGGAGGGGAAGGCTGCTTCCCTCACCTCTGCGAGATGATACTCGGGTTTTCTTAGTTTTGGCAGAGCCTAGTGCAGCTGTATTATGAGGCCAAGCCAAAAACACCTTTTAAAACTACAGCACTGTTTAATCCTTTCTCTAGTAGAACAGTTTCCCTGAACTCTGTCCCTGCTCATGGACTTCACTTTGTGCTGTGTACCTTGATACTCTGCTATAGGGAAAGATGATTAATGATTAGGCCCATAGTTATGTCCTAAGTATAGGTTTTCTAGCTCTACCCTGTGTTATGTAGTGAGGTGTCATGCAATTAATACATACAGGTTTTGACGTACATTTGCAATTCTGTTTCCAGTTCTTCCAGGAACTTCACTGGCAGTGCATTTTTGTCACTCATTTTCAAGTGATGGGTTCATCACCTAATGATGCTTCTTTTTTTCTTCTCTCTTAGGATTCACAGTTGCTTACGTTTGAGGAAGATGACCCACCAGAACCACTTGAGCTAGCAGTTAAACAAGTTGTTAGTGTTGTAAAGTCAGCTCAAGAGAAGGTAAACTTCAGTTTTGTTTTGTTTTTGTTTTTTTCATTGTACTTTTGGCAGGATATGCTAACTTTTCTGATTAGCATCAGTGAGTGTTTTATTTGTCGGTACTTCTGTGCCCTTGACCTAAGTCAGGGCTGGTGGGAGGCTGCCTTTGTAATGAACCTGTGCAAACTCTTCACGTTGATTCACTTCTTTTGCAAGTCATGAGCAGAGTGTGCTCCAGGGCTTCCACCAAGTGAACAATAACCAGGGATATGGCAAGTTTATAGGTACCCTTTGGTGAACTCATACAGCAGCCCTCTGTCCCTGCCCCCACCATCCGTATGATGGTTCCCCCTCCTACTGCTGAAGAGCAGGGTGGGGAATTCAAGAAGAAGGAAAGGGAGTTCTCCTCTGAGACAGGAAAAGGTCTTTGTCTGCCTCTTGCTGTTTGTGTTGCTGATTACAGGTTTGCTTCCTAAGTTGGAGCCGGGTAAGAATCAGTGGAACAGCTGCGAAGTCCTGAGGGTGAAGTCTTGACTCTGCTGAATCCTGTATTCAGTGAGGAGCAAATGGTCTCTTTCTCCCACCCCCTCCCCACATACTGGGAAGTGGTTTTGCCTATGCTTAGTGCATATAAAATTAAAATAAGGCAGAATGTGACTCTTGAAACAGGGTAAAAATGTATATGCGCTTATTAGCAACGATAGCTTCTGCATTTTCATCCTGGTGACTGTAACTACTAGTCACATCTGAACTGGTGCTCAGCTTTAGGCACCTGCATCAAATTAGCCTAATACTTTCTTCTTGTTTTGCTTTATTATTTTGGTTTGCTTGTCTGATTTAGATGTTGAGCGGCTCTACTATGATTCCTTTGAAAACTATGCATGTTTATCTGCCTGATACACAACTTACAGGCACACCCTGATTGGTGGCAGCTGGGAATTGCCAACATGTAAAGTTGTTAGTGCACTTGTTCTTTCTATTTTTTTCCTCCTTTTTTCTTTTTTCTTTTTTTTATCTTTCCTTTCCCTGTATCAGTGGTCCCTGCCCCAGCAGCAGGACTAGAGACTGGAGTTGGTAGGGCTGTAGAGTTGGCACTAGTGTCACTCTGTGCCACTGGAAGACACCACGATGTGAAATTGTAAGGAGAGTTGACTGCTAGGTCTAAAAGTGGTGTGCTGTATAATGTGTGAAGCCAGCAACCGAAGGAGATCTGCTACAAATAAAAGCTGGTGACTAACAGCACAAAGACAGTACAGTGCAGTGTCTAAAACATTGCTGGAAGGTGGTCAGGGCTGCAAATCATTTGCATGGGAGATTGCCAGGAGGTTTGGGTCTGCTGGCTGCTCCTGGCCAGCATCAAAGTTCAGCAGGGGTGCATGGGGTGTACTCTGTGCTCAGAGTACTGTGCCCATGGCTGGGCCGTGATGAGAGCAGCGTCTCGAGGCTAAAACCTGCTTCAGTCTTGCCAGAACCAAGGCACAATGCTGCAGTCCTGGGCTTTCCCGAGGTCACATTGTACTACTAGGAACTCCTCCACTGCTGTCCTCAGTTAACTTCAGTGTTTGTTTAAATGTAGATTCTGAGTGGCGTAGCAGCAAGGTAAGTTAGTGCCTGTGGTGCCCTGTGGGCACCTTAACCTGCTGTGGTTAAGGTTGGGCAGCAGAAGGTAGCAAGTTCTGGCTCCGCCAAAGCCTGGGGAACTGCTGGCTGCTGTAGGGCTGCTCTCCTGCTCTCCTCTGCCCATGGCTTTACAATCCAGCATCTTCGCTTGTGCAGACTCTGGTCCTTGTCTGACCTTGGGTTGAGCCATTTCAGTATGTTAATCGAGTTGTTATACTGCAGCTAGCAATCTAATATGGTTTTGTAGCAGCTTAAACCACTATAAGCACATTTAAAAATGTATTGGATTAAACCAGGTTTGGTTACGTAAACTGGGTTGTTCTAAAATGTCCCCAAACCCATTTCCATAATCTTGTGCACAGCTGCTGGAAAAATTTCTCTGAATTATTCCTTCAGATAATGTAAAACCTGAATATTTATTTGGATTTCAGTGTATAATAACCTTAGAGTGGCACTTGGGTAGCTACTTTCCCTCCTTTCCTCCAGTACTGTCTCCAGTTCTGGAGTCCCTAGCATAAGAAGGACATGGAGCTGTTGGAGCGAGTCCAGAGGAGGGCCAGGAAGATGATCAGGGGGCTGGAGCACCTCTGCTATGAAGACAGGCTGGGAGAGTTGGGATTGTTCAGCCTGGAGAAGAGAAGGCTCTGGGAAGACCTCATAGCAGCCTTTCAGTACCTGAAGGGGCTCCAGGAAAGCTGGAGGGGGACTTTTTACAAAGGCATGGAGTAATAGGACAAGGGGGAATGGGTTCAAACTCAAGGAAGGTAGATTTAGACTGGACATTAGGAGGAAATTCTTTCCTGTGAGGGTGGTGAGGCACTGGCACAGATTGCTCAGAGGAGTTGCGGCTGCCCCCTCCCTGGCAGTGTTCAAGGCCAGGTTGGATGGGGCTTTGAGCAACCTGGTCTAGTGGGAGGTGTCCCTGTCCATGGCAGGGGGGTTGGAACTGGATGGTCTTTCAGGTCCCTTCCAACCCAAACCATTCCATGTTTCCCTAAATGCATATGTTCCTCTAAACACCTCAGGAGTTCTCTCACATGGTAATTATCACTCTTACGTATTCCTCCAGTAATACCAAGGGCCCAAAGGAGGTTTTTTCGGTGGTGTTTTCTTCCCACCTGTCTCTGCTCTTCAAACTCTTTAATCTTTGCATATGAAATTGAAATCTCTCTTCACAGCTTGTCCAAACTCAAACTTCTGATTCATGTTTGTAACTCACTGCTGGTGTGACTGGCTCTGAATGTAGTTTGTGATCATATGCTGCATGTTTATCAATGTTGCAGCATCCCGCAGAGCTCTGTGCTTGCCTGAGGCATCAGCTGGCACAAGACTGTTTTCCTGTAACCGGTTCAACATGCTGCTTTACTTGTGATCTGTATGGCAAGAGCACATAGGTGCCTTGTTTCAGCAGCAGGGCTTGATTTATTGCGTGGCATTTCAAATATGTATTTGACCTTGCATCAGAGAGGTTGTGGTCATCAAAGGAATTGGAGGATTGAGGGTGGGAGGTCAAAATAGGCAGTAAACATGGGGTGTGTAATACTTTAATGCAGCTGTATGCTGATAGAGCCTTGTGCTATGTCTTTTGTGGTGGGTGGTCCTCTGTCCTCTTGAATGCTGGGCCATGGAGCACAGCCAAGTGATGAACCTGCTTGGTGCTGGGAGTGAACCTCCTGCCTGGGAAAGCTCGTGTGCAGTCTTGCTCTGAAACAATACGAGATTGCCAGCCAGACTGTAATTATTACTGCTGACAGCCCTGTTTAGGACCAGGACACACACTGACGTGCAGCACGCAGGTATATATGTACTGTCCTTGCCTTGAAGAAGCTGACAGTCATGAAGCTGGTGTATGCTCCACAAAGCAGTGCTGCGGACACGGTTGGGGAAGCTGCTGGTTGTGAGCTTGGCCAAAGCCATTGTGACAGGGACAGAGCTGCTCTGTGGCTGAAGGTTACACCACACTGCATCTTGACAAAGCCTCTATTTATACATCGCCTTCACTCTGACTTTGGGCCAGAGCCTAAATGTATAGAATGAAGTGGCCTGTTTTCATTGTGTGGCGTTGGTTGTTTTGTTTTAATAAAGTAAACATTAGCAATATTATTAGCTAATTCTGCCAACCTTTCCATTACTGCAGTCTATTTTCTTAGGCTTTGAATTTCACAACAACAAAAAAGGCAACAAAAAAGGTGATTCTGTTGCTGGGAACTTGGCATAGAGGGTTTGGATGGAGCAGGCTACAATAGAAATCTCCTTTTTCCTGCATCGTGCTTAAATAGAAAGGGGTAAAATGCACTCAGAGAGCCATTCCTTTAATGAGTGATAATAAATTGCTATACAGTGGGTGACTGTCTTGGATCGCAACAGCCAACGTCAAATATGAAAGCGTTATTTTTGCATGATCAATCTTGCTGGGGAAAATGGTGGAGAGAAAAGAGAACTGTTTTGCAGGCTTGTGAGACATCCTGTTTTCCCAGGAGCTGTGCAGCGTGCCCAAAAAGGTCTTATTCACGCACACGGCTGTTGTAGCTTCATCTTGGTATCACTTTGTTTGCAGCCACCCTGCTGCGAGCTGGCAGCCTGTGTTTGTGCTGTGCTGGGACAGCAGGGCTTCCAGTTCCACTTGCTCTGAAGCAGGTAGAGACACTGTGGAGCAAAGGCTGCTTGCTCCTCCAGGAAAGACTGGTTTCTTGTCATCACTGCTACACTACTAACTAGGACTCAGTTACTACGTGTGTTTAGTTTGGATTTTGGTGGGTTGAACTGCCCTGACCATCATGTGCAGTTCCTATTGTCCTTTAACTCCCGGTTTTGCTTGAAAAGCTGGCTTGGAGCTTTGCTGCTTTAATGACTGGGGTTATTTTCCAAGCCAAAGTGGAATCCTGGCCCATGCATCTTTTTTGGCTTTTTTTCCTGTTGTTTTTGTTGTTGTTTTGTTTTTGGGTTGTGGGTTTGTGGTTTTTTTAAAAATTTATGTACTAATATATTCCTTTATTCTTAATGTATTTACTTTTCTTCCCTGGTGCTTGCTGTCAATAAATACGTAATGAAGGAATTATATTTCCTTCTAGTCTTTGTTTACTTTGGTATGGTGGGATGCCCCTGGCTGGATGCCGGGTGGCCACCAAAGCCGCTCTATTGCTCCCCTCCTCAGCTGGACAGGGGAGAGAAAATAGAATGAAAAGCCTGTGGGTCGAGATAAGGACAGGGAGAGATCACTCACTAATTGCCCTCACAGGCAAAACAGAAACTTGACTTGGGGAAATTAGTTTAATTTATTACCAATCAAATGAGAGTAAGATAATGAGAAATAAATCAAATCTTAAAACACCTTCCCCCCACCCCTCCTTCCCAGGCTTAACTTCATTCCTGATTTCTCTACCTCTTCCCCCTGAAGCAGCACAGGGGGATGGGGAATGGGGGTTGGTGCCTGACAGGCTCCGTTGTAACTTGCTTCTAGCTTTCACGTTCTTGCTCACGGTACTGTCCTCTCCCTCTCAGACACGTCCCTGTCCACCTTAACATGGGAATGATGGAGTACAAGCTTGTGAGGGGACCCTACTAAAATAGACAAGATGATGTAATGGATCTAACCTACCTAAGAGCTGAGTGTCTTGTCAAAGGAAGACCTCAGGGTTGGGATTGGTTTGCTTCTGTGGAGATAGTACAGGTTTTGGCCCTGTCAGGTCGCCTGCCTGCCTTCCAGCTGTGACTGCAGATGTGTGTGGGCCTCCTCTAGGCTTGTGCCACATCTGCCAGCCTGGCATAGGGGTCAGGGATGCCTTAGCACCCCAATGGCACGGTGTGCCTGTGTTTCTGCAACTGAATCTCTCTCCAAGCTACTGTAGTGTAAACTGGGAAACCTCTTCCGAGTTTTATCGTCTTCTGTTTGTCTCTGTCTTCAGCTATGCTGTCTCCCAGATGGTGTGTAAAGACTTAAAATCATGGAATCATTTTGGTTGGAAAAAACCCCATCAAGTCCAACCTTTATCCCAGCACACTACCACTAAGACATGTCCCTTGTGTGTTAGTGAGGCCAAACTAGCAAGTCTATTTCTAGTATTTATTTATTTTCCCCCTTCTTAAGTAGAAGTACAGCTTCCTGTCCTGGCACCATTTGATACTCACTGTACTTGAGAGGCAGATGACAGTTTTCCCCATCCTGTCTCCTTGTACTCCCTTCTTGTTTGTTTTATTTCTCCCCCCCCCCTTTTTTTCACTTTTTTGAGTTTGTGTGTCTGTCAGTCTCTAAGGAGCGGATAAATTCGCTTGTTTTATCAGTTTCTTCTTTGTTCCTGTTGCTGATGCGGTAACTTTCTCTCCCGTTCACTCATTCCGTCACTCACCCTGCCTTCACCCTGGTGTTTATCATCATTTTGGAAAACCGCTCCGCAGTTGTCTCATTATATTGGCAGGCAAACTTGCTTCTAAAAACCTTCCTGGGTTAGACATTGTATTTATCTTCTCTCCTTCAATTTGTCAGTGTCATTTGGTAAACTGCTTGGTAAAGAGGGAATGGTGAAGAAGCTACAGAAACCCCCTCCAGAAATTAATGCATAGCCTCTGGTAACCAAGGAAGGTGGTGTAGTTCTTCTTCTGAACAGCTGAGTGTTATGCCTGTGAAAAGGCAGAAGTTTCTGACTGGAAATTTTCTTGTGGGGAGGTTTTAAACTGAGTACACAAACTACCTGTTTGGCCACTGACAAGACAAGTTTTCCGTGCCAAAAGAAGAGCCTTCTCCTCAGAGTAGTACTCCACAGTGGAGATCAAGGCAGCTTCCACTGCATGGCTGCCTCATGGCGTATGCTTACTTTCCTGTGAAAATGGTAAAAGATTTGTATTAATTAACATACTGCTGAATAACCTGCTCTTTCTGGGAGTAAATACCAAATGCAGTAAAACTGATTTCCAGAAAGAAAGCAATCCAGGCTTGTAACACTGAGGATTTTATACACATGGGTGATGCAATCAGAGCCTGGGGAAGGTGAAGAAGACATTCCCCGACAGGGCTGTCAGAATTTCCCCTGAAGTCAGGGCCCTTCACCCTCCCTTGGCCATGGGGGGGAACCCACTACACATGCCAAGAGGGAGCAGTAATGAAGAGGCTGTGTGTAATGCACACATCGATGGGGTGCCAGTGCCAAAACTGAGACCTCTCAAGGCAAGAGGACACCACATGTGAGGAGCAGAGGCACTCTTGGTGCTCCTTGAGTTGAAGCAGCTTCTGCTGCTCCTTCAGGAAGGAAAGAAATTGAAATTCTGCAGTTCTGTCCAGAGGAACCGCCAAGGGAAAAAGTCAAGATAAAGTGGGGGAGGGCAAAGCAGGGGTAAGGGCTTTAATACCTGTGGATACACGTCTGGACACTTCACTCCCTTAGAAAATATCTGTCCTCCAACTGTAGTACTTTTTCAGCCCTCTTCCTTCCTGCAGTTGTTCATCTGAAACAGAACTTTTTAGGATAATTGTAGTAACAATTTTAAATATGTACAGGCAAGGCATGTGAAAGTGTTACAGCAGCTCATCGAAGCTGGGTGTCGGTGTCAGACAGGTGAGGGACAGAGGCCAGCCTGGTCAGGGAGTTTTGCCATGGCAGCTCACCCACACGGTGGGTGAATGTGATCAGGGATAGCGGCAGGATGGGGGAGACTAGAGGGTATTGAACAGAACAGCAAGAATAACCCTGGTGTGGGAGTGATAAAATGCCAGGAGCCTACTGAACATGGAAAGGGATGGGTGAGGGCTGAGGAGGAATGAGGTTGCAGCCTTGTCAGTGAAGGCACCTGAGGAAGGGCTGGAAACCGCTTCCACGTGAGGTCCACAAAGTGCATGGAGAGACCCTTGGGTGGCAAGGGGGTGTTTGTGCCCGTGGGAGGCTGGAGCTGCAGAGGTGCTGGAGGGAGAAAACACCTCAGTCTCACTAGTGGAAGATCCTGCTTCTTTTGTGCTGCTACTTCACCTCACCCTATTTCTGCTAATTTAGGAGGTCTTGCTTGTCTAGATGTAAGATGGCAAAGGAGAGCTGGGGCATGACCCCTCTGGGAGTCCAGAATTAGCCAGCCACAGCTGCTGTGCAGTGGTACAAGAGCTTTATTTTTAAAGAGCAGTTTTTTATAGAAATGACAGGTTTTCTAGAGTCTAAAACACGAAGTGTTGATGTCTGAAGATGTCCCTGGTATGGAGGAGCGGGAGAGAAAGATGAGGAATATAAATGAAGTTGAAGAGTGACTCCCTTCCTCCCATCAGTCAAGATGCTACTGCTTTCTCATGAACATCTATCGTTCTTCTTTTTCTCCACTGTTGGCCAGAAACTGGTGCTTTGCCTGACTCCCCCTTCTCCTGCTCTTCATCTGTGCAGAGAAAATGAATTTGAGGAAGCAGGTTGGATGGGGAATGGAAGAAGAGGAGTATATCATAGGAAGCTTCACTGTTTTTCTTCATGTGACTGTTCTGGGGAAAATGGCCTACACATTTCTGCTCTGGTCTGTCAAAATCATGCACTGTACTTCTAAAGGAATGTCACTTAAAAAGGGAACTGGTAGTTGCGATCTCTTTAATCAACTTCTCACGTCCTGTGGCAGCATCTTAAATGAAAACAGAGTCACTTTCTCTTCAAATTCTAGCCCAGAATTCTACTTCTCTCAGTATTCTGACTCCATAAACCATCCTGCTCCCAGAACAAAGGGATTCACCTAGTATAAAGACATAATATTTTCCTTTAACAAATGTGAAACCACTCCTTTTTCTGGTTGGATTAGAAATCAATAGACCTCTGTTCCTGAAGACCACGGTTATTTTATGAAAAGTGAGGAGAGAAGGGAGTAAGACTTGGTAGGTGTCTTTGGCAGAAAATAAATTAATCAAGGAGACTTCTAAATTAAAAGTACAAATATTTAAAAAATGGATTTAGCATCTCCTGACAAGGTGTAGAAAGAGGAGTTAAAGTTCTACCACCTGCAGTGTCTGTTTCCATCCTTTACTTAGAAGTAAACATGATTAAGAAAAAAGTGGCACATGAACTCATCTCCCAACTCTCCTGCCACGCATTTATTTTTTTAAAGCAGTAATCAACTGTGTACCTGGAAACCTTGGCTCTTAGACATCCAGAAATTCCAGACGAATGCCTGTGCATCACCTGTGCAGCAAGTCCAACTTGTTCTGACTGCACTGAACTTCTTATGCATGTGTGGATGAAGTGTGCATGGATGATAAACCACTGCATTTAGGACATGCGAGTGTCAGCAGCTTTTGCATCAGTCCTGCCCCTTTCCCTCTTCCAAAAAGAGGGAATAACCTATCTGGTTTTTAAGTCTTTAAAGAACCGCCATGCCAATCCATCCTCATTATGAATGAAAGGAGTGATTCTGTGTTTTAGCTCAGCTACAAGTAAAATAAGCAGGTAGGCTCTTCAGTCTTGTTAGCTGTTAGAAATGCTTAAAACCCCTTTATGTTATATCGTATAGTGGATGTTTGTATTGGTTGTATGGGATTAAGGGTCAGAAATGATCTTAAAGGTCTTTTCCAACCGACATGATTCTATGATTCTATGAACCGCTTCTGAGGGAATTTAGACTTCGGGGAAGGGGCGAGGTGTGGGAAACAAATTTGTCCACTTCTAAACTATAGTTTTCAGGAGACAAACCTGAAAAGACAAATCTTGTTGCTTGTGAGTGGGGTTGGGATTTTTATTTGTCATGTCCACCCCCTCCTCCTGCTCCTTTGTAATTAAGCCTCTACCTTAATGGATGTGCTCTGAAGCCCTGGATAATGCTCTGATGCTTCTTATAATGTAAGCTATGGAGCCCTGGGAGATAAAGTATATTTAAGGAGAGACTGATAAGGATCTTCAGAGGGTACATGATTCACTTTAAGGCCTTCAGCTTGAACTCCACTACCCATAAGTGAAGCAATAAGCGTGCAAACATAATTTAATAGCGGGATGCAGACTGTCCATCAAACAAATCTTGCAGCAAATTATTTGTCTGTGCATTGCATTTACCTGGTTAACTTTGCCTGAGTCAGTCTAAGGAGGGCTCGGCTATCCTTTCCAAGCAGCCGCCCGCCTTCAAGCAGCAGAGATGTTTATAAAGTGAGCTTCTCTCCCTGGTGTAATGAGTGATTTCTGACTTGTGTACTTCAGGCTTTCCTGTGCCACCAGGCACTTCTGCACACTCCGGGAATTTTGCACCGTCACCTCAGTCAGTTTGCAGAGGAGAGGGAGGAAAAAACATTCAGTGTTTGTAAACTCAGTGTGATAACAAGTTAAATTACTGCTCATAGAATTGAGGGAGTGTACTCAACAAAGTCTATTGCAGTCAAGTGGCATACAAACTTTTCCCAGATGTTTAGCTTTGTCACCAAATTTCAGGGCCTTTCTTGGTTTGGTCAAAGACTTGAATAAACTTTTAAAGCCTCCTGCCCCTTCCCAACCCACTGGGAACTGGAATTACTCTGGCAAAATCCTCTTCTGCAGCAGCAGGTTTATGCCAAAGTTTCACATTTGTAGGATAGCAGTAAAACAAATCTTGTTTGGTAAAACCAGCTGTCCTATAGTAGCCTGCTTAGTTCGGAGCAGAAGAGGAGGAACAAACTTCCTTGTCTGCCTTATGCAAAATTGTGATCTTGGAGCTTTCAGTATATATGTGAAACACAAGGGAGTCTTTGTCAGACGAGCAGTTACTTTTGTATTGGATAACAATACAAAAGCAATTTTGTAAAATACCAGAATTTCCAAGTATTAAATCCTGTGTCCAGAAGCGAACACTTGAACTATGGTTTTTAGCAGTGGATGTACAGAAGGAGGTAAGGATGTTAATGAAGTTGCTTAGAAGTCTCCTGCCATAGGTGGGATTCCTTTTCTTAGTTCCTTTCCTGCCTTCACGGAACCTCCTTCTGAAAACTGCTTTGTTTTTCCCTTTCTTTGTCTTCCCCCACCCCTTTCATTTCTTTAGGTGGTTTCTTGCAATGTTGTGGGAGATTCCGTTAAATTTGTTGTCACTGTCTCACATACTTCACCCGCAGCTGCAGAAGGTCAGTCCTACAGCGTGAAATTGTCTCCAGTTCACTTGCAGGTAAAGTGCTGAGTGTCATCTCTCTTCTTCCTTTTATGTCTCATCCCGCAGCTGAGCTGAACCTCCTGTTTGCAAAATGCATACAAACTCATGTTAACTCTGGTAAAACATTTGACAATGTTACAGTTTCCCTCTGGGGCAAGTAATAAATTAATACATTAAGCTGCCTCTCTAGGAGACTGTAGAAAAATAACATGTTGGGTAGACTACTTGGATATCTAGAACAACAATACCCTTTTTTAACTGGCATGAACTCTCAAAGCTTGGGTATCTTCTGCCTTCTTGGACTGTCACTTTGAATTTACTTACTCAGAGACTGGTATCATTCTTCCTTTGGCAAGCCTCAGTGTGGGGCTTGACGTACAATACAGGACACCAGAACAGTCTCCAATAACTGCTTTCCTGTCCACAGCTTCAGCTCTATGTGAAGGACAAAGGAGAAGATGTCAAAGTTGAGTGGGTCCTCATTAATGCCAATGAAACCAACTTTGAAATCCAGCCAACAGTGCAGGAGGTCAGTAAGTTTTATCTGTTGTAATGGTAGAGAAGAGGGGTCTCCATCCCTTCAGTGCAAAACCTAATGTAGTGCTTTAGGTTTGCAGAAGGCATGTCTAGTACTTCTAAAATAATGGAAAACCCCAATTGTAATGATATTCCCATCAAAGTAATTACAAAGTTGACCCTTTGTTGGCCTAAATCAGTTTTGAAATCTGGCAACAATAGTTTGGAAACAGCTCTGAAAAAATAGAATTATTTAAGAAAATTATGAGTGTTCTAAAAATATCTTGATGCTTTTGGAATTGCACCTTATCTTAGTATATAAACACTGATTCTTTGGTAGTTTTTTATTGGGACATCTCCTGAAAGAGTTTCTTGATGACTGAGACTCTCTTCTGCCTTTGACACTTCTCAATTGTATTGTTTTTGGCACAAGCATGGTGACCTAAGCCTTTCTTACAACGGTGGGTGAACACTTGCTTGTATTTTGTGAAGCTGGTTTTCTGACTGAAGGCCTCATTGGAAAATAGGTTTACTGTATAGTAGAGCTGCTTGTAAAGATCTGTACATAATAATTTATTGCCACCGTTTTTGTATACAAATATGTGAAACTCATAACTAAAGACAGAGAAGTCTTTTGAAGTGTGTTTTAATGTGGATTTTACTGTGCATGCATAGCAGTGTAAATGACCCTCATGTGTTGGGGTGGCATGCTGATTATCCTCATATTGAGCAGTCATTAAGTACTTACTGGCAAATGCAGGTGACTTTGGTACAGTCACTGGACTTCACAGGACTTCACAACCTGCTTTTTGAGAGATGCCCGAGTCCAGAGTTGCAAAGGAGTTGTAGCTTGTTGTGCTTTGCCTGTGTTCTTAAAATGAGCCTGTTAAGTTCTTAATCGTTAAGGGCTTTATTTTCGCTTTAAAGTTTCTATTAGCTCTTAGGAAAGAGGGAAGGCAGTAAGAGCTGAAACCTCTGAGCAACCTACACCTCAGAAATTCAGCTCCTAAACTTAAATGTCAGCTTTTGGGTCTTGTTTTTTCCTCTTTCAGGAGCAATATTGTGTGTACAAACAAATACCTTTAATTGCTTGTGATTATCTACAGAGTGGTTTTGCCATCAGTCAGTCAAGGTGGGTGTGATAACCTATTTTCTGTTGATAAGAGCTGGGTGAACCTGTGTTGCGTTTGGCAACCTGGCTGATGGGCAGGGCTCGGTTTTGCATCCTACTGTGACTTCATGTGCTGGCGTGCCCCAAACTAGCTATGGTAGCTGATTGTACACCCCTAGCCCACGTCAAGCCTAACATAAAAGATGTTGCCTTAAGCTTGTTTGGTTGGCAGTTAAGCCATCATGGCTTGCCTTGAAGAGAGTGGTGGGATGGAGCATTGCTTTCCAAATAAGGATGGCTAAAAATGAGGTTGGGCTGACAGGAGGTTCTCTAACCAAACTGCTTTCCAAATAACTATGAGAACATCAGAAGATAGTGATGAGTTAATTGGTTCTGTTGTTACCGTAGTGGATTAGGTTGGTGGCAAAGCGAGAGTTGGCTGGTATTTCACAAGTTGACACCGTTCTTCATCAAACAGTGTTTAGGTAAGGGCAAGGGAGGGAAATTACCTCCAAAACAGTGAAAACTAACTATGATTTGTCTGCTTATTTAAATAAGGTAAATAATAAAATTACTGAAACTGAGGCTTTAGACAGTCTAGTTTACTTTCATGTTTTTTAAAGTAAAAGAGTACTGTCTGCAAGTTGCAGAAATGTGCTGCTGCCTCTTTCCTGGGTGGTTGTTTGGGGGAGCACGGTGTGAACAAAGCAGAGTTTCTGTGGGACTGGTCGATGCTGTTGTACATTTAGAACTGTGGTGACCTGTCATCAAAGGGCGGTTCGGTAAGGCAGCAGTGAAACAGCATCTGTACACAACATTCCTGGGATTTTTATGAAACACACCAAATGTTTCTGTAACACTCGGGTAATTGGGAAAGAGCTGTTGCTCCAAATCTGTTTGACCTGTCATGCAAGCTTGCAAGCATACCTGTAGGAGTGCAGAAGTCATTGCACAATCGTTTTCCTACACTTAAGGAAGGACTAAGGCTTTCAAAGCAACAGACTGCCTCTCGTGCCAAAGCTCTCTGTGGCGGAGGAGCAAGGTGCAGGGTGTCCAGGGTGGCAGAGCAAAGCCTGCGCTCTGCTACCATCGCAGAGATGCAGTTGTTGGAGACTTGGGCTGGTACTGCCTCACGGCTTCATGGTGCTGCACAGATGTGCCAGCGTGGGTCAGGCGGTGCTGGGAGCTGGTGGTGCACAGCCACAGTGTTTCCAAAGCAATCTGCCAGGGTTAGGCCCACCTGATCTCCCTGATGGTGCCAGTTGGGTGTCCTTGTCATCAGCATGCCTTGTCTTTGCAGCAGGGCCCTGTTTGTTGGCCGTGGCACTCTGGTTGTAGGCATGCTCCCTTCAGACAGCAGCATGGAGAAGGGTACTTTTTTCTGCTTTGTGTGATTATTACATTCTCTGGCTATTCTGTATCTGCATCTGTAAGTCAGTACCCTTTCTTTTAAAGTCTTGTTCTGCAATAGTAAAGTCTCTCAGCTGTGGTATCAGGTGAGAAAAGATGGATGAGTCCTCTGTTGTTTAGGTCAGATCTTTGTCTCCTTCTTCAATTTTTTCTTTAGAAAAGAAACCTAACTGAGATTTCTCCTGTTCCACCTTCAGAGCAGTTGGGTATCTGACTGCCCTTTCTGTGACAGCTTAATTTAAAAATCCACTCCCTGTAGGTAACTGAGCAGAAGAGACTTTCTGGGGAGCATGGCACAGGAAGAAGGCTTCTCCAGGAGCACAGGGAGGGCAGGGGTGGTTCACCATCTTCCTACACCTTACAATTAATCGTTTGAAGCTACGTGTGTAAGCAAAATCTGTGGTCTGTTCTGATCCCTCAGAGTGCTAATCACAGATTGCCATGAGATTTTTGAATGGACAAGTGTAGGAGTTAGTCCTCCCGAGCAGCATGACTGTCTCTCCATACAGTGCACTTTTCAGCAAGGTCTAAGACCTCTAAGAGATGATGTAATATTTTTTTCAGAGCAGCACGGGATTAGCTTCTTCTCAGCTGTTGCAAGCTGGCATAACTCCCATTAAATCAGTAGAACAGTGCTGACCTGCTTATGTGGTGACCTGATCTGCTCTCAGTAGGGTGCAAAGCAGTACAAAAACTTTACTAAAACACCATTATAAGATGTAAACTGTTAATGAAACTTCTGGTTTTGTGGCTAATAGCCATGCCTTCCTAACTCTCAGAACATCATGTGACTTTTTCAGTGTATATTTCTAGTTTTTCTTTAATGCATAATACAGAAATTTAAGTAATTATTTGTACGATCTCTTGTTATGTTTTCTTGTTGGCAACAGAAACCATGTCTCTCTCTGACAAAGTTAATGTTTGATAGCTTTGTTGGTTTAGATAAACCAGATTAATTTTTGCCTTAACTTTTTTCTTCTGAGTTTTGAGAAGCATGATTGTTTGTTTCCCCTTAGGGACAGACAGCAGGGACATGTGCAATACCTGAAACACTCAGAGATGTTTTGAAGAACCTCTTTAGCTCAGTTTCTCCATGTGTAGAGTTGAGTACAAGGCCTACAGATATAAAGGAGGTTCAGGTAAGTCTTATTCCTACCTAAATCTTTTGAGAAGTGTCTTTTGGCTTACTGTTTTTATTATATATTTATGACTCACATGTGAGTACTTTTAACTTGTTCAGTGATCAGAAACAACTAGAACACATTCTTGAAAACAACGTAGCCTTTGGCAGTGAAGGCTTCGTGATCATAGCTCCCATGTGGCTATCTGTTGATGTCACACCCTATCGTATGCATGTCTGCTTCCCTATATCAATACGGCAGAAGTTAAAAGTAATTTTTATTTGCATATGTGTGATCCCTCTTGTTCTGCTTGCTTTTCACAGAATGTACAGAACGTAAGCCTTCTCCCTCAGGGCACTAGTCCACCTAAACCTCCAAGGGCTCATGAACTCAAACTGCTGGTGAAGAACATCGCTGTAAACCTAACTGATCACAGTGCTGCAGGTAACACAGACCATGTGATGCAGCTTGTTTTCAAGCAGGGTTGGGTTTGTTTTTTTTCCTTTCAGCTGAAATAATTTGGAAGTTCTGGGTTACAACCTTCTCTCAAAGGAAGATGTAAGAAATTGCTATACTTCGAGAAACAGACTTAGTTATGCTTTTACAAAACTGTGTATGTTTTTGTTTATTTGAGTATTTAAACATCTTGATTTTCTTGTAAACATATTCATCATTGTTGAAAACAAATTGAAATGAGCATATTTATAAAGCTGGTTAATTATTTTCTGGTTTCTGCCCCAGACTCTTGCATAATGCTGCTTTGTTCTTCCTGGTTGGAAGTGATTCCCCGGTAACTTTCTGCAGACTGTTTTTTAAAAACAAATTATTTCAGTAGCAGTTCTGGAAGTCTTCACATTGAAATGTCCTGTATAAATAAAACTGTGCTGAAAACTGTAGATCCCAGGAAAACTCATTCAGAATTTGTTACTACTTTACAATTTTGTAGTGCAAACTAAGCTTTTCAAAAGAGCAGATCATTTTGGCTATCTTTAAAAGTCACGAGATGAGATACCTTTTTGTGCATACAGTGCATACAACAGAAGATTCATCTTACAGGAAACCTCTGCCCCCTCCCTGAAAATGAGAGGAAGAGGGGACAATTAATGTCTCCTCTACTTTAGGAACCCATACATTGAGAATCACAGAATCACAGAATCACAGAATTCTAGGGTTGGAAGGGACCTCGAAGGATCATCTAGTCCAACCCCCCTGCCAGAGCAGGGTCACCTAGAGTACATCACACAGGAATGCATCCAGGCGGGTTTTGAATGTCTCCAGTGAAGGAGACTCCACAACCTCTCTGGGCAGCCTGTTCCAGTGCTCTGTCACTCTCACAGTGAAAAAGTTTTTCCTGATATTCACATGGAACCTCCTATGCTCCAGTTTACAACCATTGCCCCTTGTCCTATCATTGGTCGTCACTATAAAAGCTTGGCTCCATCGTCCTGACACTCACCCTTTACATATTTGTAAACATGGATGAGGTCACCCCTCAGTCTCCTTTTCTCCAAGCTAAAGAGACCCAGCTCCCTCAGCCTCTCCTCATAAGGGAGATGTTCCACTCCCTTCATCATCTNTCTAATGCACCCCAGGATGCCATTGGCCTTCTTGGCCACAAGGGCACATTGCTGGCTCATGGTCATCCTCCTGTCCACCAGGACCCCCAGGTCCCTTTCTCCTACACTGCTCTCCCATTTGCTCTTCTGAAAGGAGAGGGAGGGATTTTTGCTGATTAGCTAGCAACACTTTAGAACTGAATATGAGAAACAAAGCATCATAGTGGGGTTTAGCTGGTACACTCAGAATCCAGTTGTAGGACTGCACAGCTGGGAAGATTCTGGACAAAGCTTGCTGCTTTTTAATTATTGTTTCCTTCCTTTTTCCTGGCTTTGTCTTGCAGCAACAATTAATTACCGTGTTGCAGCTCTGAGACTTACTAAGAGTGTGCAATATCACAGGCTAACCTGCATAGATCCATAGAGGGCTGTGGAGGGGCCATTTGTCTGTCTTGATCATTATCATCCTAGAAACCATGGGTGCTAACATGATTTGTAGGAGCTTCTGGCTTTCCTGTAGATGCATTAGTTCAAGTGGTGAGTAACCAGTAGCAAAACTGGCCTCTGCTTATGGGCTGTGCCCATTTTTATCTCCTTAGTTTGTGCATGTAAACAAAGATTATCCTGGATTTGGTACTGTATGGCCCACAGTGTATCATCTAGGGCAAAAGTTATTTCTGCTGCTAAAAAAAAAAATAGTTAGTTGTGTACACCAGGGTGTGTGGGGCAGATATGTAGAAATGCCCTGTTCAGTATCAATTGTTTAGTGGCTCCAGTGTAATTTCAGGCAGAGCTACACAGGTGTTTCTGCCCTGGACTGCTGAGCTCTGCTGGCAGCAAGAGCTGGCTGCAGAAACATATGGCTGGGTTAACAGAAAACAGTTCCAGGTTCATTAACTCGGGCTCAGCTCGCTGTGAAAGCAGCTAAACTACTTACTCCAGAGTTAGCTTGGATCAGAAATAAGCTGCCTGTGCACAGTGCTTGGTCTCCTCTAATAACCTTGCCAGGCCCAAGCTGCTTCTGTGTCTGAGATAGGGCTCATCCACAGCCCCAGTGCACCACGGAGGACAACTGAGAGATGATGATAGTAAATATAAGCTTAGATTCTTTTGGCGAACTGGAGACAGCGTATCTTTTGTTTGCTTTGCACACAGTCAGTACTGAGCTTTTTGCTGCTTTCCTTGATATTTCAGAACCCTGGGACTGAAATTATTTCTGGTACTGTGAAAGCCATACAAAAGAAATTGTTTTAAGAGTAACATATTGTGCAAACTATTTCCCCTTGGAGCAGCAATATAACTGCTTGACTATGCCAATTTGCCACACTATCAAATTCCAAGATCAACGTAGAGATAATTCTGTACCAGTACTCTAAAATGCCATGAACTTGTTAAAAACCGCAGTCCACAAAGCCATTATTCATTAACACTACTGTCATCACTCACTTGCTAGCAGAATCAGCTTGCTTTGATGTCCAAAGAAACCACTGTGACTGTGGCCAGTAGGAACTTTGAAAAGTTCTGGGTATTTTAAAGCAGCTGAAAGCAACTTTACTCCCCCCTGCTTGCCCCCACCACCACCTCCTCACTGTTCATTCTGTCTCCCCATCCTTTTTTGATCTTTTTGTGCCTGTACTTTTTTACTTCATGCCAGAATTGAAATCTGGTCATTGTGTTTCACACTATAGAACCCTGCATAGGATGACAATAATGTAGTCTTGACCATCATCGTTAAGGTAGATGGTATACAAACCAAGGGAAGACTGTGGGATGGTGGGGAAGTGTTTCCAATAGTTTATTCATGCAGTATGTAAGGAAGGGAGTTCTTCACTTGCTTTTGAGTAAGCGTGCCTCCTGGGGATGAAATATTAATAACTATATTGATTTTTCTTGCCTTTGCAGGCAGCACAAACCTTGTGTGTATTGTTCAGCTGAATGACCCTATGCAGAAGTTTTCCAGCTCTGTAGCCAAAAATGCTGCAAATCCCTTTTGGAGGGAAGAGTTTATCTTGTAAGTAACTTACCTACTGACAATACTTTTACAGTAAAGCATCTTTTCTTATTTAAACTATGTGAGGTTTTTGAGGAAAAAATGACATTTTGAAATACAGCCAGTTGGGTGGCCTCAGAGAAATCTGGAGCTGGTAGTAGGGACTTCAGGATATCTAATTACCCTCTGCATGGAAATGAGATCAAATAGGTCTCTAAATCTTCCCTGGTGGATATCTGATTCTAGTAAATGACAGCAGTAACAGGCATAATAAATCACGCTGTGCTTTCATACAGTGCCAAGAAAAGTGTTAGCAAGGTTTTGAATTCACTTTACTGTGAAAGCTGCATTTGAGGAAATCTGATGTCTCTCCATTCCCTCCCAAGTGGGAAATGTAAATGTGCGCAAAAATTGACCATCTGAAAGGATGGTGGCAGTGATTAAAAAGGGAGTTGTAAAACTGACTAGATTTTATTCTCTGTAGAACAAAAATGGGACTTCTGGGCAGCCTGCATGGTATTCTGTGATTCACACAGCTTCTGTAAATAAGGTCAAAAGTGAGCAGTTCTAAAACTATTTTCCTTTCCACTTTCTAGCAGCAGAGGAGAAATGACTGGCAGCTTCTGTATTGTACAAGTTGAGGAAGGGGGAGCAACTGATGGTGGGGTGGGTCAGAGGAATTTTTGTGTAATGGCTTTAATCACACGCACAGGCAGGCAGAAGCAGCTTCCCAGGGGAACAGGGTAGAGATGCTGCCATGCAACATACTGCAGATACTGCTTTCTTTTTTTTCTGACAAATTATTAATGTGATAGGCACTTGACGTGCAGTGGAGTCTCTCTGGTTCCTTCTGTAGCTTTGCTTTCCCATCTCAGTTCCATTTATTTATATATATATATATGAAAATATGTATTTCAGAGAGTAATGCTGCTTGTTTGGTGTGACACTTCTTCACTGTCTAATCACACCCTGGCATCCACTGTATCTGTTTCTTCTCTTGCAAAGCAGAGGCTTAGCTTAAAAGGAACTGTGTGTATTCAGACCTGTGGCTGTCCATGCTGAGTGCTCTCTTCCTTAAGGAGTGGTGTGCACTTCTGTGTGCCCCTCCTCAACTTGAAGGGACGGTGAGCATGCAGTGCACAGATCTTTCTGTCTCCCCATCGCAGCCGGCTGGACTGCGTCTGCAAATGTTATGGAGCGTGCACTGCAGAAACAGGAGAGCTGAGTGAAAAAGTGACAGGGGCTGCTTGGTTTGAAGGAAGGTGGCAGGATCAGTCATCACAATTGTACAGGACTTGGAGAACACGAGATCCCTCTGCATTTGCACAGGGGATGTAAATGATTAGAAGTCACTATAGTCAGCAAAGAAAAACTGGTGTTATACAACGCTGAAAGGCTCCACCTTTTTATGTGGTCTGATGGAGGTGTGTGCAACTGCTTTTCATCCTGCTGTCCAGTGACAAACCAGACAGGAAGCTCTCTTCCTTCAAACATGCACAGTTCAACAACTCTTAAAGTCTAATTTTAGTTCTGAGGACCTATAGTTTTTGTGGAAAGCCACAAATCAGACAATGTTCTTCTGTGACAGTGTGCTGCGTTGCCATCAAGACTTAAGGATTAATGTGATACAATTTCTTCTCCACAGTAAGAGGGGAGAAAAAGGCATTTCTGAAGCAGCTTCCTTTTCTAGAGTATCTCAAAGTGCTTCAGCCACTGGGTCTGTGAATCACTTCAGCCATCTGTTGGTAGAACAGAATCCATGCTTGGTGTTGCAGAGCAGACATGTTCCCAGCAGTTTCGGACAGGAAATTTGTCAAAGTCATACCCTTTCCAACTGAAAGGGCAGAGAGAGGGCAGGCAGGATGTGATTAAGTTGACTGGAATTTGGCCTTGACACTAGGAGTAGTGCTGGGTTTTCCACAGCGTTGGCTGCTTTTCAGAAGTGCATGAGGTAAGCTTGCAGACTTTCACATATGAGTGATCAGGATTTGGCTGCATACCTTCTTTCAAGTTCACATCCCCCCCCCAAACAAAAATGCCCACCAGTCTGAAGACCACTGTACTGACCACCATGTCAGGTATTTTGCCTTAGCTTCATAAGAAGAGCAGCAATAGTACCATTAAGGTGCTTCCTTTCAAGTTTTGGAAGTTCAGGAGGAGATGGGGGTGGCAGGGAAAAGCTTAAAACCTGCTGCAGAGATGGTGTCCCACAGCGTCCAATGGAGGTGGGATGCCTACAACCAAAATCACACCATCCTGAAATGGAGACGTACAAAAATAAAATACATATAAGTGTGCCCTTTAGGTTTTTGGCAGAACACCTACTGAGAAGGTTATAAAATCAAGCGTTAAAGAAAGGTTCCTCAGGAGGTACCCAGTTTGCTTCACTGTCTCAATTAGAGGAATGGTTTTGTATCTGTTGTCTAGTCCATCTTGTGAAGTACTGCACATGCCAGTAATTCTGCCAGTAGTTCATGTTGGTTCTGTCACACAGAAACTAGTTCTTGTTATCTTGCAACAACCTTGAGTTTTATCTTGGAAAAGTAATGCTGGCTCTTCTCACGTAAGACTCTTAACTACTTTTATTTACTTGTATCTATCGTGCTTTTTCAGGACACTTTCCTGCTTTGACAGGATACCCTGCAGCTTTGAATGGCTGTTGATTGGACCTGTTCCAGTGTCTTGACTTTTGTTCCTGCCAGGAAAAAACAGCTTCTTAGGGTTGTGGTGTAGCAGTCAGACCAGGGACCAATATCAGCTTGAAAGGCAGTGTTTGTCAGCTGCTGGGGAGAAGAAAAGCATCTGAAATTTTAGGCAATCAAACTTCTGCAATGGTGCTGGAGAGAAGCAAGCCAAGTTTTTCTGACTGTGATCCCTTTAGTCACTCCTACCTGACGTCAAAAAGACACAACACGCAGCATACCCAGCAGCCCGGCAGTGCTGCCATGTAGTGCTGCCTGCCTCAGTCAGCAAGTGGTGCTGCTTGGCTTAGTGTGGGCCAAGAAAGGTTAGGGTGTTGGCAACCAGAACGGGAAAGGGGTGAACCGAAGTGGAAGGAAAATCTGCTCACCTGCAAAGACCTAACACAGTTTCATTTACTTCACAGTGAACTAAGTGCCAAATCAAAAGCATTGCAACTGCAAGTAGTAGAAGATGGAAAGTTGGATAGTAAGTATTAAAACTGGATTATTTTGCATGTGAGCATTGCTAAATGTCAACATAAGCCCTCTTTTAGTTCTACCTGGCTGTATAGCCATATAAGAAACTCTCAGATTTCAGAACCTGCGTTGAAGCGTAGATGACTGATGCTGACTTGTCCTGGTATTGAAATGGGGTTTGCCTCAAGCATGGCTCTAGGCAGCCCTGGGGGGAAGAACAGCTGTGGAAGGGAGATCAGCTGCAAATATACAGCCAAACCTGTACGAAATTGACAGCTTGGGGAAAATTCGTAAGTTAAGCTTGTGTTTTTAAACACCATAAGCCTGTCCTTAAATTTATGTCCTAGAGTTGAAATACATGGAAAATCACAGCGATCTTGGGCGACACTGATTGACCTGGATTAAGTGCGGTCTATGTACCCCGTTACTTCCTTCAGTAATTGTGGACAGAACAGAGAAAACACTGTTCACGTGTCTCTGTCCTCCTCAGAGTTAAGGTTGCAGAGAAGCCCTGAGTTTCTTTCTGTACTGTCAACATCTTGAGTCTTCCATCTGTTGATAGGCTAATTTTTCAGCCTTCTAAACATTTAACAGATCTACCATGAGCAATTTCAGTTTCAATTTAAGCTTTCCAGTTCTTTCTGTGACTGAAGGGGAATCACAGATGTTCATCCTAAATCCTTCCTTTTCAAGCCCCAGAGGCGGCCTAGCAATTATCAGGTATAAAACACACTAATTCTGATTATACTGGATTAAATATAAAACATGGAGGCTGAAACTTATTTACTACCTGATTCTGTTGTTGCAATTTGCAGATTACCTTCAGTGGCAAGAAGACCCCTCCACTGAACTATTGTATTTGGTTTATTTGGGGAAGCATTACCTTCCTAGTGGGGGTAAAGGGTTGGTGGGTGCTGGAGACGAGAGAGCATGTTGAGGTGTTTGCATGAGCTTTGTAAACTCACTCCAAGTACTTCATTACTTGGGCTATACTGATGACGAAACACCATAAATTCTTCTCCTATACATTGCATGTTCTTTTGCTGGTAGAGAGTTTTGCTGTAGGTAAAAATAGTGGCCGTATTTCACTTCTTGGATCCGTTTGCTTTTTTATTCTTATGTAAGGTTTCAGGTGTAAAACAAATGAAAAAGAAGCATTACTTTTTGACACTCAGCTATTTCTCTGGGTTTTAGTACTGTCAGTTGTATTCAACTTAGTTCAGGAAAAAGGTGTAAGTATTGCCCAAAGCTTTTCATACCCTGTGATTAAAAATAATGTGCTTTTACTCATGGTGTCTTGTGATAGTGGATGAAGGCTTGGCCAATAACTTATTAAATAAAAATACTTTATCTAAGCCACGGTTAATAAGTAATATAGCCAAGCTGACTATGTTTGATTTGTGGTTTTGGGTTACTGCATTTATTTTTATTTTTAATAATCTAGATAGACAAAGTCATGCAATACCTTGCATATGATCCACAATTATTTGAGGAATTGGGAAGTTAAATTTAAGCAAATCCTTTAAAAATTTCTCTGATGTGGATGCTTGTTTTTATTTTTATCCCAAAAAAATGGATCTGTGTACAGTCAGCACATGTATATTGTTTCTTGCATAAAGTTTAGTCTTGCCTGTACCTGTGAATTTTTAGTAGTGGGTCTTTCAAACAATACTGGTAACGTTCTACATCCTACTGAGAGTGTAACTACCAGCCTGGTTTCTTGAAGGAAAAAGTCCCAATTGATTGCACTGGCAATCATCTTTCTTCTCCCCTGTACCATCTTAGCTGTTCTTCTCTCAGAAATTTGAATAGAAAACTCAAAAGTAGAATCGTATTAGTAAGGAGAGAGCTGAGTAAAGTGAACAACATGTAGATCTCTATTTGTCTTTGAATTCCACAGAAAACTAGGCTTTCATCCCTGAAATCGTGCAGTGATTTTACTGGTAGTTTCCTCCAGTCAAATGTAGCTAATAAAGTAAGGGGAGGAACTAGAGAACTGCTGAACTTGCACTAAAGATCAAATTAAGAAAAAATATTATTAATGATGCAGCAGTTTACCAGGAATCCAGAATATTCTCTGAAATGAAACGTTAGATGTTTTCTTCCCCCTAAACGTTCTGCAGATACAGGGAAAAATAATGGCCAGAAATAGTGTAAAATAAGTAATGTTTCATGTCTCAGTTCTTCCCTGTTGCATGGTATTAGGCCAGGCTGAGGAATAGTCCTAGAATGGAAAGAAAGCTATGAAAATTGCCATGTTCCTGCCCCATGGTGTAGAACCAGCTCTTGCAATTAGCTGCCTGTGTTCTTCCTCCTCCTCTCCCATCTTCTCACCCTTAAACATACTGACAGCTCAGATATGTGCTGATTTTATTGATTTTATTTCTTCTAGGACCTTTGTCTGCAAAGGTGACTGTACCTCTAGACTTGTTCAGGAAACAACCTTCTGGCCAGCAACACTTTGCACTGAGCAGCATGGCCATTGAGAGCAGCCCAGAGCCGGGGCCCAGGCTGGGATCCATTAGTGCAGAGGTACTACTGCATTTGGATGGATTTACGGTGGATCTTTTACTTTGGGAAGTACTTGCGAACGCTCATCTTGTGCTTCAGACTATTGCTCACAGTGCAGTGCTGTTTGTGGCTGAGTTAGAGCAGCGCATTCAGTCTGCATGGTAACACTTCACGTGGTATTTGTCTATTGAAAGAATTAGCTGCTTGGCTCTTGAAGGTTAAAGGAGCATTAGCTAGAAATGTTAGTGTCGTACTTACTTGACTGTACTTCTAAGGTGACATTTTTTTGTCTTCCAAGTTCTCTTTTATAGAACCCAATGAATTAAAGATGTGGCAAGTCTCTTCTCCAGTGGCAGCCGCTAAGATAGAAAAGGATCGCACTGTGATGCCCTGTGGGACTGTGGTCACTACTGTAACTGCTGTAAAAACCAAACCTCGTCTAGAAGGGAGATCATCTCCACTCAGCACAGGTGAGGAGGTCCACTTCTTTGTGTTCACTCTTAGGATTATCCTTGGGGACCAGGAGAAGTTGGGGAAGGCTAGTGGGATGTAAGGAAAGGCACTGTTGTCCAGATTTGTTGGGAGGGTGGGGGGGCATTGTTTGTATGCTTCAGAATCAGGTTTTTGTTTTCCATGAAAATTTGTTCTTACAAGAGGAGTGGCTAATGCTCCTTTTAATACATGCTATAAAGCTTCATGATTGAGTGTTAATGCACCTTGGTTTTGGTGGATGGTTTTCCACATTACAAAAGTGTCAGACTTCTACAGTGTTTGCTGATGACAGACCATCCTGAGCACTCTAACCTTGACCTGTGTTATAGTGTCTAAGGAGGACTGGTGTCATCTTGTGACAAAGATATTTTTTTCAGCACGTCTCTCAGGAGTAGATTCTCCAATTATTCTTGGGATAAGTGTGGAAGTAAAGCCTCTAAACCACCTTTGTGTGAAGTGTATGACTGAGAGCTGCATTCTTTTAAGTTGTTAAAACAGATCTTTTACTTAAGTGAGTCCTGTCTAGCATATTACAGTAAAATGTTTAAAAACAATATATTCCTACATTTGACAGGTCTTTTGGGGTCATAGAGAGCATGCGTAGAGAATTTGTATTAAACAGCCTTCTCAAACACTTATAATTTGAACAGGCTTTAACATTGGTATAATAAATTCTTACTATTTTCAGAAGAAATGTCTTGAATAGTTGAAATAACAAAAAAACTTGGTCCTCAGAGTCTCCTGTGAAAACTCCTGTTAAAGTAAAGGTGATTGAAAAGGATTCTTCTGTTCAAGCTCTCCATTCTCATGGTGCTCCAGTCAGTAAAACTTTATCATCTTCAGATACAGGTAATAGAAATGTTCAAAGCTGTTAATGAGAATATGTCTCTCTCTGCTGCACATGGGATTAATATAATCTTGTTAGAATAACATCAAGCCCATATGGCTACTGCCTTTCAACAGGCAGTGAGATGTTTATGTTAGCAACTACTGTGGTTGGGGTTATAGCAGTCTTTCAATAGAAGTCTGTTTTTAATTTGTGATTTAAATTACTAATTTTGAATAAATAACAGTGAGCTGTGGTTTGGAGTGGGGAAGTGACTGCAGAAAAGTCAGGCTGTCTTTTCCCTCACTTTTGAATGAAAGATTCCTCCTTTATAAAGACATGAAGCAGGATGGTATTACTAGGCTGATTCAGGAAATGTTAACATAGTGCCAGACTTCTGAGTCTTCTCATAACTGTTTATGATATTAAAGATACAAAGCACTTACTGGAAAACCCATCTGAAGTCAACTTAGAGCACATTGCTATGGACGATGTTTTTATGGGAATGCAGGGGAATTTCTGTGAAATGTTTATACCATACTGCAGGAAGAATTACTCATTAGAACAAAAGTTCAAGGCAAATGAAAGAAATAAAGGAGCATTTGGTATGGCAGTAACTTAGTAGTCATTACAAACATTGTGCCAAAATAGCAACGAGTGCTATGGAAAAGATGCCATGGCCGTGCCATAGTTCTAAGTGATGACAACAATGAGAATTAGCAAGTGCCACTGATGCTGTCCTGGATGCTCTCAGCTGTTCCTGGGGGCTTTGCAATGTCTAGGGAGGTGGAAAAGTAGGTGTTGTAATGAGTGTGCAGACATGTGTGGGCCTGCATACCCCTAGCGCACACATACTCTTTAAGTTCCAGAAGTATCGGAGGTAGTTCGTGCAGCATAATTATTCAGGCCTTGGCTTTTATTGCATTAATGTCACACTAACAAAAGACACTGCTTGGTTTAATTAACACCAGTGCTGTTCTTGCTTGTATTCTTTTGTTGTTAAAACTCTTATTAGAAAAGCCCACCTCAGACAATTAAATATGGGGATTTTTGTTTTGTTAACTTTCTTAACCTTGTTTGTTCCTAAGCTTGACAAATTTGATTAGTGTGTATTTGCTGTGCCCAAAGTACTTGCATACTAGATGACAGAAGTGGCCATGCTTAAAAATAAACTTGTGTTTGTCACTAAAGAGCATTTTATAAAGAAGGTTTTGCACTCCTGTGCAATGTTTGGAGGGAAAAGAAGGTGTACTTACAGACTTTGGAGGCAGCTGATAAAGAGCAGAGTGACTGCCACTTTGTCTTTCCTGTTCTATCATGGTGCCATAGCAAATCTGGAAATGCTGAGCAAAGATGTCTGGAAAAAGAGCAAAATAGCTACCTGAAGAAGTAGTAGCTTATGCCAGCTTTGTACCATGTTAGAACTATGGCTCTTCATGACTGTGATACCTGATGCTTCTGGATTCTAGTCACTGCAGTGTAGCAATGCATTGGAATGATTTGATGTTTTGTCCAGGCTTCCAAAACCTCCTGTGTGCCGAGGACAAGGGTTTGTAAGTACAACTTGGGTACCTTTTCTCGAAAGAATGGGCAACAAAATGGAAAGACAAGACCAAATAGTTGGGTAGTGAATTGGAAGATGTTTTAGTATGCCTGGTGTTTATACAATTTCTGCTAATTTCTTTGAATTTTAAGTCAAGAACAAACTCTGCCTCTCTTTGCTCTGTTTTTTCCTGGTTTTCTTTCTTCTCTCTGAAACAGTGCTTTCTTTTCAGAACTGCTGGTACTGAATGGCACCGATCCCGTTGCAGAAGCAGCCATCCGGCAGTTAAGTGAGTCTGCAAAGCAGAAGGTGAAGTCTCCTAGAAAGAAAAGCACCATTATCATATCAGGGGTGTCCAAGGTAGAGCAGAAAACAACACTTACATTTAATGCTTAGTACTGTAAAGTCTTTGCTCCTCTGAGTGGAACATTAACGTGCGTCCTGCTGTCCCTCATTCAGCAGTCTCTGCAGGATCTAGGTCTGTGTGGCAGTTAGTTTCAATAACTGTTTGAAGTTAAGCCAAATCAGGGTGGGTTTGCTGGGGAGGGTGTTTGTTTTTTTATTGTTACATTTAACAACCTGACAATAAAATGCATTGTATCCTTGGATGGGAATGGGATGATTAAGGATTTGGGAAAGCAAATTTAGGTGAGAGAAGAGAATAATTAGTCCTTCTCTGTGTTTCACCCATAGAGGGAAGATGCACATTAAAAAAATGAAAGATTTTTCCATATTTTTTTTCAAAGTTGTTGAAACAAAACCCTCTGAAAAACCTCTTAGTCCCCTGGGCTCTGTTTCAGAGGGAGGGCAAACAGAAGACTGTTTCTACCATGGTATATAGCGATCCTCCAGACTTCCTTCATCCACAGCCCCAGTCTCCCATCTGATACTTGGTGCCTGCCTGTAGTCCTTTCCCTGCAGGCTGCTGTATGGACATTTGCTGTCAAGTCTTGCTGTTATGCACAGGTTGTCTAAAGAGCTCTGAGGAAAAGCCAAGTCAGTGGGTGTGGATCCCCTCATCATCACTGTGTTGTGCTGAGGGGGGCAAATGAGGATCAGCTGCCATGGTGCCAGATGTATCTGCTAGTGAAATGGGGGCACTGGAAGTGTGTGGATTTGGGTTTAGCTGATACATCCACCAAGAAGCCCTTCTACAAGAGAAAATGCTTTGATGTTTATTTTCTTAAAAAGACCAAATGATTGTCCATGCATGCTGATACTTCATTACAGCAGCACATGCAGGAAAGAGTCCCATTATTTGCAGTGGGGCCAGGGATAGGTGGGAGGCATGTACTTAAATATTTTTTTCAGTCATTTGGCTTTAATAACATGATTAAAGCTTGGCTGTATGCTTCTCCCCTTTAGTAGAGTTAAGGAAGCTTCAAGTGGCTTCCTGGTAGCACTGAGCAATACAAACAAAATTTTAAAGAAGAAAAAAGAACAGAGTTTTTGCAGGGAGGCTTGTTTTTTTCCAGCAGAACAGCTTGCATCAGTGTTGTCTCTTATTTCCACTGCGCAGACCTCTTTATCTCAGGACAATGAAGCTGTGCTGATGATGGACTATGCTGCAGCCATGGATGGCTCCTGCAAAGAAGGAGATCCAGCCACTGTGGAGGAAGCTGTTGCGGAGGTCACCTCTGATGATAAGCTATCCTTAGCTGCTTCAGAAACAGCACCTGATACTGAGCCACAGCAAAGTGCCCATAAGGCTTGGGCTTTGGAGAATGGCAGCCAACAGTGGGACACCAACACACTCTTAGACCAGACCTGTGAAGAAATATCTGGGAGCTCATTAAGTGTTTCAGAAACTGGGAGCATGAAACGGTCTAAAGGTACGTGATCCTTAGCTCCACTTTCATGACTGAATGCTTTCTCTACATAATTGGCAATGTCTTCCTTTATTACTGATTTTTGTCCTTATACTGCGTGCTTGTAGTGGTGGTTGAAGCTGTCTTACTAGCAGCCACAAAGGGTGCAGTTCTCTGGCTCTCTTACACTCCTTTCCATTAGGAAACAGAAGAGCTCACCCTTAGAAGTTGAAGGGCAGCTCACTAAGCCCAACTCAGTTATCTGGGAGAGAAATAACTACCCATATCATCAATTCCTTGATGAAAACTGTGGTTTTGTAAACAAGAGCTTGTGCTATATTAGCAGCCCCCTTACTGACATGAAAATGGCAGGGTTCCATGGTTGACTTCTGATGCCTTCCTTCTCCTCCTTCATATCTCTGAGCACAAGACTCCCCTGCCCTCACTAAAGCATGTGTTCAGGAAGCACCACAGCTAAACCAGAAGTACCGCTTCTCTTAACTGCATTGTGAATAATTTTTCCCTTTTTGCTGATTTCATTAATACATAATTTGCTAAAGAAAAGGGAATAAAAGGTAATTTAATAAGTAAATAAGGGGGTCAGATAATTTTGCTTATGTAGTTACACACCTGAATAGCTGTAGTTAGTGTCTTAGGATTCCTTGTGTTTTCTTCATAAATTCATTAACCTCTGCTGGCTGTAGCACTGGTTTGTGGCTGAATGGTAATCACAGAGGCTGTTAGGAAGTCTGACACAAGAGCCAGTGCAGTGGACTAGGTCCTGAGCAGGTGGCACATCGGTCTCATGGGCTGCATGACGAGGTTGCAGAAATTGTTGTTTCTCACCCATATCCATTCATCTTTTGTTTTATTATTTTCTATTTTTTCCTTACCCAGAAATGCTGTAAAAGGGCTTACTACAATACCTCAGTATATTACTAGGCTTTTGTAATGTCCCCACACATACACTGGACCTCTTTGCCAAGGCTCTCCCTTAGAGCATCGAGGTTTTCTGACCTTCTCGCAGCTGTATTGCTCCACCTAACAGATGATGATGATACAGCAACAATCGATTTGACATGGATGGTCAGGCACTGGAAAGTTTTGCATGTGTTTGGGTTTGGTGTAGGGGTTTAGTTGTGAAAGGATTGTCTCATTTTGAGCCTGCAGAAGTTTAGGAAGCTGAATGAGATTTTGCAAAAGCTCGAAACTCTTTAACATGTTATCCTAAACCAAGCAAATGGAAGTTTGTATGTGAGCTGTTGCCCATTTTTGTTTCTCCCTGTGCAGTATGTTGCAGACAGACCAGGCTTCTAAAGATCCTGTTTACACGATGTAGTATAGGACTGCTAAAAAGCTCGAAGTATCTCTAATATTTGAGAAAGTTGTTTCATCTTGAGAAAATATTTTTAAAAACTGTTTCAAATCCCTTTATACACAGATCTCTTTGTGCAAGTCTTGAATCTCTGCTTTGTCACAGCTGAGGAGCTTTTATGGAGTGAGATAGGAAAACATTTCAACCCTCCTTCCTTCAGTTAGCTTTGAATAGTTCAAGGTTTCTGTTTTGTCAAGTGCTTTCCCTTTAAAAAAAACAAACACAAATACAAAAACCCCAAACAAATCTCTAACAAAGCAAACAAAAGCCCTTCTGCTTTAAAAAGCTGTGTGTGTATATTAATGTCTTAAAGTTAGCACTGTCTTCACTGTCTTTTTTCTTTTTTTTTTTTTTACTCTTGCATATTTTTGGTTTTTTATCTTTCTGACTTCCTCTTTCTTACCCATTCCCTTTTTTAAACTTAAGAGGACTGCTATGCCAACCAGAATTGATTACCTACACAGTCAGTTATTTTTGTCTTTTTTTTTTTTTTTTTAAGAAAATACAGCTTTACAATGGTGCACTCATTGTAAAAACTGAAGCAAAACATAGTTTGACACCCATTTTCTTCTTCCTCCATCCACTTCTTCCCTCCCTCCAAAGGTATCTTAGCAGACTGTAACAAACCTGCTGTAACAAATCATTCTTCTGGTGGTCGTGCTGTCCAGGTGGGTCACACGTAGTGGACAGCAAGGAAGGCTTTTGGAGGGGTGCTCTGCATTCCTGATCTCTGCATTATGCACATTCCTGTAGGATCTGGTTAACAATCAAAATCTGAAAATGATGTGTGACCCCCTAGCTGGAATGCATACGCAGAAAGCTTATTTTAAAACCTGCTGCTTACTGTTTTCTAGGTCCTTTTCTAGAGCTACCAAGAACTCAGCAGTTATTTACAAAACCACCCAGATAAAAACTGTTTTGAAAGTTTGGCAGGAATGGAAGGAAGTGATCTCTATTTGTATCCTTGTAGGTGTGGAAGGAAATCTTCCTTCATTAACAAAAATGAGCCTTACAAGTGATCCTAGCCCCAGAAGCATTTTCACAACACCCTAGACTAGTGCCTGTGAAGACCAGTCAGTCTGTACAGCACTCTTGACATGCTCTCTGCTTGTCTCCTGGCGTTAGGGACAGACTTGGCATATGGATCCTGTTGAACTCAAGAAGTAAGCACGCAAATAGCACGAGCATCGCCAAGCTTGTGATTTGCCCTACCCTGCCTTCTTAGCAGGGGTGCATGCTTCCACAACAGCTGGAGCCACTGTCAGGCAGCACGTACCAAACTGGCTAGAGGCTGATGGGTGGCAGCGGGGATGTGGCAAGCTTCCAGACAGCAGTGACCTCAGTACTTCTGAAAACACAGGGAGCTTTCATGTCGGGGGGCTAGTGCGTGTGCTGAGCCTGCGCTGCTCTCAGGGAAGAGCTGCCTGCAGTTTTTCAGCTGCAGTGAGTTGTCCCAGGTCACCAGCACAGTTTTGGCAGCATTCTTGGTTTGGTTCTATTTCCTGGTATGGGAGGTCAATCTGAATGGACTGGACTAAGTAGCTGCTTACGGATAAACCCTCCTGTCCTACTCCTTCTGTTGGCACAGCTTCAGCTGCAGCTGCCAAGACTGCTGGGCAGAACAGCTGACTGCTAAAACAAAAGCTGCACAGCAGCAAGGCCTCATCAATCCCCCCCAGCCTTTGCACATACACAGCTGCCAGTATCATGGGGTTGAACACTGTTTCTTTTATGCTGTTGGCAACAGCTTGAAGTGGCACTGCCTTGCCAAAAAGATCAATCAAAGGGCGATGGGAGAGCAGTCAAGATTCAAATCCATGAGCTGTAGTTGCTTTCAGCTGACTGCTGCTTCCATCCCATCATGCCCTATGAGAAAAGTCTTAGCAGCAGCAAGACGAAACATGCTAGAATATCCTCCCAGCTGCTGAATGCTTAGTCCTTAAAATACAAAGGAATAAACCCAAGCACATGTTTGTAACTGCTCTGTTCTGAACAAAGAAGCATCTGGCTGCGTGCAACAGAGCTGCTGTGAAATACCTATTCTGCAGCTGTTGCTGTGCAAGATGACACGCAGCATGTGCCAAGTCCTTGGGGGACAAATGTGAAATTCTACCTATTGCACAGTATCACACAAAAGAATTGGTCTGTGTGTTGCTTTTTGTATCCATTTGCAATGGGAGGAGAAGCAGAATCAAGACCATGCGATGACAAGAATTAACAGCTGAACTGAGAAAGATTTGGGAAACTTGATGGTACAGTGATGAGGTGTGGAAGCTTTGCCAGGGAGATGACTGTCCTCACATACTAGTCTGGCTGCCAGAAGGCTCTGTGTTGGCTTGCTACCTGGGTCCTCCTTCGTTCAAATTGGCTCGTGCCACTTGGACAACTATGCTACCCAATTCTGCACAAAACTGCTGCTATTTTAACACAGGGCTGGTGTACACCAGGCAGAGTGTTGCTGGTAGCTCAGAGCGGTGTCACTGCCAGCTGCAACTGAGCTGCCTTACACACCAGGCACACATGAGCACATGGGAAGGGAAGGTGGAACGTGGCACAACGGTGGCTACAAAAACAACCTGCACCTGCAAAGAGAGAAGAGTACTGGCAGCCAGTGTCAGCAACAAGAGTCCCAAGTCCCTGGTGAGATGACAGCTGCAGTTGCCTTGGCTGCATAGTAGGTTTGACATGAGATCAAGGGAAGGAATACATCAAAATAAAGCAACTGAATATACCACAGAAGAGATTTGAGCAAATTTCTGAACCTGTCGGAAGCAGATGTAATATTATTTTTAATCTGCTTGAAGTGAATTGCTGTTCCTAATGGGATTTTAAAATAGCAAGTGCTTTGTGGTTGTTACTCTGGTGGTGCTACCAAATTCGTATAAAATACATGCTGTCTGGCTTGTGTGGGCCTACTGCATGCAGGTTGACTGCCAGGCACTGTTTTCCAACACCAGCAGTGTCCTTCACTTTAAATTAAAATGCCAGCTTCATTTTGTGCATCACTGGCTGATCTTTTCAGCTCCTTTGATCTCTGAAACAAGAGAGAGTAACATTACTTCCTCTACTTTATTCTTTTTATAAAATACTCTGTACTTTTATTGTATTGGAAATATTGGATATGCCTGTTTGACCTGTGAGAACCCAGTGTGCAACCCACACCAAACGCTGTGCATGTGTGTGTTTGACCACTAATATAGCTTTCAGAAAAGCATCTGAAACTAACCAAGTGTAAGGAAAGAGACTTCCACAAGATGTGTGGATTGACTTTATAAGCTGAAATCAGAGGATTAACATTTGACTGCTCATAGGCATGTTTCACAGTAGCTTACCTTCCTTTTCAACAGCTTCATTTCTGAAAAAAATGAAGGAAAATTCCTTTTTTTCTTTAGTGCTCCTCTAGTAATATACACGAGCTCTTCTGTCCTGAACATTTCTGCTAACAGTACAATTGTATATGCAGATATCTAAAACCTACCACAGTCTTTCACGGTGCAGTTTGCATGAAACTTGCATAGAATGAGGAGAAGCAGAGAAATACGTACTTACATGGAGTCTAAATTTCTCAGTGGTGTTCAGCTGGGAGAGAGCTGGATCCAGCAGCGAGGCAAGGAGGAATCAGTAGCATGTAGTGTATGTATGTGTGCCTCTGGCTGAAGGCACAGTGAATGCTCGCGTTTGCCAGTAGCTGAAATCACTTGTTCCAAGGTGGGACTCCTACTATTACAGTGTCCAGGTTACAGAGCATCAATATTCTTGCTTTAGATCCACCATGCTCTTAGCTTTTGGACGTTGTCTAAATAGTTACCAGGGTGATGCTTAAACTGGAAATGTTAGGACCAGGGCTTTTTTCAGTCATGATGCAGTTGCAGTTAGAGCTGAACTCGAAGAGGAAAGCAGCCTGTTCTGTCTAAAGTGTCCTGCACCTCTGCCGTTTGCTTCTGCAGGTGGGATTTTGAAAAAAAGCGCGAAGCTCTTTTTCCGCCGCCGCCATCATCAGAAGGATCCAGGAATGAGTCAATCGCACAACGATCTTGTCTACCTGCAGCAGCCACTGTCAGAGGAAACGCGCAAGAAGGGAGGCACGCTTTCACGTATTCTGAGCAAAAAGCTCCTTTCCAAAAACAAAAGCAAGAGCAAACTGAATGGTGCTTCAGCAGAACCATACGTGTGAGACTGAACACTCTCTGGTGGGATACTTGCACAGCAGTTCACCATTTGTTTACAGAGTAGTACTAGAGAATACAAATATGTCTGATGACTTGCATAAAATGATGTTCACTGATACAGTGGTCCAGGAATAAACAGAATGCTTGTCTTTTTTGTTTATTTTTCCAGAAAGCTTCTCTCTGATTATAAAGTTGCTCCTTTAAATACAAGCAGCACTGATTGTATCATGACAGCTTTTGGAGGACCACGTGATTTATTGTAGATGAAGGAGAATGGGGAATGGTGCAGGTGGGGAGGACCTGCGTGTAAGTAAGCACCTAAGTTACATTAACAGGGAGCTAAGAACTGAAACATACCTGCTGTATGACTGAACATAAAGAGAGAAGATACCACTGTGCTTCCTTTCTGCAGCCTGGGATAGTAGCAACACAGGTCTCAACTTGTTTTTCTAGTCAGGCTGAAAGGGAAAAGAGAGACCCAGATCCAGTTTGTATTGTAATTTGGAAACGGGTAAGTTTTCAGAAGCAGAACTAAAATGCTGATTAAGATAGCCTACTGTAATAACTGTAGCCTGCTGTAATAACTGCTCAGTTCATGTAGGTGGAGAGATGCCTCTGATACTAGCCATAAATCAATAAATTATGCAAATACTTATACTAGCATATCGTGTAATGTTCTGTGCATAAGTTATGCTTTAAAAACAGAACTTTTTTTAAAGTCTACTTGAGTCTACTCGCAAACAAAACACTTACAAATTCTTGTATGTAGCTTTTCTTCCCTATGTGAGAAGCTGCGTTGCTACTGCAGAAACCTATCTTAGGGGCTCTAATTCCTTCTCCCAAGTACTTGTTAGACAAGTATATTAACCATAATATCCGATGCAAAGCTAGGAGCAATAAGTGATGGATAGAGTATATTTAACCCTATAATGCTTTTCATTAGACAGCTTGTTTTACTTGCCAAACACTTACTGAGATCTTAGAAAACACAGTTGTGAAGGGAGCTTTTAAAAAAAATAATGATTCCCTTAGTCGTCCTTCAGTTTCTAGATCTGCCAGTGTTGTCATATGACGAGTTGTTGGTTCAGTGAGGTTTTTTTCTTTTTTTCCTTATGAAATATCACAGCTGGCTCCTTTAAATCAAAAGGAAAAATGATGAAAGTAAAGACATAATTCTTGTTTTTTAGAACAACTCTTGTTATTAAGAAGAGTAAAATGGCAGTATTTCACAGGTACCAGTTTTCATGCAAACCTGTACTTTTCCATAATCTACATTCCTACTGAGGACAAAGGACGAAGACTGTTCTCTTTAGCCAAGAAAAACATCCATTCCATCTAAATTACTGACGTGAATGAGTGATAGATTTGTGCCTGCTTTGCCAACAGTGATTTCCCCCCTCAAGACATCCAACACTTTGGCAGATATTTGGTCTTTCAGATTAAACCATTCTTCAAAAACAGAAAGTCACTGAAGAACAGAAACACATTTCAAAACTTCTGATGGACTCTAGATTCCTTGGTAAATAATTTTACGAAGAATCTTAAAACAGAGGTTTTGGTTTCTTTTTTACCAAGAAAATATTAGAAGAAGTGAACTGTCAGAATCTTTTAATTGGGCCTACTGTTTAAAAATACTGTTTATGTGTAGCCTCCTAAAATCACTGTGGTAGTACAGCAGTCCAGACTATCAAGTAGTTGTACGTTTAAGCATACTGCCCATTAGGAAACACCTGAAGGCATTTTAATATTCTGTATTTTGAAAATTGGTTACAAATGAGTCTTCTAGAGGTGTAATGTGCTTAGAAATCCCAGTTCAGTAATACAGGTTTGTCTAGCTTGAACGTGCTTGAACACTTTTGTTTATTGCTAATTTAATACAAAGTAGAAGTTCGGCTTCTTCATTTTTTTCTACAGGGGTTCATGACATGAGCATTAAAAACTGATGTTGTGTTCTCTCAACATACACTTTTTCTCTTGACTTTACTAGGAGCTCTTTGCATGACAGGGCAGGGTGGAGGGTCAAATCCCTGGTGTGTTTTAGATGCTCAGTCTCGTTTGCTGAAGAAGAAAACCACAACTGGTCACCAAGTTCAAGAAATCAAAGCAGGACTGAGCTCTGTGGATAGCACCCCCTTACACTAAAAGGGAAGAGCTGTGGAACTGAGAGTGTGAATTGAGCACGTAACACTGCTAAGTCTGCTTAAATTACTTAGCTGGGATTTTAATTTACAGAGGCTTTATAATGTACTGTAGAATGAGGTGGAAATAACACTGAATAACTTGCAGAATACAGGAGCAGGGTTTGCTTGTAGCTTACTCCAAAGAACAGATACACACTGAAGAAGTGTTTTTTTGGTTCTGCTTTCTTAAGGTCTTGGTGATTGCCTAAATGTGTGTTGTGATGGTGGGAACCAAGAACATTCTATACTGCAAACTGGGTGAAGGTTTGGGCTAATATATATTGAAAGAGAATGAATTATTAATATGAAAAAAGCAAGGCATTTGGGGTAAAAAGGGAATCTTGTTTTGTGATTGCCTTCACTCCTCAGGAAAATAAACATCACTTGCTTTGATGTTTGACCTCCTTATCTGGCTAGTGTGCCCCTCACCTCTTCCTGCTCCTCTACAAATAATTTATGTCCTGCTGTAAAAACAAGCTGAAGTACTAAACACAAAGGGACAATAGAGTTGCTCAATCGTGACAAGCCCAAAGACCCATAATACTGAATCCCGTTTCCACCTTCTGAGACAATTAGGTTATCATTTAAGATCAGGGGATCTGAGTACGTACATTTTTTGTGTACCAGTATTTAGGTCAGCGTGAGTTGGATCCTGACAACCAGCAGGAGCTATGTTACAGGTTTGGGTAGGGAGGACTGGGTTTGCAAACTGGCATAACTAACACTGCGGTATATCCTGTCGGGTGCTGCATATTTCCTGTGCAGTTACGTGAAGGATGCTGGAGGGAATAATTTTGATTTTTTTATGTTTTGCAATCTTGGTAATTTTAATAACTACACATTTGAAGAGTAGAACAAATCTCTGCATGATATTACACTGAAAACTTCCTGTTTTCTGTCATCCAATTTAATTACTTCAGAACAATAGCTTGGAAACAACCTGTGAAATCTTTCTTCCTTTTTGCCCCTTTTCTTACACTTATTTGTTTCTGGATGTTCTAGACAGCAAAGAAGGCGTGGTATTTATTTTATGGGGACTAAGAGATGAAGGCTTGCTCTTCCTTTCTAAAGGCCCATAATTGAGCCTTCTTAATCTATGTTTGTGGTTTGATTTGCTTTATGGCATTTTAGCTTTTCATTTGCCTTGATGGAGACAACCTGCATCCTTACTTAACCAAGATTTGCCTTGGCTTTAGTGTGGATTTTGATCAAGAAAGCAGTACAATAATTAGATTTCTCTTTGAATTTTAAAGCAATAAAACTGCCTAATATCTTAAGTGTGAATACGAGTTAGGTAAGTAGATCACAGGTATTTCATATCCACTTCACGTCAGAAAGAAATGACAGTCATTTCACTGTTAACTATGTATGAAACCTGTAAACTGTAGGTGGCAGGAAGGAGAAGGAATGTCATAGTGAATAAAAGTTCATATTAATTTAGAAAGCAAAATACCTTTGGAAAACTTCTTCAACTTAATGGACAGGTCATAAGCATGCAGACATTGATACTGGGCTTTATTCTTATGCTTTCTGTTAGATTTTCTTTTTCCCTGCTCTTTCTTTGGGAAAGAGGTTGGTGGTCCTGGTCAAGCAGACCTGTAGTTGCTGTCTTGCTCTTGAGAGGACTTGGCTTACAGCACTGCTTTTCTTGAGGTGTTCTATTGCTGGGCAATGATACCAGTTTTGAGGATCAGTGAAATTCACAGCATTTCCCAGTACTGGATCTCCTCAATGGTTCTAGGTGGCTTTCAAGTGAAAGCTTTCTGCTGTGTATTTCTTGTAAAGTTTTGGTGTTCTTGATATGTGAGGTACCATAGGAAAAAGCAAAGCCAATTACATCAAATGCTGTGAAGTGTGTATGGGGAAGCAAAATAAGAATCTTGCTTTTGTTTTGACATCTTTTTCAGCTCTGGTAGCTCTAGGTGTTTACAAAGAGCAGGAGCTCTATACAAGGTGGGAGCCGTGTAGCTTTCCCGTTTTAGTTTATTGCAGTTTTTCAATTATAGAGCTGAAGTTTGAGATGAGTGCTTATCCTGGTATGGAATTAAGTATACTGTAGCTCCAGGCTAACACATTCCCATTGTGAGTGGGAACAGCTGACCTCATACTTTGACCTCCACGGGACCTAAGTGGATTTATTTTTGTGTTTAAAGACAGCATATGCTTCTGTACATTGCTTAGCCACAGCGTTGGTGACAAACAACTCAAGATTAACTGTATAACAAGGGTGATTAAGTTAAGGGTGAATAATATAATTTCACTCAGGATATCCAAATTGTTCCTATGCAAGGTGCTGGCATAGGGTGAAAACAGCTGGAAAGAAGGGGTCTGAGGTCTTTCCAATACTATAACTCTGTGTTTCCCAATAATCTATTATGTTCTAATATTCCAGGTGGGGTAAAATATTGTTTCCTAGCATTCAGCTGTGATAAGTCACTTCTTCCATAGTGTTTCTTTTTTCTTTTTGTCTGTGTGTGCACAAAATTAAGTTGGTGCAATTAAGAAGTCTGTGCTGTACAGATTTATTATATCACTAAAAAGTCTGAGAAGAGGATTTTTTAAGGAAATAACTACTGCTGTACATACAATAAAAGCCAATTGTCTCTGTGTAGTGTGCTGTCCTACATACCTAGTCAGCCAAGCATAACAGAATGTTTTCTACTCTCCTTCACTAATTTGACCTGTTGCTTAACACAGTGCATTTACCTGTTTATTCAGGAGCAGAGTTCTCCACCTACACTGTGCTGACACCGTGGATTGTTTCTGATAACCCTGGCCATATCAGGTAGCCCCTTCTTGTTCCTCAAGAAATCTCCTGAAACATGGACTCAGTGGGAATCTAATGGAAGAAGGAATTGTGAAACTCAGAGTTATTATTTTTTCTCTCAGTTACGTTGTGTTATCCTGAAACCATTTGTAATTTTGAGGGCAAAAGGGGAGAAGTGTTAGGGCCTAGGTCCTGTACAGAAGACACCAGTACTAAAATGTGCACAGCCTGGGAATAAGGTTATCTTGTGATCATTTTACTGAAAAAAATGTTCTGAATTAGTGCTGCCACAAAGCCCTACCAAACTGGGGGGTAAAAACCAAAACAAAACCACCAAAAATAGGCATTCACATTAAAATAGCCACAATAATGTTTTTATTTCCCTTCCCAAAGCAAGTGCTGTACCTTCTTTTGCAAGGAAATGGTATGTTACCTTACTGGGAGTTCCTGCCCCCATTTCTATGCGTGTTTATTTCATGTTCTTGAAGCGCTTAGCTGAAATTTCCTAACAGTCTCACAACAAACCTTCTTGCATTTCCTTCCTGCTTTAATCTTGGGTGACATTTTTTGGTTTGTGTGGTGCCATTTGTGTACACTAGCAAAAGTGACGAGCCCCGTTGGAGCAAGAGCAGGAATGGATGTAGCACTGAGTCTGGCACCATACTCTTCCCATCCAGTTCATCATTCTTAAGTGAATGGAAAGGATCTTCATTTTTTTCATCTCTACACCAGCAAGCCTGGTGTAAGATGCAAGTTCACAGTCCAATGTTAACTGCAGAAAGATAGGAATACTGACAAAAAAAGGAAATAATTTTGGAGCTGCAGGATCCAGACTCGCATGCATCGTAAATCCAGACTTCTTCAGCTAGGAAACATACAGGTAACTATTCTGAATTAGTTAATACTTACCCTGACAAAGTGAATGCACTGCAAGTGGGATAGCCACCCTTGTGCACTGGGTGCTGGAGAAACATAGGTGAAGGCCCAAAGATAGAATTGTGAATGTGCACTGAGACATAAGGGGAAGATAAGTGAACTCAGAGTATAAAAAACTGCATCTTTGAAAAACCAAATTACTTGTACATACAGTTAGAGCCTCAAAAAATTCCTGTGCTCATTGAAAACTTCTGGCGAGTCATTTTTAAAGAATAAACGGTTCCCCCTCAGTGATTAACCCTGTTTTGCCAAAAAGCAACATTTTAAAAATTCAAATGCTACGTTGTTTCAGTTTACACAAGCACTTGAAGAGTCGGGGTAGTGGAAACTGGGTACTTGTGCAGCAGGGGAGGTGGGATGGGTGGGCTGAGCAATGGGAAAGGGCCGGGCCTCAGCCAACTGAAGGCGTGAGAAGGGCACGCGCCCTGGAGAGGACAGAGCTGGAGCCTGTGTTCCACCCACTTTGGACCTTCAGTAGTGCTCTCGCTGTGAAGACCTGCCAGTCACACCACAGTGGCAGTGGGAGCGCTCCAGAAGGCTTTGTGGTGACACCTCTTACCAGAGATAAAAGTTGGGGCATCTTGCTTGAATACATGAGCGTAGGTACCCCTGGGACCTGGCCCCTGCCTCCAGGTGGCTGCTCCTGGCTGCACCACGTGCGTTTCTGCTGGGAGAGCAGGGAGCACCACAGTAACCCCAGCTGGAGGCTTAAAACCCCTCGGAGCTGCAGAGGGCACAGAGTCCCATGTACTTTGTTTCCTGGGCATCAGATCTCAGCGGCAGCCCATTATATATAAAAAAGGTAGCTATGGCTGGTTGTTCCCAAATGGCACATACAGCCATGCTCTTGGCTACTGAGCAAAGCAGGGCTGGGTGCTGGGACGGCAACCCCCACACACCCACCCACCCACACCCCC
>VZRW01012161.1:0-72390 GCA_013398125.1 Aegotheles bennettii
AACCCCTAGGATTCTGTGAAAGGTTTTCATTCTGTGAAAGTCCTGCCTGACCAACCTAGTGGCCTTCTACAATGGAGTCACTACATCCGTGGACAAAGAGGGGGTTATAGATGTCATCTATCTGGACTTCTGTAAGGCCTGGATTTAATGGATGGACTGTTTGGNGAAGAATTGGTGAGATGATCGTATCCAGAGGGTAGTGGTCAATGGCTCAATGCCTTGATGAACATCAGTGACAAGTGCTACGCCCTAGGAGTCCATATTGGGGACGGTACTGTTTAATATTAATCTTCGTCAATGACGTAGTGGGATAGAGTGCATCCTCAGCAAGTTCGTAGATGACAGCAAACTGAGAGGTGCAGTTCACACACCTGAAGGACGGGATGTCATCCAGAGGGACCTAGACAAGCTCAAGAAGTGGGCCCAGGGGAAGCTCATGAAGTTCCACAGGGTGAAGTTCAAGGTCCTGCACGTACGTGGGGGCAATCCTTGATATCAATATCGGCTGGGGGGTCAAGGAATTGAAAGTAGCCCTGCTGAGAGGGATTTGGGGGTACTGGTAGATAAAAGGCTGGACATGAGCTGGCAATGTGCTCTTGCAGCCCAGAAGGCCAACCATAATCTGGGCTGCATCAGAAGAGGCATGACTAGAAGGTGAAGAGAGGTGATTCTGCCCCTCTACTTTGCTCTTGTGAGACCACACCTGGAGTACTGTGTCCAGTTCTGAAGTCCCCAACATAATAAGGACATGAAGCTGTTGGAACAAGTCCAGAGAAGGGCTACAAAAATGATCAGAGTCCTGGAACACCTGGCCTACGAGGAAACGCATAGAGGGTTGAACTAGATAATCTTTAAGGTCCCTTACAATTCAAGCTATTCTGTGTTTCTGTGAGTTTACAGAGAAATTGCTGTGCACACAGTCAATAATTTCCATGGGCTCTTAACACAAGACAGGAGGTTAATATATGAACTGTATGTTAACAAGTACTTTATCAGCAGGTTCATTTATTTATAAATCCTTTCATGGAAATAGCTTTAGCTGAATTGAAAAATTATATACAGTTCTTTGGAAAGAGTTTGGGAAACAAAAAGAATGTGACAATTTTTTCATAATTTCACCTTTCGATATTGCAACTACCACAAAGACTCTTCTTCCATGTGTTTTAAAGAGATAATGCTGACAACATTTATTATGGAAAGTGAAGTGTCTGATGTTCCTAAGAGCCATTTATAGTGCAATCACATATCTAGTTTAACAAAAATTCATCTTCATTCTCCACTGCAAAAGAAGTATATGAATCATGTCATAAAGTAGCCTAACATGACAAGAGAAAAATAAATACATGAAATGCCAATTTGAGCTCCTCACTTAAATCATGACAATAAAAATAATGCTAACTCTATCAGAAAAATAGAAATAGTATACTGAATTTATTATTAAAAATGCTAATTTTGTAGAGTTTATCAGGTACTTGTTATCATAACAAGCAATTAGAACAAAACCAAGTTACAACAGCTTTTTCATATAACATTCACTGAGTGTAATGTACCTACCTTTGCAACAGATGTGATAAATATAAACTCAATATAGTGCAGTGACCTCATTTTTACTACTTCCATAAAACATGATAAAAAGCTCCATGTTACACCAGAAAAATAATCTCTGTTCAGTGTTTGAACAAAAAGTGAAATAATCCTACTGTATGAGAAGTAAAATCTTCCAGGCTAGTTTACTTAAAATATTTCAGAGAAGATGGAATTTTTCCAGTATTTTATTTTAAAGATCATATATACCTTTTTTACATGAATTCTACAGATAAGAGTGAAGGAAAACGTGCACAGATAATATACATGACATTTCAAGGGAACTGTTGCTGTAGATAAGATACAGATAAACATGCTGTAAAATTGTCTCATGCAATATTCCATAAATAGTTTTTATTCAAAATACCTCATCTACTTAGCAAAGAATATAGGTGGACTACTACTACCAGTAAGAATATACAGTAGGAAGAAGAAAGTAGGAAGTTTTAGATAGTAGGGAAAATTGCTAAATGATTTAAAGACAGTATAATTAACCAAAATATGAGAAACTGTGGTGATCTTTGAAGGAACGTTTTGGAAGATCTATGCAAGAACAGTTTAGAGGAATCAAGAGAATGAGTAGGCAAGGCATGAAATACTCGAGGCTCAGGCTGAATTTCAGTAATGGGAAGAAAGACCACATTCTAGTGGCCTAACATTTGTAAATTGAGACACAAATTGGATGACTAATCAAAGGAGGTGGATAAACACAAAATTAAGTCAATATAAGAATTTTGAATTTAAAGTCATGCTAGCATTGTTCATTCTAAGAGTATATAAAAACATTTTGAGGGAAAAAAAACAAATTTTGCTTACTTTGTTGTACACTGTTATTTGAATTTTTAACTGTTATTTTATATTTGTAGCTTTCATGCTAATGATCTGGTTTGATCAAGTTCAGTTTTTTGGGGACCTATTAAATCTGAACAGTCTCCTGTTATAATGAAATCTTAATTTGAATATAATTAAATCTTCAGTTCCACACTTAAAAAATACAGAAGCCAATTATGCTGTAAATTGTAGATATTAACATGATCAAACAACTGAAGAACTAAAGAGTTTTTAATATTTTCTTGTGCATTCTCGGAGGGTCCATTTCATTCATATGCGCAATCAGCCCACAGGGATGCTCTAAATTTTCACTTGGAACCTGAAGAAGGGTTTGTCTTCACAGCTCACTTTGTTTAGATTTGCTTTCTTGACATGGAAGAGAATCCTAGATTTCTCAGATTAAAAGCTAGTTAAGATTAAAATGAAAATATGTTTTGATTGAGAGGGAAAATGTTAAACTTCTGAATATTTTATAAGACTATAAAATTTTGAAAATTATAAAAAGGAAAAATAAACACAAAAATGTGACTTTTTTGTTATCCTTAGCCCTCGAATACGTCTTTAGCTATTCCAGGTTTTCCCAAACTTAAACCAACATGGAGCAGTCCAATAGCACTCTGACCCCATAGCACCTTAACCTCCTTGACTCTAGGGTAGCTAATGTTTGAGAAGCTTTTCCTTGTCTTGCACCTTCTCTTCACTTTCTCCAAGGTAGAATTCTTGCTGTTCCAAACAGTTTTTCTGATCCCTTTATCATATACTAATGTAGCTTCAGTAACACAGACTACTATTAACATCCTTGTTCTTCATTCTTTGCTGATGTGTTACAAACTGCTGGTTTATTAAAGAGAACTTTTGTCCTTCCTTTTGACTTCTCAAGGTGTACTCTCCCATTGTGTCCAATAATTACTACTTTCCTTTCAACATTAATGAGCATAGATTTGAATTCTGTGTGTATCTCTTTCCAAAAATCATAGTTTCTGGCCTATTTTGAGACTTTTACAAAGACTATAAATCATGTTTTAATAAGAAATTTGTGCATTTGTGGTATTTTTCCAATTCTCTTTCACACCTGTTGATAATTCTAGGAATTCATACTATTAGGATTATCAACATAAAATGTATCAGTGGTTACCTTAAATCTCAACTTTATCAGTCCTTGCAGACTTAGTGATATTTTATGGGTAGAAATGCAATAACATAGGCTTTTTTAAAAAAACAAAACCAAACAAAAACAACAAAAACAAAAAAACAAAACAAAACAAAACAAAAAACTTCCCTTACTTTAAAATTACAACATTATGAAACTCAGAAAGCTGAAGCAGGAATCAGAATAACCAAGGAAAAGAGCTAAAGGGTGGTTGATTATTATTTATTTCTGGCTTCTCTGTTGCCTGTTTTTTGGTAGTACAAAATCACATAGTAATACAAGAAAAAAATATATGACTCTAAAGAAGGCATTAGATCTCTTTTTTAATGAAGTACTCATTAAAATTAATAAGACAAAAGAAATATCCTTTGAATCCAAGCTACTACATCTGTCCAAGATGGTGCAGAACAAACAGCTCACCTTGATACAGAAACGTCAGCAAAAATGACGTGCAGTCTACTGGAGCTCTGAGGCAAAGAGGCTGTAAAAGCAGGCTTCTTTCCAAGCTGCACAGCATCACAAATTTTAAAAACTCCCTTGAATGAAAAGGTTATCCTTTATATGCTAATTAATTCAGTTAAAAAATAATTCAGTTGTTAGAAGTATGAATAGAAAAGGAAAATCAGGAGGCAGGGGGATCATAAGTGGCTTTCTATAAAGGAAGAGTAAAATAATTGTCAAGGAAAATGCTACTCAATTCTCATTAGGAAACTCTTCTCAGCTATTCTGGCTTGAGGGAGGGTATCCAATGGAAGAAAAGAAGATTAGTTTTTGTCACCTCACTGATCATGTCTGACAGACTAGTTTGTCAACACACAATGTGAAATTGTAAACATTTTAAGGCTTATAAACAACTTATAACTGGCTGCTGCAAGCAATCTTTCATTCTGAGGGAGCTGTGAGTCTTATTTCTTTCCATGCCCATATTTCTATTTTCATTCACTATCAAAATTTAAGTTTACCTACACCATATCTGTTTTTATGGCAAATAAATCAGTCCAGTTAGTCTTGGGCAGACTTTTAAGTGTTAGTAAGTATACTGAAATGCACTTTTATGGGCCTTGTAACATAACACCCCATGGATCTGGGCAACTTTCCCTTCCCAGGGGCTATTGAAGGAGTTCACCTCATGATAGTTATTCCTCTGGGATGTGGGACACCTCAGATCAAATCCTTTCTCTGTCACCCTTTAGCAGCATGATGGGATACACTCATCATCCAGTACCAGCTGGTACCACCGACAGTCTCTCACACTGCAGTTTCTCTGTTCTCCTTTGAAATTTAAAAGGAGGCAGGAATGTAGTCTTAGATACCATCACTTTTATCAGAGGCAGAGTGAGCTTCTATAAGCTGCTGAATAGCTAACTCTTACGTTTATACAATAGAACGTTTCCAAAACAAGAGAGAGAGAGAGAGAGAGAGAGAGTGCTTGCTATGCAAATAATATGAAATAATATGCTTCTTAAATGTTACTGACTTGATCCTATTTGTATCTTGATCATGCCTCTTCTATTTACTGAATGGGGAGCTAACCATTAAGTCAGTAATTACTGGAGTGATACCTTTTGCCATTTGGACCAGAAAAATCTATCCTGAACCTAAAAAATCTTTTCTTACTTGATTGCTGGTAAAACTGTCACATTCAGAAAAAAAGTTTTCATTTTGTCAGCCTGGCATTTTATCACAGAAACTGGCTAGTCAAAAAAATGTTGACAAGCTTTAAATGGAATTCAACATAGTGCAAAAATTCGATATTTTCTGACTAGCATTTGACCCACACATCTATCATGAAGTTTCTATTGCATGAACTTGAGACCATTTCTATACGTGACGGCAGAATGGCCCCATGTTGCTAGTAGGCTGGGGAGAGCATCTCAGGCATGTCACTGCAGTATTGACCCTGCTTTCCTCTAAAAGCCCCAGAACCCTGCCTCTGCACTCCTTCCAGTAGCATCACCCTCTCCCACAGCTGCTTTTGCTTCCAGGCATCTGGTGTTCTCATTTATCACTGATTACCCCTGATTATCTCCCTTCACCAGGTTCATCAATCCTGGGTGATGCTGAACACAGAAGAGAAGCAGAAAAACCATAAGAGTCCTTCCATAGTCAGTTCAAGTCTCTTACATCAGGAAAGGCTTTATCAATGGTTTGCTGGAGTTTGCTAGACTGTCCTGCACAGGGGTAGCTTTCTGTCAGAAATTTGGTTGGGCAGCTACAGGCAAACATGTTTGTGATTACTGCATTGGCAATCAAACACTGCAAATAGCTATGCTAGAAATTACAGAAAACGAGGTGGGTGTCCATTCCTGAATCACTTGAAATAGCTGATGTACAAATGCTGGTCTCATTTTCTCATGTGGGAAAGTGATCTCTAGCTTATGTACTATTAGCTTTTTGTTACAAAGTTGGAGTTTCTAAGAGTTATTGGGCAGAATGAAACCATTCTATGCCCCAAATCCAAACAAAAGAAGTTTTGTTTCATTATCACCAACATTCACAAAGAAACTCCAACATGAACAATATTTATAGCCTCAGATCCCTGAAATCAGAGATCAGATGAAAAATTAAATTTAAGAAAAGTGAAATATTATCTATATGGCTCCAGAAAAATGTCTGAAACTTAGTTTTCTTTAGGTCTTTAACAGAGGTTAAATAAAACCATTGAATTATATATTAAAATCTCAACATCCATAAGCAAGTTTCATATATTAAAAAATGTAATTTATGTTTTTACTGGAACCGGTATTACTGACTTTTATACTTTAAAGACTCTCAAAAAATACCCTTGTCACAGTAAATTATCATTTGCTTTTAACAAAAAGACTTTGCTTATTACCAAGATATTTCCTTCAAAAGAAGAGCTGTAAAAATATCTCAGACCATTAACTCTTGCTTAATTATAATTCATTATTGCATTACAGTAGAGCAGATATGCAAAAGCACCTCAGTGCTCCATTGTATTGGGCATTCAATTCACAGCCACATACACAGAGCAAGAAACAGCCCTTGTCAGGCAGAGATTAAGATCTGAAAAACACAGAAATGGAGGGACAGAGAGATGGGGAGCTTGTACAAAGTAACATAGCAAATAGGCATTGGACCAGGTACCTAAATCCCAGAACAATTCCTCTTCCATGCTGCCTTATGGTATGTGTGAAATAATTTTTAAGGACCCTTTCCTGGGTATGAGGTATTTCCATAATAAATCGATCACTAAACATTGGTCCATTAATATAGGCAGATGAATTGGAAAAAAATGTAAAACTGTCAATGTCTTTTTTTACCTGCATCTTTTGGTGCATGCAATTTACCAGTTTAGAGGACAGGAAATGAGGCTGTAGCAAGCAAAGTAATCATTACACTTTTATATAGTGTCTTGTTAAAAAAGATGTATCATATCAATGACTTTCAATTAGGGTTATACAGGTAGCTTTGAACAACTTTACCGTAAAATCAGATCCATCACAGGACAGTAAGAAAAAATGGTGTTCTGTTAAGAGAAACTGCAATGCTGACTTGATGTAGTTTTCAAGAGAAAAATTATTTCATATACAGAGTTTCAAAGATCTTGTGTGAAAGAATGTATTCAAGGGAATCATATAATTGTGATAGCAAAAATGTAGCACATTTCTTATAAAGAAAACCAAAAACTTTTATAATTTGCCATAATGTTACATTGATGTAAACTCCAGGAGGACCATCAATCTCTACAGCAAAGGAGTGCATTTTATCAGGTGGGAAATAATAAATGTCAACACAAAAAATAACAAAACAATTATATTTAACTGTCTGTGGACACTGATTGGCAGAAATGGTGACAGAGATTCTTATATTACAATGACCTAAGGGTTCATTTTAGAAAGCATCATTTCAAAAACTCAAGATTTTTGTCTCATCAGTTTATAGCAGTAGGAATTATGAAGTTCTTGTTTCTTGTAATAGAAATACATTGAATCCATGTTCAATGAGGCGTGGACACTGTATCTTTCCCCTTGGAGAAAGAAAATTGCAGCAGTGATGTGAAAACTTCTATTTGTTTCTTTCTCACCACAAAGAGCATTTACTGTGTGTATTCGCAGCAGGGCTTGTGAATCCAAGATGATTGTTAATAACTCCTCTTTCTACTTTAGTGATTCTTAACTAGTAATGGTAAGAGAGAAATTATTTGCTATGGTAAGAGCCAGAGAGAGGGGCAATACAGAAAAATATCAAAACCAATACTATTCAGTATGGAAAGAAAAATGAGAGGCCCATTACAGAAGTATTAAGCGAAGAATTATATAGAAAAAAAATTAACTGGGACAACATTACAGAAGGAGCTTCCCAGAAGTGAAACTGTGTGTACCACGTGTGGATTCTGACTTATTTGTTACGCTCACAATCAACAGCCTAAGTGCTAGGAGCTAGGTGCTGGGATGCTAAGGATGGTAGGATGGTAGCTGTCTTGTTTCTGTGAGAAAATATAGCACTGTAAATACAATTACTACATTTAAAAAAATAGATGTATTTTCACTTCCCTTATAAAAATCTAGATATCTCACAGCAAGGCCAGCTACAGGATGCACAGCAGACACCCACATCTGTAAAAGAATTGCTATATTCTATATAGTTCAAAGGAAGTTAAAAAGACAAAACTGTGGAGCCCTTCCATGACCTTCTCAGAAAAATTCTGCATTTTTTTCCAGAGCTCAATACCTGGTTTGGCAGGCTACTTCTTTTCTCAATAGTTTAATAGATTATTCATGTTATAGTTTCTATTGATCACAAAGTTTCTTGTCGGTCCTTCCTTCCCTCTGGACAAATTTGAGAAAGTTTCCTTTTTTCCCATAAAAAGGATACAATATAAACTTTTACATAGTAATTTTATAATAAATTTATTTGTGATATGTATGTATATATATTTTGATGGATATCTAATGATATTTTTTTTGCAGGCATTATATATTTTTCCAAAAATGGTATAATGAAAATTATTTCAGAATAACATTTGATAAACCTTTTCAAGGTTCCTAATTTGAACATGCTATTTTTTAAAATTGTGAACTCTAAATTTTATTTTTTTTTTCAAAAATGCAGTTTGATCCATCTGTTAGACTGGGAGTAGCTTATGAACAAAACAGGAGAGTGGTAAAAGACCAGAATTCTCCTCTTTTTTATTTCCCTTTGAGAAAAAATACAAGCAAGCAAATGCTTCAGTATTTTTCAGCTGAGACCATAAAATTGATGGGTTTGAAAACCCTTGGGATCCATTTATCTATCAGCAGAAAGAATATCAAAATACTAGCTTTGTAACTGTTGTGAAGTTCAAAGTCTTTTTAGGCCTTTTATTGAGAGTTATAAAGTGTTATTATTCACTGATCCATTTGTAAATATATGTTATTTCTTTAAATGACTTTTATTTTAAATGACCAGAGCAGGTAAGCATATTTCTACTAAAATGAATGCTTCTCATAAGACCCTCTCTTTTCTTTGTCAGACAGCTCTGCACTATACCAAGAGGAAAAACCTATAAATATACAATGCCACTACATCTGACAAACAAGAACATGTTTTCCAAAGACTATTGTTCTTCTACATTCTAAACTTGATCTGAAAACTATTTATTTAATTTAAAATCTGAAAGAAGACCTTACAAAATAATCTAGAAAATGCCAGATTGACTTCAGTTGTCACTACTCTAAAGTAGAGGCACGTTGGTATTTACTGAAAAGAAGTATTCTTTCCTATCTACATATGTAGATATGTCTATCTATGTGTACAGAGGTATTTTAATATTGCCTTGGATAATTTCATTACTTTATCCTTCTATTACCTGAAGAGTAAGAAAATATTTCTATTTTGCATAGACGGTACAGACATCCTAGGTACCCCAGGTCTTTTGCCTTGAACCACTGAAAAAACGGGTAAAATCAGAATTGCTTCTGTGATCAAGGAACTATTGTGCCCAGTGCATGAAACAAGTTACAGAACCTGCCTGGGGGAATTTACAGAATTTATCCTAGAGGCAAGCCAGACAGAAAGGTGAACCTCCAGAGACCTGGAGCATGAGTCCAGGCAACAGGCTGGTGGCAGAGAGATATTTCTTGTACTCCTGTTCTATTTCAATGGAAACCTCATTTTCCTCCTGTATTTTACTGGACTGTCGCCCTTCAGACCTCCTGCACTGCTCCTTCCTGCTCCTTCCCAGCTGCTGCAGTCTCCTCCTCCCTTCTCAGCATCTACCTAACAACACCAATGCATCGCTCAGAAGAGTTTATTTGGCTTGTCTCCTCTCAATTGTATGCCTCAATATTTAAATTTATTTGCTTCATCAGAAGAGAATTACTGAAATAACACTTTTCCAGGCTTACTTGTATGCATTTGTAAATTTTTTATTGACTACATAAGAAAACAGAAAAAGTGGTGGTAGACTGCTATTTGACTGATGTTAACCTGACAGGTGTTTTTGCTAACTCCTCCTGGAAGATGCAGATAGACCACTGATCTAAATTGGAAATATTCTTAGTGTAGGAAATGGTTCTGGATTTTAATAAAAAAGCTCTTTTCCATCTTTTAATATTGGGGGGTAAAAAGTAGACTTGTTATATTTAAAATACCATATATAACCATAAGAAACCGTAGGCTTTGAAAGAGGAGTAAGTTTTACTGGAAAGATCAAAAGTCATATCAAACTAAAAATGTTTTCAACTGTTCACTTCTAGTATTTTGTACGAGTAGTTTTATTTTACAAGAAAGAATTTAGTAGCTCCTATCACTTTTGTTTCCACACCTCAGGGTACAGGATATTAGTACAGTTAACCAGTATCTTTTAGAAAGCATATTTCTTTTGATAGTCTATCGGACAGTTTGTATTATTTCAGAAATAAATAGCACAGTAGTGGAAAATGCTTCACAGTTCTTCCTGGGTCCCTCCTTTTCCTCCTCATTCTTTTAATTTATAATATCAGGTTTTTTTCTGAAAGCCCTTGATCTTAGAGAGTGTAAAAACAAACAATGCTTCCTACAAATCAGTTTACCAGGTTTGTCTTATCTCATCTTTGAGAATAGATTCTTCCCTTTCCAACATTTTCATGTCCAAGAGAAATATAACAAATAAATGCAATTCATTATTTTTCAACATATTTTGAATAATATAAATTTTATTTATTTAGTTGGTTGAAAATAGAAAGTTCCTTGGTAAAGTAAATTGTATTGAAAAATAGTTGATAATCACTTTGCATGCAGAGAAGTTAAGCTCCTGGATTCACAGAGTATTGTGTGAAAACTTGTTAACTCATGATGGCTTTGAGCTTCCTTCAACATTATTTGGAGTTACTGTCTTGAAGAATTATCGTAATCATTACTTTTACTCTATGAAGAACTTTCTGGAGAAGGTTTTCTAGACCTAGATAAGTGACTAAGACTCAATGATTCTCTTGTGACATGAATTTAGAGTTATCACACACAGAGTGTATTGAAATGACACAGAAGTGGAGAATGGATATACACAGAAGTGGAGAATGGATATACACTGTTTTCTGCCCCAGCTGATCCTGCAGAGGGTCCAAATATCCATGGGAAGAGCTTGAGCAGGAAGGAGAGCCATGTGAACACATTCTTCTTTGAGATGATTTAATGGTTAAACAGCATTATGAAAATCTACTATTTTTTTATCTCTTCTTTCTATAGGAAGCTACACAGATTCCCACTGATAGGTCTTGCATTTCAAAGCTTGTATGGCAGGAGCAGGTATCCCTAGATTTTCTAAGCTGCCTTCCTTCTAAGATTTTAAACTGGCAGGATTCATATCTTCATGGCCAGGTCAGTACTGTAAGACACAGAGCTACTGTAGGTAACTTGATTGATTTTTTTCATTGATAACCTTGGAGCCAGATTCACAGTGCCTCTAAAGTTCATGATATTACTTCAGAACAATCCCACTCAAAACAAACTTTTTTTTCTTAACTTTTTACATAGGGCAAATATTTTCAAAATCCTTTCTTCTGCAAGTGCTTATGACTTAAGGCTCTTATCAGAGAGGCATTCAACAAACACAAAGCGTACTCAGGTATGGTATTTTAGCTTTACTTTTTATAATAACCGACTCTTCAATTTTCTCTGCTATAGTTCAGGGCTCATTAACATTTCCATTATAAACTATGATTACTCCAGTTAATGATATCAGCTGTTACTAAACTCATATCTAAAAATAAAGAAGGTTTTCAGCATTTACTATATTTTAATGCATTATNTTAGGAAATTATTAGGAAATATCGAATGGTTCACTGGTGAGAAAAAGTACTTTATCCAAGAACAAGATGCATTGATTCAGGGTCAGTAAAATGTCTAAACTTTTGTTCACAGTATAAAAGCATTCTGTTTAATAATTTCTAACTAAACAAATTTGGTCTGTGTAAGTATGACTGAATACTATAAGGAAAACATTCAGTGGTCCTTAAAATTTATAAGAACACAAGAAAGGACAGACTAAATGTTCATTTAGTGACAAGAAGGATCAGGGGGATCTTATCAATTTGTATGAATACCTGATGAGAGGGAATGAAGAAGAGTAAACCAGACTCCTCTCAGTTGTGCCCACTGGGAGGACAAGAAGCAACAAGCACAAATGAAAACTCATTTGTGAAAACACATGTTCCACCTGAACACAAGAAAATATCTTCTTACTCTGAGTATGATAAAACACTGAAACATGTACTAAGGTACTAGGGCTCTAAATTTGGTTCAATACATCTGTAATTGCTGATATGTTTGGGCAGTGACTGTAAGGGAAGTATTGATTAAGTTGCACCAATAGCCAATATCATCATGGCCAGGAGACTGGTTTGTCAGAATATGAAAGCCCTAAGTCAGGTTTATGGAACAAAGAATCGATCCTCAGATTTTTTAATATTACATGAAAGATCCTGTTATCAAATGCACATTTTTATGCATGATAAGCTTGCCTACAGGGACTGGCCAGATGCACTAGAAACACTTATTTTGAGGTTCTCTCTTCGTGATCTGAAGGCTGGATATCCAAGAAGGTTTTGTTGGTGCCCAAAAAAGTTTATGTGCTTGTGGGACTGGACAATGAAAAGCAGCTGCCCAGTGAAGTTAGGTGCCTATGTCTTTAAAAAAAATCACTTCATAGTGCTTATAATATGAATAGCATCTAGGTACCTAGCAAGACAGATAAGCAGTGAGAATCTGGGTCTATATTCAGTGATGGATTATGACCTACAAAGGTTTACAAGTCATAGTTTTCAGAAGTATCTGAATATGTCAAAATTATTTTTATGATTTTATTATTTTAATATAAAGCAATTTCAGCTATTTATGAAGGCCTGGACCAGCAATTTTAATCAGACAGCTGGCCTTTGGAGTGATTGTGGGTATTAGTCCTTAGAGTGCATTAAAATTGCGATTTGGATGGAGATTTTCTATGTGTTTTTTTTTTAATTTTTGTGTCTCAGCGTGCTACCTCTTTAATATTGTAATGCTTAAAATTTAAAACTCCCAATACAATTATTTGCTGCTGTTTCCAAGTCAGCAAATTAGCAGCACAACACATGTTATATAGGGAATAGCTCAGCAACACAATCAAAGCTGCTCAGCATCCTCCTTTTTTAGATTTATTCTCGTTCACTCTGACGGGTGTGAACCAAATGATACATCATACACCTCAGAGACTCTTGCAGCTTCTGCTCAGACTGGAGAATTCCGTCTGTTCTATTAAGAATCATTAACAACCAGGAAAATATTCCAAACAGTTTCTGTAAAACCTAAACCCCAAAATTATTACATTATTATAATTTGTTGTTTTTTTCTCATTCAACCAGAATAGCTTTAATAAGCAACTGACTGAGGAAAACTCCATGGAACCCAGAGGCAGAGGGGCTCATTAAATTATGTAAGGAGTGTTCTGCACATTCAACTGATGGTGAAAGGTATGTGCTGCTATAGCAGTGAATCGTCTTTGGCATCAGAGTATAAATTGTTTCATATTACATTTTGAAGAAAGAAGTTTGGCCTATGAGGAGAAAAATAAAAAGCAGAAGGAGATTGTATAAATTATGTCTGAAGAACTAACAAACATACCCACAGAGCATTCAGAATCACACATTATCATAATGATTTACATCTGTAATACCTGAATGTAAAAAGATTGTATTTACCTGTTCTGAATGATATGTCTCCGCTCCCTCTGCTATCCAAGGTAAATTCTCTAATGAGCTCCATACCATCTTCAAATTGCACACACTAAGCTTTTCACATGGAAGTTGCATACACTTTTTCAAATGCATTTGAAGTTGATATATTTCAGGTGGTATAATATTATTACCTCAATGCAGTGTTGTCAACATTTTCTCATCTCCAAGATGGAAGAGTTAATCTTTAAAATTCTAACACAAATTCCTTGTAGTGAAAACGTGCGGGGGTATAGGTACTTCAGCACTTCTCCAGTATGGAGCCAGCAAAGAACCCTTTATTTACTTTAACACTGCTTTTATACACTCAAATCAGCCGCTGAAAGCGTGCACCGTGATTGGCCGCATCCCCCATACGTGAGGGCGGACACAGTGCTATAGACATTGCTATTGGTCCACGTCCCATCACTCCTCATTGGTCTATGCCCCTTCCGGTAGTGTACCAGTCCCATGACCGGAAGCATACCCAGGTCACTTCCGGTATTGCTCCATATCACTGCCGGTGTCCGACTGGAAACAGATGATGCTGTCTCTGGTTCCTATCCCTCTAAATGACTCCCAATACATATGCTGCGTGGTTAATCACAAAGATATCGAGTAGCTGGTTCACCATATGCCAGTGACTTACCCCTACAAAAACGTATGTATTCACTCCTATACACTATATTAAACAATTCAGTATAACTGAAAATTAGTTGCATGGCCAAGATCCCCCTTTACAATACCAGTATCCATTTGTTAAGTCTCTGGAGGTGCAAGACTGAGTCAGAAGGAAACAAGGATAAGGGATATTATTCTGTTTATGTATACCAAATAGTTTATGTTAGGCAAGTTACCAGTTTATAATTTTATTTCTTTACCCAGCAAGCATGCAACTTTCTCCACGCTGTCATGTGAATAGCATACACTTTAATATTTTAAAAATATTTGAATCATGAACAGTACTTCAGAGTAAAAGGGGCAGAATAATTACTGTGATCAATTCAGTTACAATCAACTTACTGGTAAAACACATGTCTTCAGTATGATTTTTTTCTTATTTGTTAACTTCAAAAAAAGGCTGCAATTCAGTAAATCTCAGCAGTTTTTATCACTCAAATAATTCTATCCAAGTCTATCCAATAATACATCTGATTAAAGTTAAATATCTTACCTTCTTCATCCTCAAAAACTACCAAGAACAGATATGTAAGTGTGACTGTTGTGAAGGGGTCATAATTATATAACGATGTTTACATTTCTCTTTCAGTTATACTGAGAGATGTTGATTTCTTTTTCAGTGATGATGGGTTCATAAGAAAGATATTCACAAGAGAAAAATGTCGGGTTTTTAGGAAGAGTGTAACAACAAACACAGGTGACTGGATAGTATTGCTTTCACTAACATGAATAGTGAATAATGTCCTGGAGTTATTATTGTTGTTTATACTTACCTAAGCATCTGCATCTTAAAAAACCCCAAAACAATCCACCAACTTAAAATATTGATATATTGTCCTAGTGTTCTCTAACAGTACCATATGCAATCACTCATTTACTTCTTTATATCTAAAGAGTTGGAAGTTGTTTCAGACACATTTAGGAATGTAGCGACCTCAGACAAAAAAAGAAATAAAAAAATAAAATAAGAAATAGCTTCATAATAAGGTTTAGGCTATCTGCTATTGCCAAATATAAACAATGAAATAAGACATCTGGTCTTCTAGAAAAGCTAACATTTTCTGAAATTTTTGCTATCTGAATTTCAGAATTCCAAATTTCAAAATTCACTAATTTGAGAAGAATAAAACAGATAAAATTCTCACACTATTTTACATTTAGATTTCCCTATTTCCTATGCAAATTTCACAGAAATTTGGAAAACGTGCAAATGGAGAATACTTTCAGATTTAGTCCTGTTTATAATGAAATTAAAGCCAGCTTTACATGACAGGCTATGACTATAAACGGTGAGAAGATAGGGAGAGTCTAAAATAGAAAGTATTTAAACCTACGGAGCAAGCAGCTAAAAATTAACTAGGATCATCATGAGAGAAGCTCCTCATACTAGATTTAGAGTCAAGGTATTCAAGGGGAGCTGTAATAGAAATAAAATGACTGAACTTCATGAAATGAATGTAAACTCTCATTTTCACCATTTTCTATACTCAGTGGATTGAGTCTATTCCCTCAAAGAAACTCTCCCTGCTTAAGCAGACAAGGGATTCTTATAAAAAGCAACTGAGAAAGACAAGAGACTATGAAACAAGCCTGACAGTTTTCCATCTCTAGTTCCTGAGAGAGGGGGTAACATCCTGACTAGTTAACTTCTTCAGAGGTGATTGCTCTATTTGATATCAATTTCACTCCTTTTCTGTGGTTAGCAAATAATGTGCAAACCACTTAAACCAGGCTTGATTGTCTTTGATTGTATTCACGGGTGTTCACTAAAATGTTTAGATTAATATTTTTCAGAGATGCCTTGTGGGCTTTGGTTATTTGCTATTATTTTTATGTAGCATGCACTCAATCACATGTGAACATTTTTGCTCTATAAATAGATAACTGTTCTGTTATTCTGTTATGAAAATCTAAAAATGCATTCCTAGAGTATGATGTTGATGACAGTTATTTGTATTAAAATGGGTTTGAATTTCAGATTCTCTATTCTCCGCAGCCCAGAGTTGAGTAAAGGTTAATAAAAGTTTAATATTCATGGTCTTAGAAAGTAAAACAGTACATTTACTGAACAAATTAGTAAGTTGTGTTATTTTTAAAAATTAGTACAGAACTTTAAATTCTTCCTTTTACTACTTTTCATGTTTGTGGTTCATGTCAGTTTTCATTTTGTATTATCCTCCTATTTAAACCTTTATGAATGTGAATATGAATCTTTATGAAAGATTAATAACTTTTGACAGACTTGTGTGTGTCTACATCATATACATTTATTAAAGTAAAATAATAGCCAGTAAGTTTGAATGTCTTATAAAGGATTGTTGCATGTTGTTACCTGGAGGTTTTTGTTGACTCTTAGTCTAGGTTCAGAAATTTTTCAGGGATCAAGAAATAATCCAACCAGTCACTAAACCAGACATAATATCTGAACTGGAATTGGGACTGGTCAAAAAATATTAACAATCATCTAAGAATGCTTATGAATAAACAAACTAATTTATTTCCAACATAGTATATAACCAGGTTATCAGAACAGTGGCACAACCCTATTAATCAGTTAATGCATTTATAACAGGTTAGTCTTCTTTAAGTTAAAAGGAAGCCATTCATCATTAATTTATCACAGTTTTTCACTCTGTTGTCTCCATTTAACAAAATATATATTGATTAACTAAGAAGCAGAATATATCCTGTGCATATGGTTTGAAATATTACTAAAAATAAACAGTAAATCATCGTAAGAAAGGTAGAGAAACTTAAAATTATCTACTCTGGGCTTTGTTCCAGTAAATACATGTTCAACACAAACATATTCATAAAAAACAGGTCTGATTCCTTAACAATTCACAAAAAAGGACAAATTTTGATTTATTTAGTCTAAATTGATTCTACTACAGTTGAAAATAAGATCAATTATCACAGCTGCTTTAAATAGAATTTATCGAAATGTAGAAGCTTCATTTTGTAAGAGTATTTAATAACCATTCAAAAGAAAACTCAAGGAAATGCAGTGCATTCTTGTAACTCTTTAACACCATGCTTAAAATTGAAAAGCACTTGAAAACCCCTTGCTTAACTTAAGACACACAGATGTATATGAGACAACACAACAGTTTTAAGGGTGAAGTTGTCCTTTGTAGGACCAAAATTATTATTATGCAAGAAAGGTGTAAATGAACGTTTTAGTGCATCATTTCATCAATGAATGAATGTTGTTCATATGCTATATTCATCTAATACACACAGACACAATTTATGCATTATTTTTATGAATTTTCTCACTCTCCCTGGAGACAATTCAAGTGACAGATGAACCTGAAGACTTCCATAAGGTTACTACACAAAATATGGCAAGTTTCTCAGTCAGTGTTTATAAGTAGTAATATTCTGTTAAAAAGTCTCAACCTTCTGCTACGACTGAAAAGACTATTAGCAATCTGCTGGGAACATCCTTTATGTTGTTTGTAGCCAGATGCCATGGGTCCAGAATAACCTTTCTCTGCAGCCTGTTTGACAGTGTTGGGCCCTGAGCTCCCATCACAGAAAGCACCAGCCCCACGCCTCTTGCCACAGTGGGAAATGCTGTGAGCAGGGATTTGCCTGGGCTTCTAGTTAGCAACATCTCTGTTACAAATATACACGGGGCCGGGGCCAGGGCAGGGATTCAAGTTATAGAGGATTGTTGTCCATGATGAATCTGCACCACTCAGGGGGAAAAGAGCTGTATTCTGTACACCCTCATGAGCAGGGAATCATGCAAGGCCTATGTTATAAATTAGTCTAGGCCCATTTGGTTTACAAATACAGCACAGCTGGTCTCCATGCTGTAGGTCCAGCACCTAGTCCAACCCATCTGATGCCAGTCTGCAGCCCTGGCATCACAGAAGCCAGATTGCAAGCAGGGGCACAGCTGTACCATCTGAGCCCCCAGTTTTGCATTCATACTGGCAAATCAATCCTGGAGCCAGAAATACTGATGTGCCATCACCAGATGCACTGTTTCCAGTGTAGGGCTGGTTTTGGGGTCCTTATCTCCATGCATTCAGCCAGAGAGTCAGAGCAGTTCTGTCAGAAGCCCATCTGCTCCTCAGCTGAAGTATGACAGACCCCAAAGAGTCAGAGACACCTGAGATTTCTAGGATAAAACCTAGTCAGCTTTGCTCAGGACAATTCTGTTGCAGGAATAATTTTCTAATTCTACTAGGCTGCTGGTCGCTGCAGCCTACAGCTCCTTATAGGGTATCAAGGAGAGAGAATGCCTGAAGGTTGCGTAGGATGTTTTCTGCTGTCCCACTGCTACCTTCTGCACCTTGGTGACACACCTTGTTCCCATACATGTAGAGCAATGGCCCTGTCCCCTTGCATAGGATAGAAGGTTGCAAATTAGATAAAACCTGAAAAGATAAGGTAACTCAAAACTGATTTTGTTTCAGTCTCTGTTACAAATAGAGTGTCTTTAACAGTGGCTTACAAACAAGTGTATCTTGTGGTGTAATGGATTAAAAACAAAGTTTTCAAGAAACAAAACAAATTCAAAAATCCACTAGTTCATATGCTTAGTTCTATAGTCCTAGTTTTATGACATAGAAAACAGTATACTGTAGTAATGGGATTGATTATTGATTGATTGATTAATATATTAAGTGATTATTTGTGATACTGGGCAGCCATAACCTACATTCACTTGATATATAATTGATAATGCTCATTGCTTCAGAAAGTCAGATATAAACTGAATAAGCCTGTGAGGCCATGTCAGCTTTTGATTTTCAGTCATGTTGAGGAATGTATGCTGATCAGCTCTTCATTAATTAACCGAAATGTTTACTGTGGAAAAGCTTAATTATACTTTAAAAAAGATATTTTGTCACACTGAATTATAAAACAAATTAACAGAAGACACTGAATAGTATAAAGCATAACACAATTCTAAGATACAATATTTGATTAAAATTATTAAAACTTCACATACTGAACCAACTGAATTACTGTTGGTCATGCATAGTATTAAGTAAGAAACGACGCTACAAGAAAATAGTTCAATACACATGCAAAATTTTATGAACTCCTGATCTATAAAACTGTAATTGCCATTCAAATGATAATTCTTTCCAAATGGGAAAAGAAACTCATTTAGTTTAAGTAAATAAACTCGTTTGAATTAAATGGCCACTGTTTGACCACATGCAGTCAGATTTTTAATATCTCCAAGGATGGAAACTCCACAGCCTCTCTGCAAAACTTGTGCCAATGTTTGACCTTCTCACAAAACAAAAAACACCCAAAACAAAACAAGTTTTCTTGCGTTCAGATGGAATTTCATGTGTTTTCATTTGCACCCATTGCCTCTTGTCCTGTCAGTGGGCACCATTGAAAAGAGCGTGCTTTCCTCTTCTTCATTCCCTCCCATCAGGCACTTACAAATAGTGATGAGATTCCTCTAACTCTTCTTCTCTCCAGTCTGAACAAGTCCCAGCTCTCTCAGCTTCTCCTCACACGACAGGTGCTCCATTACCTTCACCATCTTTGTGGCTCTCTGCTGGACACACTTCATTAAGTTCTTATGTTTCCTCTACCATAGAGCCTAGAACCAGACACAGAATTCAAGATGCGAAGGGTAAGGTGTTGACTGTCTGTGCATGTACAATTTTAGGTTTTTATCATATCATTGGGAACTGAGTCACCATCACAGTGGCATATAATTGTGTTTTGTTCATGTTACATGTGCATCATTTTGTATAATTAGGACTGACATTACTTTTCACTACAAAACACATTCTTCAATGAATTTTTTTCTGTCAGTCCGTTAATAATGTCAATCTGCTATAACATGGGACATACAGAGTGAGCCCTCTTAAAATAATACAAGGCACTGGTATAAAATAGTACTTTGTACCCAAAATATATCACATGACCACTGATTTCATTGGCACCTTCATCAGTTCCACTAATTAGCTTGTTTATATATATATTAACTCTTTTAATTGAGCTTAGCAGAATGCTACAAACTCATTTAGTGTCTTAACAGACCATATATTCAATAGCTCAGTAATTTGTTCAACCTCTAAGGCATCGCTCCTTGACATTATTGCCCAGTTTATGTACTCCACATACCAAATTCTCTTTCCTTATAACACTAATCAAATGGCAAAGGCATTCTGGCAGTCTGCTCTGAATATTAAAGATTTATGTCAACAAGATTAACTTTTATAATCCTTGCTTGCATGGTATTTAGACATTGTGTAGATTAATGGATCTCACTCCCACTGCTGTAGATCTCTGAAGTTCCTTCACAGCGATCTTTATTTCCCTTTGGCCTTAACTAATAGAAGATAACTGCTCTGTATAACTGCTCATGGCACTAGCTGTGCAAACTCCCAGAGTCAGACAAGAAGACAGTCCTTGTTTGCAGGGACTTCTGTGATTTAGCTCAATGATGTAATTGGTAGATATGAACTAAATCCACAATTTTATGAAAACTCATTGCAAAGTTGAAATGTACTGTCAGAACAAAACACAAACAAAACAGTACTTTCCCAGATTTACTGCAACACTTAACAGCTAGAGCATCTATCACTGAGGACATTTCATTGGCAAAGATATATGACATGAAAAAAAAAGACCATTATAGAGCTGAATGAAAATAACGGTGAAGACAAAGTACTTTGTTTAAAAAAATCCTGAAGGGTCATTTATGCAATACTAAGGATTAAACAAAGTAGGAGAAAACATTTTTTCCAATGCAAACATGTTCTATTATCCTATCCAATCTAATATTAGCTCATTATGTTTCCATCAAAGTTATCCACATACAGTCAAAGAAAAAATTACTATAGTTCTACTATAGTAGTTAGTTCTACTAACACAGCAAAGCAGAAATAGGAAAGATCAACTTTGTTTTATTTGCTACAGCTTAAAAGAATACATATGAACTTATGTTTTATTTATCTTAATGAATGATTTTTTTTCAGATCATCACAACATGATTGTTGAGTTACAGTTTATTAGATTCATTAATGACTTGTAATTGCTATAAAATTAATCTCTATGTAATCTCCCATGTAGGACAAGATGTGTTTATTATCAATAATATTAGAAAGATACCTTATATTCTTTTAGTTCTGCCTTGTTTTATCATTCTACTGTTATCCCTTGTGGAGAGCTTTTTTCAGAATAAAGAAAATGTAAACACAAGAAATGTCATACTGCCTTACAACAGCTGTCCTTCTTGCTCAATAATCTGTCTCTGGCAGAGGCAATAGAGGATAGCGCTTAGGGAGAACCTTGTCAGTATCTGTGATATATTTCTGTCTTGCACCTCTAACATCCAGTTTTAGATTCTTGCCCAAATATTTTGATGCCTGACTATTCTATTTATTGACCTGATGATTTATTATCAAACAGGCCTTTCTGTAATGAAATATTTTGTCCATAAAAAAGCCACATTTTTAACTGAGAATCTTAACGCTATCTCTCCCCTTCCACTTTGTTTCCATATTGCTTCTTCTATCTATTTTGAACTCCTAATTTTTCAAAAATCTTTCCAACTTCAGGATTCAGAGTTGGATAATAGTTGCACTGATGTAATTGAAAAAGGCAACATTATTTATTTCTTCCTGGTATTCTTCTATTTACTTACCTAATGCTCCTGTGCACTCTAGCATCATACAGGGTTTACATGTTCAACTGGTAATCTATTACTACCTCTCAGCTATCTTCTTCTAAATAGAATGGCACGCTAGCCTTCATTCATTGGTGGCCAAGTCTGTTCTGCTTCTGGAGCATTCATCTATGGCCTGCTACACCACAGCAGAATGCAGACTAAATTGAATTTGTTATATGAGGTGTATGTGTTTATAGCATATTTATTCTTCTTCTCACTAAAGGGCTTATTTACTTACATTGGGTAATTTTTTTTGTCTTTGAAAGAAGATTTATTAAGGGGTAATTGTCCTTTCCAGGCAAAACTGTCGTTTTATTGTTCCAGAATCTAACATTTGAACACATCTGATTTCTGTACTGCAGCACACTAGCACAGAACGGCATAAAAGTACCTTGTCTTCAGGGCACAGACATCTTTGCATTTGTCTCATTGATTTTCAGTTTCATGTAAGACAGATATTTCCTAGAACCCCAGCCAATTTAAAGAATAGATATATCACCTTGATAACTACTTGACTTAACTGTTAATCAGTAACTTTGTTAATAAAGGAACGAAAAAAGTTGAGGAGATGTATATAGTTGTCTTAAATAAGTAGTTTTTAAAGTAGACAAACAAATGTACTGAGATGGATATGAAGGTAACTCAGACATTCTAGATAAAAGTAGTAATTACTGGGTTTGTATTTTTGTATTCCTAAGTCTAATAAGGTTCCTCTTTGTACTAACATTGAATATTACTGAAATACCTTGTCATTGCCAGCTCATAATCAAGCTCATCTGTTATTTAAGTGTGACTTTCTCCCTGATTTCCTCTGATCTGCTCTATTGCTTTCAAACATTCTATCTTCAAAACTAGCTTATGCATAATATTTCATTGCCTCCATCCATTTTCTACCACTTCCCAACTGCCCTTACTCACTTTGCCAAAGAACTTTTCTGCATCCCACACAGCACTAGTGACTTTTTCTTGTCAGCCCTTCTCTATACAGCTTTTTTTCCTGCCATTCCCAACACAAGGAAAACAATAGAGAAGGAACATGCTCAGAGGTGTTCAGATTTCTGAAAAAACAACAGATCCAGCATATTTTGCAAGGCTTTAGGGTAGAGGTAGGTAAGGAAAGTGCCTCAGCGGTACCTTCAGCTTCAGAAATTCTTCCTCCAGCAACTTACTCCTTGTTGTCCGGAATTGTTCTCAGATTGACTTGTTGCCTGAAAAAAACAAGACCAGTACTCTCCACATTCTTCATTATTTCCTTTGAGGAAAATAGGGGGAGAAATGTTGAAAATGAATCAGATGATTAAAAAGGAGTTACCAATCTCCAGCTAACAAAAGGTATTCTTTCTCCCACTATTTCAGTGTTGCCCCTAGCTGCTTAGAGGAGATGATGGCATAGGCAGTAGCAGCAAAGACTGCACTCAGAGTAAGGAGGAAAAGTGGTGTTATGGTACCTTCCACTCTGTGACCAGATGGGCATACTCTGCTACGGCTTTAATTTTAGCTTTGACAACAAACATTCTTTCTTTCTGCTTTTAAGTCATGGTATCATACATGTTATCATTAGTACTGTATAGCTCACTGAATGTTTAATGTTCTGCTTTGTCCTAAAGGAGGAGATGGTAAAACTGAATCTCTGGATAGATTAATCATGGTAAATTTGCCCTCAGTGTCTCATTATTGTAATATCAATAAGGCTACTTGCTCTGACAAAGCCTTAATTCATCTGCTTTCACAGTTTTCAGAGAAGTTTACATGCCTAATGCCTAGAATTTTTTGTTAACAAAAACATGGGAATATATCCTTGCTTATGACACCTATCACATATTCCTCACTTTCCTGAGGACAGCACCTCTGCAAACAGAAGCAGTACAAGTCAATGTAGAATAGTCTTAAAGCACTGTTAGTGGTTGTATATCAGCATATCCCAGCTGATCTTCTTTACATCAATCAGCTGCTCTTCCTTTTTGCCCCTTTTGTGTTCTTTACAGAATGTTTTCCCTCTCAGACGGAGATAATTCTACTGAGGTATGAAACATTTAATACTGTGCAGCAAGAGAGGCTCATGTATCAAGGATGTAATTTCTGTCTAACCTGAGCCTTAATTCTATTTAGAATCTATAGATAGTTAAACTAGACAAAAATGTTAAGTGACATGCTGAATTTAAGCAGCATATAGCTACACTTTGTTTCTTTTGGTCACTAATTTCACAATTGTACAAGCCATAACAAGCTCACCTGTTCCACAGCACTACCTGAACTGGCAATGTGGGTGCCAGAAATACTGAAGAAAGAGCAGCACAGTTTTAATAGTGTAACCTGCTCTGGCTGTAGCAGTGGAATACCAGTATAAGAGAGTGTTTATTGTGCCATACCACATTACAAAATAAAAAAAGTTCCTTGAAGCTATTAAGATATTAATAAAAAGAAAAATTTTAAAATTTTGAACAAGTCTTTTTGACAAAGGCAGAAAGTGCTAAGCATGGAAAAATATCATAGACCTTACTATCTTGTCTAATACCTGTCTATTGTATTCATACTCATCTTTGGTCTTGTACTTTAACTGTAAGCTTTTCTGGGCAGTCCTTTTTGGTACATATTCACTGTTTAACAGAGGATATCAAATTACTAGGGGTATTTTGCTGAAATCTTTTGAAAATGATCCACAACTTCATACATCTCTGAGCAAACCACAGAAGCTAGATATTGCTCTTTTGAAGGGGTGGACTTCTAACTCTTCTCACTTTAGACTGGACGTCTATGGATAATGTTCACTGGCTCCACACTTTTCTCCAATGTGCCTTTGATAGAAACTTTGTCTTTGTAACTACAACGAGATAGCCAGAGGTGAATTGCAATAGAACAGATAAGAGTTTCCCAGAGAAAGTTTTAGTGTTTCGTTGATCAGTTTGTCCAAGCCAAACACAGGGAAAATGCCTCTCAGGTAGGGCAGGCAGCCATATGTCATTGTAGTCCTTGTCCATATTCACCATTTGCTTTTCCACTTTGGTTTATTTTTTTTCTATTTTTCACTTGATTCCTAATCTCACTCACTATTGAAGGTAGTTGAGTAACAGAGAGAGCCCTTCTCAGCAGTCTTTGGCTGTGGGAGAGCTCTGAGACCTTGGAAAGCTAGTACCTGGGGGCAAAGAGGTATGAGTGGATCCAAAGATGAAACAGAGGTGAGATTACCTCCACAGGCCACAGAACTCTACCCCTCACCGAGAGCAGGTATTTCAGATGTTTAAATATTGTACGGACTATCTGTTAGAAGATCCCCATTTAGTCTCACATTCAGTGCATGTAGTAATTACAATCATCATGGAAGTGATGAGAAGGACATTATAACTACTTAATTTGTCTTCTGTTGTTGTCTTTGCAGGGAGAGACTTTGAAAATTTCTGCTCGTTAGCAGTATTGAAATTGAAGAAAATATTCATCTTTCAGCATAGCCCAAAAACCAATTAAAATAAAATAACAGCTAAGATTTGGTAATTACAGAGTTTTTAATCTTATCTTCAGAAAAAAATCCCTTTAAATCCTCACAGTAACAACAAATATAATTTTGATGTCTGCATTGCCTTTTTCAATAACAGCTCATTTTTTTCTTTAAAAAAGTGATGAAAAGAAATGTCATGCACACCATCATAATAAGTGCACGCAGATACCTTCCTGAATGCACTTTTTCATTAACTTTTATCTTCATTATCCCATTGATGATAAAATACAACAGGATTTTAAATGAAAGTGGTCAATAGACTTTCTTAAAATTCAGAAGATATATATTAAATTGTCACTGAATAGAGAACATTTATAAATTTTTATTCATTTTCCTCACATTTGCACTATCACAGTCTGTGATGTTCAAACTGGACTGTATATTAATAGGTATTATCTATTTGTTATGAAAACAGTACAAAATTATTTGAAGTGAACTAGAAACATAGCATTTCTGTTTCTGCATGATGAGAATATATTTTTGAGAGTGTAACATACTGTTTATTTTTGAAAGTTAAAAGTAAAAATCCTCCTATCTTTCTCTGAAAGTATTAATGTTGTACTGTCAGGAAAGATTACTGTCCAGAGCTAAGCAGCTGTGTGATTTATTCTCTGCAGATATACCATAACATTTGGTTATTAAAGCAAGACAGGGCTTCTGGAGATGGAGCATTAGCTTTGCTTTAAACATGTTTTGTCATTCCTCTTTTATCGTCAAGGTTATTTTTCCTTGAAAAATAGAAACAGAACTGAACCTTCTTAGACTTCGTTCACATTGAATAAACATTATTATAAAAATTAAAGAATATTAGCAATTAAATCAAGACCTAAAATAAATGAATTGTTTTCACCATTCTAGACAAAAATATATTCCAGTTTTTATAGTACGACATGTAGGAAAATGTCATGAGAGTTATTTTAGGGTATTATCATGCAAGGATAGTTCATCTTTTATATCAAATGAAATTAGTACCTTTTTTGGCAATGAACTTCAGAATTAAAATATTTAAATGTATTCACTATGTGTCCTGAAATCATTTGGAGAATCTAAATCACTTTAGAAGCTCGTAAATACAAGTAAGATTTTTTTTCCATTAGGTTGGTTTGACTTTTGTCTTTAAAGATGATAACAAAAATTTAATCATCCAGCAATGTATAAATCATGTGTGACTACAGCCATATGCCTAGAAAATATCATAAACAATAAATTATGATACTTCTAATTAAAAATAATTTCCAGTGGAAAAGGGTAGATAGCATACTTAATAACTTTTCACAACAATCTAGACTATTTATTTAGATGGAATTTCTTCTCTAAAAAACTGTAGGACTTATTTTCAATGCAAGTAATTTCAATGCAATTTTCTAAATTTCCACTCTTAGTAAAGTGTTCTAATTGGAGAAAAACCTCTGCAAAGTTTTCTAAAACTATTTGAAAAGTTTGGAGCAGTAAAAATTCATCCCATACAAAGTGTCTGTCAGGTGCCATGTATATGTTTCAGTCAAACTTTGAAATTATGCATTTCATTAAATTACTAAAATATCACTTATTTTCTTAGTAGATAGAAAATTATACATAGACCTTATTATTTGAACTCAATGGAATTATTAATGCAAAAAATACATAAAATTATTTTTGCTAAAAAGTCTGTAAATTTGCTCCTAAATAGCAGACTAATGCACATAACTGTATGGAACAGTTACTTAGTTTTCCACTTGAGACTGTTCCATGAAGTTGTCACAAGCAGTAGTCTCTTGCCAGATTGACCAGTTTTCCTAATAGAACTGTATTTATATATGCTGCAGGTTGGATAAAGCAGAGGTATTTCAAGTTTTTTTGACCTTCATTGCTGAAACTCAAATTCACAGAATCAGCCTCTTTTGGTACTTTCCATTTCTCCAAGGTTTCAAAGAATACCGCTAAAGATGAGAAGAAAACTATTCTTCCCAGTGTCAGTGTCAGCATGGAAGTATTCCTGGAGTTGACCCTAGCACTGTCTTCCATCATAACCTATTCAGGTAAAAAGAAAGTAAAAGATCTTCTGAGCACCATGAGACCACACTGGAATCTTTATCTTTAGGTATCCCATCAGAGATTTAAAGATGAATCCTTTGACTTCCTTCACTCCTCCAAAATATCTCAGTAAATAGACTTGATGTAGGTTAAAAGTAGCTTAAACAACTCAAGGCATTAAAAAAGGGGAGCTTTTCAAAAAGCAGAAAAAGAATTTTCCTCCTTTCTTTACTTTCTAACCAGTTAGGATAAATGACCAAGAAAAATAAGGAGAGTATATTTATGTACAATAAAGTTACCAGAAGGGAAAAGAGCCAAAGGAAGATCTCTCTCAAGCTTACAGAGCTGTTGGGTACAGAGAAGCATGGATGAAATTCTTGTCTTGAAACATTTGAAGCCACTATTAATCTCATCAGTAAAATGTTCCTATAAAAAATATTTATTCTAGTAGTGAGGCAATAAAATACTCATAATGCCAAGTGTCACTATACATGTATATTACACATCAAATGGATGTAGGTCTGCTGGCACAGACTTACATAACTTACACAATTATCACAGAATGATTTAGGATGGAAGGGACTTCCCATCTAGTTCAAACCCCTGCTGAAAGCATGGTCAGCTAGAGCAGGTTCTTCAGGGCCTTGTTCATTAGGATTCATCTCCAAGAATGGAGGTTCCACATACAAAAACACTGACCAAACTAGATTCAGTTGGCTCCATCATTAATATTTATACAGGCTAACTGTAGCACAGTACCTGTAAAGGAGTAAAAATTTTCTTCCTTCCAGAAATTTCATTCTGGGACAGACACCCATCATGATGTAGAATCACACAAATGTTGGAACAGTAACAAGTAAGTGTTGATGGGAGGAGCACACTTTCCCCAGCTCTATACAATGAGGCAGGGTTTCTCTGACTCCGCACAGCTGGTGCACAGGCTTTAGGAGCTAAAGGCAATATGAAATACTGGACACTGAAGAACCATAGAAGGATTTAGAGGATTTGTGGGAAAAGTGGTGTGAATATCCTCACTATCCCAGCTAAATCTGACTCCACTGAAAAGTTGGCAGCAGAACGGAAAATTAATAAATTAGGTGTTTTCTCAAAGTGGCACAGTGACTCAAGAGAAGAGCCACTAGAACTCCATAACCCTGCACCTAAATCCAGAGCTTAATTTATAACAAAGTTTGGTCCTTTCTCTTAAAGATACCTTCCTCCTTTGCACTAAACTCACCCTGAATAAAAGACTAGGAGATTCAAGTTTCATTTACTGAGAATCTCTTTCTCAGATAAACCACATAATTTGGAAAGTCAATATTTACCAAAAGTTCTCACTGTGCAGTCACACCTAAAACGACACAGCTCTTTAATTTTAATTTCCTACATATAATGAAACATAGCTCTCATCAGAAGATTCAAATAGTTCACAAAGGAAATACTTTTATACCTTCCTTATCCACAGACCTGTTACAAATATTACATGTTGGTGACTACTGATAAGCTTTAGTGGTATCCAGGGTATTTTAAGTTCATTTTATTACTGTGTTAGTTATCAAATTTATGTTAGTTTTCAAATTTAAGTCTAAATATTATTTTAAACCTCTGATTCATCCTTGACATCCCTTAAGTTTAAGTTCTCAAGAAAACAAAACAAAACATGATTATTTCTGGTTTATTATGACTTTTCTTCAAACACAAAATAAGAAGTCATGGAAAATTGGTTTACTATCTGTTCAGAAAGGCCTTACACTTAAAGAACTTAGATAAGCTGGATGACTATCCAGAATTTTAAGTCTCATTATATCTGATCTTCAGGGGCCTTCATTGTTATTCAAAGTTTTTCTGCCTTTTTTTTTCAAACTTGTATCAATATTCATGTTTTATTTTATATTATATTTTTATAAAGTCTTTGAACATGAAGAAAATTATTATTTCTCATAAAATTCTATGACATTTGTCTCAGTTATTCTACAGCAACACAGTTGGTCTCTGTGATATGCAACTGTAAGACAACTTCGAGCCTTTCATCTGACCTCAGCTGCAGATAAAACTGGAATGACTGAAGTTACTCTGATTTTACTGGTGTAAAATCTACTGGGAATAGAACTACAATCACGTAATGACAACAATTTTTTCTATGTTTATTTACAGAAGCTTAACATAATTTGACTCAACATGCATTAGCTCAGTGTATATGTAACTGCAGTTTTACAAGGTAAAAAACAGCATAGTATCTTCCTCCTTATCCACATTTATATTCCAGTAAAATATATTATAAAATCAAATCTTGCCATGGGGCCATTTTCACTTGCACAAGTTGAACATCAAGGGCTATCAAGGGCACAAGCAATCAAGAACAAAATCTGAAGAAAAGGCAAGAGGGTCGTGAAGTTAGATGGTGTATAAGGAGGAATATCATTTGCAGTCTTCTGAAAATACATATCGAAGGTAAAGCATCAGCTATAGGGACTTGTGCCATGATCACACCTGTATACTGACTAATGAGAAGCCTACAATCTCCTTGGCAGCTTCCCTGTCCACAGAGGAAAAATAGGATCAGCGTCCATAAGTCAGCAATGCACCTTTGTGGCAAAAAAGACAAGAGCCTCCTGGCTGCATTAGGAAGATAATTGCCAGCAGACCAAGGGGAGTGATCCTTACCTTCTACTCAGCACTGGTATGATTGGATCTGGAGTGCTGTGTCCAGTTCTGAGCTTCTCACTACGAGAATAATATGGACTTAGTGGAACTATTCCAGTGAAAGACCATGAAGATGATGAAGGGATTGGAGCATTTTTCATGTGAGGAGAGGCTCTCAGCTGGGACTCTTCAGCTGAAAGGTCCAGGGAGGAATACCTGATGAGAGGGAGTGAAGAAGACAGAGCCTTCATAGTGCCCACTAAGACACGAGGCACTGAGACAGTGAGCACAAATAAAAATACATGAAATTCCACCTGAAGATTATGAGGATGGTCAAATACTGAAACAGGATTTGCAGAGAGGTTGTGGAGTTTCCAGCCTTGGAGATATTCAAAACCTGACTGGATGTGGTGCTGTGCAACCTGTTCTATCTGATCCTGCTTGATGGGGGCAGGTGGACTAGATGTCATCAAGACGTCCCTTCCAACCTCAATGATTCAGTGAATCTGTGAAAGGCATAGCTCAACAGTAGGTGGTGCTCTGTGGGAGGCCACAAAATCAAGAAACAGGGGAAATCTAGACATTTGCATCATGAACTCCATCCATGGAGTTTCCTCCTCCATCTCCTTGTAAAATTTGGCTTTACAGCCTAGATCTAATAATTCTGTATCTTGAAACTAAAATCATGAAGCCATAAACTCTCCTGAACTCTTTTAATGTCTTTTTATTTTCTTTCAGAGTAAACTGTGAGATTATGCTCGGCAGAAATTAATTTGGACAGTTTAATAGGTAAAGCCAAAACTGTTCACATAAACAAAGCAAAACAAGGAATTGATTCACTACTTCCCATTGGCAGGCAAGTGTTCTGGCATCTTCACCAACATCAGTGTGCTATCAACACAGTTTTTTTGTAACTCTATCCCAGCAAAAAAACAGTACACAGGGAAATATTACTGTATGTTTTTATAACCCTCCCTAGATATTTGCAGCTGGCCATTGTGAAAGTTTGTACAGATGGACTCCTGTATGACTTAGCACTGCCAGTTTTATATAATGATGTCTTCTACCAGTTTTAAACTTTCACTACCAACACTTGTTATAGAACCAAAGAGTCCTCTAAATTGAATAGTCAACAGAGTATTATGTATTATGTTAATACTTGCTATAGGATTCAGATGACATTTCACACTTTGTGAGTAAGAATTGTTTAGAAAAAGCAAAAGAAAAAGTTAAGACTGACTTTAACACAAAAGTTTCTATAACAGGTGCACTAATAATAGAATAATATATCTTAAACTGGTCTTAAAGCACTTGGACATAAGGTTGACACTACTACAGACACATTCAAGAACCTTACAGAGGCAGATACATATTTTAAAATATCTGAGAAGTTCAATTCAGGCAAATATTTTTTCAACCTATCCATATCTATTTGACATTTCTCATTATCTTGCTACATAATATGTTTTATACTATTATATCAGTGATGTCATTCTACAACATAAACAAATCAAAGGCTATCTCATCGGTAAGCATGATACAAGTAGATATATGTCTGATTATACTGTGTAAGTTGCTTTTTTTGGGATCTAAATAAATTACCTTTTTCTAAACTTTTCTCTGAGAATGTAGGAGTTGAAACAATCTTTTCCTTGTGTACTTGTAATAGTTTTTCTTCTGCAAGCCTAGACTGAATTTTCAGACACTATTGCCCAACCAAGAGTATGTTTTTCAGGTTTCATTTTAAAAGAGAATAAATAAATAAATAAAAATAACCCAGGAAAAGACCGTGAAAAAATATATTTAAAGATCTATACAGTTATTATTTTCTGTATCTGACATTATGTACTCCTTTTAAGAGGGCTAATCTCCATTTACCTATCTATCTAATTAGTAGGAAGATATTATCGCCTGTTCAATTTTACATATTATTCAATAAGCTTACAGTAAAACCACATTTTTACTATCAGAAAAATAAGAGTAGCATTGTATACAAAATGAGATACAGTACAAATTCAATAAATCATTCTTTCGGAGGCTCCAGAATTACACTGCATTACACTTAACTATATGCAGATGCATTTTTACTTTGATCCTGGGAAATAAAATTTATGTGAAATTTATCAAATAATTTTATTATACCATTCTTATTTTTGCAGAATTTCATTAGGATCTCTTATGTACATAATCCTTGTAGTTTCCTTATGATATTTTTAATTTAACTGTTATTTCAGGTGTAAATATTCATCAAATTTGAATTAGTGGAGGCTTTCAAGGACATTGACAAGTAAAAGACAAAATATATGCACAAATATAAAGCATATATAAAAAGAAAACCAATAAACTACCAATTGAAAACTCATCCATCTTATATCTGACACTATTTCTATTATTATCCACACTGTATTTAATACCTCTGTTCTTGGCTATATCAAGAAATATGATTCTTGTCTTTGTTCGCACTCAATCCTTATTTTCCTCTGAAAAGACATAAGTAAAGCACCAGTTCAGCAAATCTGCTGTTCTTTTATCCTTTCTATTCCTTTTCAGCTATCATTTCAGTGAAGCAATTTTCTTTTTTATCTTCAGTCTCCCGTAAACATATTTGAAGAACAATTTACTATTAGCTGAAGAGCACTCTGCAATTCAATGATTAGTGTATTTTTGTGTCCCTGATTCTCCTTCTAGTGTTTTTCTGATCATTTTTATGTCTTCCTAGCAGACAGCTTGCAGTTTGAAAGCCTTACATTAATATTTTACTCTGAGGTCAAAAGCTTCTCTAACCTGGATTCAAGATTTGAATGTTGGATGGTTATAACCATGAGAAGGCATTGTGGTAGTGTTATTAGAATAGAGTCAATCATAGAATCATAGAATAGTTTGGATTGAAAGGGACCTTTAAAGGTCAGCTAGTCCACCTCCACTGAAGTGAGCAGGGAAATCTTCAACTAAATGAGGTGGCTCAGAGGCCCATCCAACCTAACCTTGAATGTCTCTAGGCATGGGGTATCTACAGCCTCTCTGGGCAACCTGTTCCAGTGTTTTACTACTCTCATGGTAAAAAATTTCTTCCTCATATCTAGTCTAAATCTACCCTCTTTCAGTTTAAAACCATTATCTCTTGTCCTATCACTACAGGCCCTATTAAAAAGTCTGTCCCCATCTTTGTTACAAGTCCACTTTAAGTATTTAAAGGTTGCAGTGAGTTTTCCTCGGAGCCTTCTCCTCTCCAGGCTGAACAACCCCAATTCTCTCAGACTGTTTTCATGGAAGAGGTGTTCCAACCCTCTGATTATTTTTGCCGCCCTCATCTGGACCTGCTCCAATAGGTCTATGTCTTTCCAATGATTCTATGAATAGTGTTAAAGAGAAAAAAAATAAAATATAATGAAAAAATCTATATTTTAGCATGCACATTGAAGTATCACCTATTTATGTGTGTAAGTATTCATGTAGCTGTCATCCATCATCTCAGTATTTAACTGCTTCCCAACTATTTAAACAAAGTAACATATCTAATTGCACTTCTCTTATCTCCCTTCCAAAGGGAGCTGGAGTGCTGTGACAGGAAATTACAAAGGGAAAATACGTAAAAGAAATAAAAATTGCTTCTATTATAGGACACGTTAATATTTAAGTGATTCTTCTTTGCTGCATCAGTGGGCAGTTCCTGTCCACAATGAGAACTCTGTCCTCAGAAGTTCATGAGCCTCCAAAGACTGGCTGACCTCTTCACCTGTGCCAATGACTACAGCTGAATGAAAAGAGAAGCAGTCTCTGAAGTTATGAGGGACTGGGCCATGGATAATTCAATCTTTGAACTGCATTGTACAAAAGTAAGCTTTTACTTCTTTGTTACTTTTATTCCATCTTTGGAAGAGGGGCTATTTTTTATGCAGCTATTCAAAAATAGCTGTATTATCCTATGTAGTCCAGCCCTTCACATTCAAAGATAAAAACAAACTCCTCCCCTAAACCACAAAAACCAGGAAACATGCCAAAGCTACTTCTCTGTTAACTTTTTAATAGGGATTTTAAAATGGCCAGATGCATTACTTAAAGATATCTTAGAAAAAGATAAAGTCTACTGTTAAATGCTAGGTCATATTACTTGTCATTTATGACTAGTTGTTTCTTCATTAAAATATTCATAAATCCTTAAAGCATTACAAAACTAAGCGCAAACAAGGGTGTATCAAAAATGTGATCTAGCTGTGCTTTGTTTTCCTTCACTACTTGCATTTATTATTCTCTAGTTTTAAAAAGTTTGTCACCCAATTAAAGAAAATAAAAATGTAATTTGATTTATGAGACATATCACACTCGCTGAGTAGTAAATGTTAATAACTTGCAAAAAATATATAGCTGGAAATTTTTTGAGAAGTCGTTCATTTTATCTTTGTGAATAATGAATACATCAGCCAGAAAGAGAGGGTAATTTTGCATAATCTTTATAAACAGGAAAAATAAGAACACTTAAATTCAGCCAAGAATAGGTTTCCAGAGAATAATTTCACCAGCAGTACTAATGACACTTGAAGAATTGCAACATATGATGATTCAGTGAAGTGTGTTCCCCTCAGTATTACATTTGTCTGTTCAAACACTATCAAAACTCATATACGCACATATGTGTATGCATGTATACATTCAGAATATACTCATGAATACATATGTATCTCTTTACCATTTCTTATTTAATTTTCCTTGTTGCCTACTCCCATCTGCAGCGAGTTCCTATCTAAGATCCTACAAAGCTTTGGTTATATAGTATTGTTCTTAAAGAACCGCAGTAACAAAGTTCTTGAATATATGTAAGTATATTTTAACACATATATATTATAGACTGTATGTCAGCAGTAAAGGCAGACAGAATGCCATAAATTATTTATGATGGTGAGCAAGAGATGAGGTATATGTAAGCTGAGTTACCTTGAGTTTCTGGTTATTTTCTGATGGGCATTAGAATGAAAAAACATTAATTATATACACACAGCAGAGCATGGCTCAGAGTACTTTATCCTTAAGCCTCCCACACAGCCAATTTCAAGAGCTGTCATATACAATAAGGTATATATTCCTCTATCTGTCCCCACCATTCATTTTTCCTCCATCATTCTTGGCTTTTTCCTTTATTTCTACGACTGTTTCTAAAATAGCCTCTTCCTATGAAAACTGTTTAAGAAGCTTTGAACAAAACCAAACTATTGCAACTCATGGAAAAAGCCAAGCTTGCCTATTCAAAGGCAGTCTAAATTTCTGATTTCTCTGAAAGGCTTTCTTTCATTACTTTGAGTTATTACGACTTCTAATTTTTATAGGAGCATAAAGATTCCTAAAATCACTGTAAAATAAAATTTAAAAAAATTAAAGATCCTGTAGTATGTCTTTTTTTTACTATTATCTTCTATTCAGTTTGGCCTGTTATTTCAACCTGTAGTGTATCAGCAGCTCATCGCTTTACTGTACTGAATATGCCATTTCCTGTTTTATTTTCCCCATCCCTTCAGTAAATCCTGAAATGTGGTATTTTAAACCCCTGATGAATTTCCAATTCAGTGTCCTTGTCATTCTAATATTAATCTCATACAGTGCTTATCTTTGAAAACGTGAAAAAAAGATGAAAGAGAAAAAGACATTAGAATTCTTTTTAATATATTATGCTATGTCATACCAGCATAAGCCTTACAGTTTTACTGCTGTCCTTAGTGATGAAACAGAATCATGTCTTCAGCTCTCCTTGTTTCATGAAAGTTTCCACAGTTATCTGCCTTAGGGATTTTGTTCAATTTTATTTTAAAAAATGTTAAGCTTTCATTAATGATCTTTCAATTTCCAAGCCGTCTCTGTCAACCGCAGCAGCAATATTAACTCTTAGAGAGTTCCTAGGTAAGATCTGCCAAAGCTTGAGCTCTTGTTAGTTTGCTGTTATGTGCCCCAAATTCAGCACAACACTTAAATACAGTTACTAACTTCCTGTATACACACAGACATATCGACTGACTGAGACTAATTTCATGTCTGAAATTAGAGACCTACACAAATCCCAGCATGAATTTAGTTGTGTATTTCCACAATTCTAGAAATAACGCTGCATTTCAAAGAGCATGGATATTTCAGCAACGCCACTCTACTTTCTTTTAGTTTTTATGGAGCATATTTTGAGGGAGGATTTTTTTTTCTTTGAGAAAATTTTCACAGCAAAAGTACAAACTTTGTACATCGCTGTGTGAAACTTTGTGGTAGGATTAGAGTTTGCAACTGCTTATGCTTTTATAGATAATCTGTTCCTGACACACACAGAAGACTTGCTCATTTTTTCCTTCAGGATAGTGCTGACATTCAAGTTTTTTACTTGAATTGCTACAGAAAATGACACATCTGGCTTGTTTATTCCTGCATCTATGGAATGCAAACTTGCAAACTTTTGAGCAATTCGCACAGCATTACATCTTTGGGCAATTTATGGCAAATAAAACCAATAGCTGGTATCCAGAAATTGTGTTTCACTCATATTTTGGTGTTGCTTAAAGAATATGTGATAAGTTTTCCCTGTTTATTATTATTCATATTGTGGTAGTGCCATGTCTTCCCAGAATGAAGGTCCTGCTGTACCAAGGGTGTTAGAATACATACTGCACTTACTTCCCTTAAAGACCTACAGCTGAAAAAAGAACATACAGTTGTCCACTTCCTTAAGTTAGTGCACCAGGAAGCACTGACCATTGCAGGAGGTTTGCACTTCCAGTGAATTTTATTATCTCTCATATTTTACATACAAAATAGATTTCTGTGATTAATTATATTGCAGCTCTTTGTGGAATTAGCATAGGATCAAGAAAGATCTTGAAGAAAAGTACTATTTGAATTTATTAATCCAGGGAATTTGTCTCAGTATTGAGACACAACTCTTAGAAACACAAAATCACAGAATCATAAAATGGTTCATGTTGAAAGGGATCTCTAGTAGTCATCTTGTCTAACCCCCGTGCTAAAGCAGGGCCACCTACAACCAGTTGCCCAGGACCAGGTCCAGACGTCTTTTGAGTATCTCCAAGCATGGAGACTACACAGCCTCTCTGGGCAACCTGTGCCAGTGCTCAGTCACCTTGACGGTAGCAAAGTATTTCCATTGTGTCCAGATGACACCTCCTGTGTTTCAGTTTGTATCTATTGTCTCATCCTGTCACTGAACACTGCTGAAAACAGCCTGGCTCCCTCCCTTCAGGTATTTATAGACATTGATGAGTTCCTCCTGAGTCTTCTGTTCTCTATGCTGGACAGTCACAGCTCTCTCAGCCTTTCCTCATAGCAGAGAAGCTCCAGTCCCTTCATCATCTTCATGACCCTTCACTAGACTCTCTCTACTGTGTCCATGTCTCTCTTGTACTGTGGAGCCCAGAACTGGACAGAGCATTCCAACTGAGGCCTCACCAGTACTGAAAAAAGGGGAAGGATCACCTCTCTTGACCTGCTGGCAATACTTTGCCTACTGCTGCCAAGGATACCGTTAGCCTTCTTTGCAGCTGGCTCATGTTCAACTTGCTGTCCACCAGACCCAGGACACCAGGATTTAGCTAGACATAATTTGTTTTTACTAGACTGTAAAATAGACCTTTGTTTTTAAAACAATTTGTAAGGTATTGTAACATATTTCAGCTTTAAATTACATTGGAGTTCTTAAGCAGTTAAAAATTATATGCTACAATTTTGGAATAATCAAATGCTAAATAGAGAAAGGGAGGAAAGAATTACTTTAAAGAAAGTCAGAAACAGCTGTGACATCAAGTGACCTAATCTGTGACATGGAGTAATATTATATATTGATTGAATAAAAACAAATTTAGTATGTAGTGCTCTCATCATGTCCAGCCTCCAGGCTAAGTCTTCTTGTATATGGTTTGTCATTAGATTAGGGACCTTTACTCACTCAGGAACAGCACTAGAGGAAACTCATTTTCATTTAGAGTTCTTGTGGCAAAGGTGGGCAGAATTTCCTATGCCAGATCTCACTTTCTTGCTTTCTCACTTTTCAGCAAGCCAAAGTCCACTATTAAAAACATAAGCTTTTTCTTTCCATGTAATGCAGTGAATAGTGATCAGTTAATTTCATAATGGCCACACATGATTCTCCTTTTAGAACAGAAAAAAATAATGTTCTTCTTAATCTGTAAATGTGTAGTTCTTCTTCAGCCTTCAGCATTATACTCTCTCTTGATTGTTTATTACCTTCACCCATACTGTCAAATTTAAGGGTTTATCTGTAGAATACATCATAAAAATTACAACCATGTCTCCAGAGAAGGGTGTCAGACCAAACAAAAGGAATTGAAGGCTAAGCCAAGCAGACCCAATAGAACACTGGTTCTACGAAGACAGGTTGAGACTGTGGGGGTTGTTGAGCCTGAAGAAGAGAAGGCTTCAGGGAGACCTTATAGCAGCCTTCTAATACCTGAAGGTGCCTACAGAAAAGATGAAGAGGGACTTTTTACAAGGGCATGGAGTGATAGGACAAGGGGGAATGGGTTCAAACTCAAGGAAGGTAGATTTAGCTGGATATTAGAAAGAAGTTCTTTACTGTGCTGGTGATAAGACACTGGAACAGGTTGTCCAGGGAGGTTGTGGCTGCTACCTCCCTGGAAATATTGAAGGTCAAGTTGGATGGGGCTTTGAGCAACCTGGTCTGATGGGAAATCTCCCTGCCCATGCCAGGGGGGTTGGAACTAGATGATCTTCAAGGTCCTTTCCAACCCAAACCATTTTATGATTCTATGAATATATATTTTCCTTTGGTGATAATAACACTTACATGTATAGCAACACTAGATATGAGAGTGACCAGTTTTGTACAGCCAGTTGTGAATCGGCACCTTCACAATTAGTAGTTTCCATTGTTGTCAATCAAAAGATGGCTCTACCTATGCTGCCAGTCATGGGAAGCAGTTGGTTGCTACACAATTCTATATATAATCAATTTATGTCCTAAAATTGGTCATATAAAGCACTCAAAAGTTTGGTTTTGGTTTTTTGAAGTGATCAGTAATTGATCAGTTGCAATTTACACTTCTACCTTTAGGCTCTCTGGTGTTATCCTATACTTGTACTTTCATGGCCACCACTATCATCCCATCCTTGTACTTTTTGGGGTCTCTTTCATAGTCTTTACTTTTTCCTATGCAGCCTTTAAGAGGTGACTTGCTAATCACCTAACTAATGCTTGATTAGCCTGTTCTAATCATACATCCATCTTTACTCAAGACACATTGAATAGCTTATTTAACAACCCTAGCAGACTATTAAATGATGTAGAGATACATGATACTTTGGTAAGCATTATGAGCTACAAGGTCTAGAGAAAAAGTATTTTGAGGAGTGTCTGAGGGAGCTGGTGTTGTTTAGCCTGGAGAAAAGGATGCTGAGGGGAGATCTTATCACTCTCTACAACTACCTGAAAGAAGGTTGCAGCGAGGTGGGTGTTGGTCTCTTCTCCCAAGTAAGAATTGATAGGACAAGAGGAAATGGCCTCAAGTTGCACCAGGGGAGGTTTAGATTGGGTATTAGGAAAAAATTCTTCATTGAAAGGGTTGTCAAGCATTGGAACAAGCTGCCCAGGGAAGTGGTGGAGTGACGATCCCTGGAGGTATTTAAAATACAAGTAGATGTGGTGCTGAGGGACATGGTTCACTGGTGGACTTTGCAGTATTAGGTTTACAGATGGACTTGATGATCGTCAAGGTCTTTTCCAACCTAAATAATTCCATGATTCTGTGACTGGTATGCTACTAAAATTGCTTTCCAATGCAAGCAAGCTGTCATGCTTTGAAGTCAAGATTCATCTGAAAACGATAAGCTGCTTCTTAGTGGCTAAGCATAACTAACCCACTTTGAGAAACAGGTTGCATTTGGATTCACTACTAGCACATCTACATGTATGGCAGTTCAGAGTTGGCTCCTGGCTTTGAATATAAAGAAAGTTAGCACATATCTACTATCAAAACAATGTCATCATACCCTACGATTTTCTTCTTAATCATTCTGAGGTCAGAAATAGTTCTTTGAATATCTTCCACACATTGCAGGATCTTTGGATGTACTAAGAATCAATATCTCATCAGCAGGTATCTTTAGTTGTTTCATAATCAGTGCACTTGAATTGTTCAATATTTCTGCACAAATTATTTTTCATAAATGCACTGTATAAGCTGGGTTTTTTACCTAATATTTTTAGTAGACTTTCTTTTACATGTATGAAAATTTAACTTTCACAGTGTATAAATTGAGCTTACAACACTTTTGCAACCACAAAAAAAGAACTGGAGAATTACACCTAGTATTATGTTGTGAGGATCATTATTTATTGACAGGTCATTTACACTGGGTAAAAATCTCCAGTCCTGCTTTCTGATTAATTTTTAATTTTTCAGAATTCATTTGCTGGGATAGTAAATGATACATTCAGAGGTATGAGAATATGAGTAAAACAAATTTTGTTCTCTGCTGACAGAGTGGGCCACAGTACAACACCTAAATCTAGGTGTTTGCTCATAGATGTTCATGTGCGCAGTATGAGTCTAAACTCCTACTTTGCCTATTGGATACCACGGTCTGAGTTTCATTTGCAAAAAGGTAGGCATTTGATGTCATTTAAGATGCTCCAATGTACTGGAAATATATGCGTGTCCTGGGCATATCTGATACATAATTTACAAGAGCCTTTTAAAGCTCTATCTGAAAGTCATATCATCAACTTTTGGGCATCACAAGTGGGACTAGATGGATTTGTTTAAAACACTGAATTGAATCTCCATGTTTAAGTATCTGAGTTAAGCCAGTACATAGCAATGAGTTTACACTCATTACCTGGGGGTCCTGGTGGACAGGAGGATGACCATGAGCCAGCAATGTGCCCTTGTGGCCAAGAGGCCAATGGCATCCTGGGGTGCATTAGAAGGGGGGTGGTTAGTAGGTCAAGAGACGTTCTCCTCCCCCTCTATTCTGCCTTAGTGAGGCCACATCTGGAGTATTGTGTCCAGTTCTGGGCCTCACAGTTCAAGAAGGACAGGGAACTGCTTGAGAGAGTCCAGCGCAGAGCCACTAAGATGATTAAGGGGATGGAACATCTCCCTTATGAGGAAAGGCTGAGGGAGCTGGGTCTCTTTAGCTTGGAGAAAAGAGACTGAGGGGTGACCTCATCCATGTTTACAAATATGTAAAGGGTGGGTGTCAGGACAATGGAGCAAAGCTTTTTACAGTAATGACCAATGATAGGACAAGGGGCAATGGTTGCAAACTGGAGCATAGGAGGTTCCATGTGAATATAAGGAGAAACTTTTTCACTGTGAGAGTGATGGAGCACTGGAACAGGCTGCCCAGAGAGGTTGTGGAGTCTCCTTCACTGGAGACATTCAAAACCCGCCTGGATGCGTTCCTGTGTGATGTACTCTAGGTGACCCTGATCTGGCAGGGGGGTTGGACTAGATGATCTTTCGAGGTCCCTTCCAACCCTAGAATTCTGTGATTCTGTGATACACTGCAAATAATCTGACCAGTCACAAAGTGTCTTCTTTACACAGTAAATTGTATTATTCTCAGGGCTCCATTGTCTGGATTGACTATAACTCTACTCACTAAAATAGGTTCTTAGTTCTTAGGCACAGGGGTTGATTTGGGTATGTAGACATAAGTGTCAAGTGCCATTTGATATAACATTAAAACATCTGAGTCACCTACATATGGCTGATAACATGACAAAGAGACTAGAGTAGATGAACATTTCTGAGCTGCACACAAGCAGAAAACTACAGGTGGCACTAAAAGTTTTCATAAGGATGAGTCAAGCAGCCAGGGTACCTGTTGCCACATACATGTAGACAAGCTCAGACAGAATATTCTCCCATTCTACATGATGTTCCAACACTGCCACCAATATGGAAATTAGATACTATAGTATCATTTTTGGTTCTGTATCTGTTACTTGTATTCTTCTCTACATAACTTTGGTAGATTTGGAGGCAATTTGCAATAATGCAGGAGTTTTAACAGTTTTGAAGAACAGGTGGTGTAAATAAGAACCAAGCTGTGAAGCTAGTAGTAGACACTCTCATTGGCAAGCACAGAAGATCTGCCATTACATTTGAGTTTTGGACTTGATCAGATCATGGAAGACGCAAGATACCTGAGACTGTATGTAATCGAAACAGCACATCACAGTGAAAACTTTCGGGCCCTTTAGTTTCAAAAGAGTAAGCATTCAATAGAGGGAAAGCAAATGCTTTAAGAAGACAAAGAACAAAGTGCTTTCCTGGTAGACCTTGTACAAATATACAAATGAGAAATGGTGTAACCAATAAAATGGGTGGCAGGGTCCATTCATTGTTATTGTACAATTTTGACTGCAGAAGCTTAGTATCAGTCACCACAAACAAATGCAATTGTGTGGTTCCTGGTTTGTGGCTAGTTCAGATCATGAGACCAGCTCCTCATTTACCTTTAAAAAACTGTGCCATCAAACACTGTAATTCACTTCTTAAGCAGTTCTCAAGCAGTTCTCTGAATGTCTTTCAAAAATGCATTGTATACTTGTGCGTTCAAAGTGAAGATGACAAAATACTGCACACCAGTGTGAGACTGGCAGCTTAGAGTTTGAATATTCAGAAATAGAAAATATTGAATAACAAGGACTATGATCATTGAACCAAATAATGTCTCTGGAGATCTAGATGTGGTAACAAAGACTGACTTCACAAGACTGTTAAATTTATAAAATCATTAATTAAAAAGCAGATCCATCTAAATGGGCTCAAACTTGGGAGGAACACTAGAATACGATTAGCTGTAATTACAAAAGGATTTTTCCTTTTTATCTAAACAACCTGATGACGGACAGTATTGACAAAAAATAACCTATTGCAGAAACAGTTGAAAGAAACCAAATCACAACTTTTCAGTTTTTAAATTAAATTAAAGCACGAAGTGTGAAAAGAGCTGTGACTTTCTCAACCCTAAAAAATTTAGTATCTATGCCTGTTTCAGTCATCTATTTTTTTTCACAATGTTAACAGTAAAATAGTCAATAAGGTGCATTTTCTCACCGTTTGTTGGGAAGTCATTAATAAGACTTGGAGTTTACTGAAATATTCAATACACTGAAATATTCTGGATCTTATTTATTTGATCTTTATTATTTGATACAGCCCTAAAACATCAAAATTTAGGCTCAGCTACACAACAAGGTGTTTGGTCTTACCAAAAGGTTCACTTCCATGTGTACACTTCAATAGCACAAGACAGTCTTGACATGCATAAGGAGAAAAAATACTGTACTTCATCATGGAGACATTTGTTCAGCCTTCAGTAATTTGCTCCACAGTCCAAAAAGTCCTTAATTAATCTTTTGGTGAGTAAGCAGGGCATAATCAATGTCAAATCAGTGTCAGTGCCACACTACAGTTCCAGGGTTGTCCTCCAATGTTATAGACAATAGAAAGATTTTTCTGTCACTCCAATGCTAAGAACAAAAATGAAACCTTCCTTGCTTTCAGCCCAAATACTCCAGAACTGGGGTGGTTCAGCTCTCTGGTCTGATACAGCTAAGAGAGTTAAGACAGAATGCCGTCTATTAACACCTGCACAAAATAAAATTCCACATAGGTAATTTCAGTGATCCTGACCAGAAAGCCACTGTATATGGAGGATTTCGTGATTCACATAGCAGTTAACTGAAGTAGGTCTGTGCTGCACCTTCAGCTTGTGTCAGGCAGCACAAAACCCTTGGCTGCAGGACAAGGTCAGCCAGCACCTTATAACAGAGGAGCCTGTGGGCAGCTCCCCTTGTTGTCAGCAACTATGCCACCTTCGTAAACTTGTCTTTGTCTAAAAGTGAAGGAAGAAATTCTCATGTGAATATCTTTTATGAATACCGTTGTTTTCTTCTAAGAAAATTATATAATAGCTGAAATTACCCAAAGGAAGGAACTTTGCTCCATGGACAGGATCTGCGGTGTGATGTGGAAAAATCCATCCGGGGTCCATCTGATGCTGCACAAACACAGGGTGCCCAGCAGTAGAAGAGACGTAAGATTTACCTGTATCTATATTGCTTTTCTGATTCTGTTTCAGCCAAGCAGTTACCTCATTAAGCCATTTGTTATCAGATCTTTCTTATTGATATCCAGCATGAACCCTGAACTATCTTCCTCTCCTAACACCTGTCCTGGTGCAGAACAGTGATATGGTGTTTAATCAATGCAGATCACGCAGGCACTAAAATTAGTAGGCATAATTTGTTTGTTTCATCAAGTTCCTTGTATTTAGGTAGAACAAGTACTACACTGAAGTACCACATATTTTTCAAATACTCAGAACAAGTATATTTTGAGTAACTTTCCATATCTTTCTGCTCTTGGGAAACATTTCCAAGATGCAGGTTTCTTAGTGTTATGTGTAGTATCTGGGAGCATTATGCAAGGATCTGTTCAAAGGTTAATGTAAGAATATACTTACAACCCAGCAGTCAGGCCCTACGAAGTTCCATATAAGGTGCTGCTCAGATAGAAAGTTTTTTCCATGGGATAACTAGACTCACTTCAAAGTGGCACTTAAACAATTGTGATGACATCTTCTAAGTACATTTTGAGACAGTCCTTTATAATTAATTACTCATTTTCATGAATCATGCATCCATCCGAAATATACCTGTTACCAGTAAGATGGTGGTAATGGAAATTTAATATAATTTTTTATTTTTTTAGTGCATTGTGGGCTTGAGATTTTCATCCACCTTTGGTGGACATTATAGCGGAGTTATTTCAGCTAGACACCCTGAAAGCCTTGATTCCCTGGCCTATATGTCTGCTAAATCGTTGAATGTTCAGATACTGGCATCAGGCTCAGGTTGACAGAGAGGCACAGGCTACAAAGCTACAGCAGCTTCTCTTCTAGATCTGTGTGCAAAATCATTCATGCATACATGTGAAAAAGGACATGAATTACAGTACACTCTGACTCTGTGCCTAGTGCTTCTAACATAGTTTTAAATATCATTATTTTCATAGTACAATGTGCATATATTTTTGTATATTTGTGTGTTTGCTTGCTTGTTTTTAATAAGAAATCCTTTTAATCCATGGATACATAACACTTGTCTTACTATTAATATTTGTTTTATCATGCTATAATCATGCTTTTTCAGATAGGAGAATCTTTTGCTAACAGAATTATTTCTAGCATGTTATCACTACTGAGTAATACAATTTTATATAGAAGGTTATCATAACTAAACAAAGTCCTTAGTTATACATATCTTCAAAAAGCATTATTAGAACTTTCCACCTAACACCTATCAATAGGAGAAATTTCTGGATGTGGCTGACTGACTAATAGGTATGCCTGGCAAGGTGACATGGCTCTTTTTCATTTTTAAGTGGCATCTAGTTCTCCCATATTTCTCTCTCATATTCCACTCTAATTTTTTCTAGATGCAGCCTTTCAAAGCAGCCTACTTTTTACTTGTCTTGTTGGATGCAAAAGGACTAAAAGAAAAAGGTACCATTCTGCAGTCCCTATCCTTAGTTGTTAAGAAGGAATCTGAAAGATTATTTTGCCTTCATCATTTATAGGCAAGGTGATGTCTGAACAGCAAATTCCATAGTGTCTGGGGCTGAGACGTGTATTCTGACAAAGGTCAAGGAGCTACTTTATGAATATAAAATAAAAATCTAAAGAAGTTGCAGTTATTGCAATACAACAATAAATAAATATCTGTGCAATCGGTGGTATCTTACTGTGGTCTTCATCTGTCTAATGGGAAGATACAGAACAAAGATGAAGGAACTTCTTGGAAGTTTGTAGCAATGTGACAGGCGGCAATGGACACAAGTTGCAACAAGGGAATTTTGACTAGACTTTCCCCCCCCACAAAGTGGTTAAACATTGTCACAAACTGCCCAGAAGTCTTGTGGGATCTAAAACTTTGGAGACAACCAAAGCTCAACAGGACAAGGCCCTGCTTTAGCTGACCCTGCTTCAAGCAAGAGGTTCTGCCAGGCTATCTCCAGAGGTCCCTTATAAACTAAATTATTCTATGATTTTTTTAAAAAACTCTGTGTCCTTTTCCTTCACCATAAGCAAGTTTGGGCTGTGATTCAGTCAGCTTTCCTAAAAGCTACACAATCTGAAAATTCAATTTTAGTTTAAATGATTACTTTGGAAAAATATGTGAATACTATTCCATGTTTTAAAACGTGTTATAGCTTGGTAAGGCCCTCTTCCCGGCACTTACTGTGGTAAAGCTGTCAGTTACTTAAAACTACAGTAAAGGTTATTTGTATTATTTTGATTAACATATCCTAAATACCTCACTATAATTACCCTGTTACTCTATAATGAATAATGGTATTTGTATAGATGTAGCACAGATCTTACATTCTTGAAATTCTATTTTAAATTAAATCTAATGATCTGGAGATATCACTCATTATGCTGGCATGCTGCAGAATGCAGATTTAATGCCATGCCTAAGCAGGTGGTAATTGAACTTTCCAGAAATTTAATTTGGTCACATGAAAAGGGATAGTAGCCAGATTTTGAATTCCCCTTTCTTATAATACAATTTATGTTCATTCTTTTACTGTCTTGCAATTATCATCAGTAGCTAGTATGAGCTTATCAACAAATCATCAGTAACTTAATTTATACACATATTTTTAGGATGTACAAGAATGGAAGTTTCATGGTGAATAAAATTTTAGTAAACAGAGGAGGTTGTACTGCTAACTGCTATGCAAATTAGTTACTGAAGCATTGTTCAAGGCCCTTATGAAGATCTATTCACTGATACAAATATTTAGATTTTTGTCTTTTTAATAAAACAATTATTGCTGCTTTTTGTAAGATTTGTTATGTATTTCTGACGTGCACAGGAATCATAAATCCTGGTACATTTTACAAGCATAAGATCTCCTCTGGGACATAGCACCACTTTGGATTGAATGCAAAATAACTGATGTCTTGATAGTGATAATATTGCCTGGCCCAATTACAGTGACTTAAATAACTATAAAAATGTTATGAATTTACATGAATCTTGTGGGAAATAATACTTATTTGAAATCAAACCAGGTAAAAAATAGCAGATAAACCAAACCAGTTTAAAAAGATGGTAACTATTAAGAGTTAACTATTACAGTTGGTGAGCAAAGGTAATCTCAAGTAGAAAGTTTGTCTTCTGTAGTATGGGATAAAAATTGTGAAAGTAAGTGGAAGTGTTATTTTTGGCATTGGCCAGTAATGACAGATGGATTCTGATGTCCTCTTATCCAAGTGACTATATGAAGATGTAAGTACTCAGTGGCACCTCACCCATGTCCAGCTGAATGGGCCTGGAAAGTATATATTTTTCAAACTGAAACTTCAGTTCTACTGCCTTTGCTTCTGTTCTGAGGCAGGTGGCCCATCACCATTCCCTTTGACTCACGCATTTCCACCATACTTTATTTCTCAGTTCTCCCACTACAACTGTTGGATGATGCCTTCTTTTCAACATCCTTAGTTGTAGCAGGAGCTACCTGAACAAGAGTTAGGAATTAGGGCTGTTATCTAATACAGACAGTATTAGACAAATTAAAATTATTTAACTTTACTTCTGTGAGGATAATACTGGCAAGGGTGGTCAGCACTACAGAGCAGCTTCTATATGGGGAAAGACCACAGGTGAAGCAGAACTCTGCACCTGGAAAAAAAAAACAACAAACAAAACATTTTTGGATACAATGAAAATATAGAGAAGATAAAAGATGAAGAAAATACTTTTTTTACTTTTTTTTGTAACACAAAGTGTAGGTGGCACTTAAAGAAAAGGTCATGCAGTGGTTTTAAAACCCGCAACAGGCATTGTGTTTCCTTTGGTTGGTTGGTTTTTCAAATAGTACATGATTAAATTGAAGAACTCATTGCCACGAGAATCATCCAAAGGTGTATATGCATTTAAGAGGGACAGGATATTCATAGATGAAACTCAGTCATGTCTCTGAAGTCTGATGGTCCAGAGAAACTTCTGGACTGTAATTTCACTAAAACACAATTTGTTGAAAGACAGGAAGGTTTATTGAACTCTAGATACCACATAGTTCTTATACTCTTTCCCTAAATATCTGCTCCTGACCCGTACGTGAGGTAGGATATTGAGTTATTCTGTATGGACATTTGACCTACATGTATAGATCAAAGAACGTAGCTAGACAATATAGCTAGAGAATGTAGCCAGAGAAAGCTTGAACCATAATTTATTTCAGTGACACAGATCCATACCTTAAATTTATAGCCCCAGGACTCAACAAAAGCAATTATTTTTCACCCATTTTTCTTAAAATAGAAACATATAGTCCTATGAACACTGGAACTAGTGATTTTGGATTTCCTTTAGAGTTGTGTCTGCTGGTTAACTTTGAACTTAGGAAAAATACGAGGGTTGTAGCATTGTAACAAATTGCATCATTGATGACTAACTTCTTCAGTTACAGCAGTAGTATGGTTTCTTTTCTCTACCACGCCAACGCTGTTGATTTTTTTTTATTTTTAATTTAGTGGCATATTAAAAAATTGAGGAAGAAATGTAGGGAAACACATATATACAGGCACCATGATTGTATAAAGCTTGCTCTTTCAGCAGATGACGCTGTGTCCTCTTCCCTTGCTTTCTGTAGTTACCTGCAGCAGCTGCTCAGTGACACATTTCTAGTCATTTCTTCCTCCCTTTGTTCAAAAGCACTATCAATTCTGGCTAAGATGACCTAGGAAATTTCAAATATTCTGAAACTACCCAAATAAAGTAGAAAATATGATCCTATCAAGCTTAAGACAAAAGAATTCAATATTAAATGACAGTAATTTAAAACAGATTTGTATGTTCTATTTCATCAACTTAAAATATGCTCTTAAATGATTCAACATTTAGTAATTATGCAGTTTTGATTAAATCAAACTACATACATAAACAATACTGGCAGTGAATCTGTCACCATTTGTTTTCAGAGTTAGCACACCACTGAGATGAATATAGGGAGTACCCTAACTTTCAGCTGTATGTTTATTCTCATCAAAGATTCAGAAATGTTTAATTCTATTTTATGAAAATCTGAACAACATATGGGGAAAAAGAAAGACAAAAAAAAATTAGTCTTATTTTCAATGCACTCCCAGTTAGCTCACAGATTTCCATACTGCAGGGATGATATTTCTAACATTTCTTTCCTGCTTAAACCATGATGATTCTAGCAAATTATGAGAAGTCTTACTTTATAAATGTAACTTATTTTACTCTTACATTGAAATTAAAGTAGATAAGATTGAAAGACAGCCAACAGTGTTGCTGAAATTACTGCTTTTGGTAGAAAATTCTTCCATTTTTTCTTGAAGTGAATGTTTGTGAATAAATGCTCAGCTAGCTTTGCAGTCTTGACATGGACATGCACATTTGCATATGTACGCAAACATGGTCATCAGGCACTAGATATATGAAAGACAAGAAAATATTCTGAACAAAATCCTGTTTCAAAGATGTACTCTTTCAGTGTTAAATACGTAACCTTTAATAGCCAATTTTCCCCAGTTATGTTACATTTTTGCTTGTTTTATTTGACTCCTCATGGTCTCTTGCTGGTCCAAATAAGAGCTTCCCAGTTATCTGGATCATTACAGCATGACATTTTAGGTATTTTCCATGGTGTCAAGTAAGTGGAGTCATGAAAATAACAGTAGAAAATTATCTTCTTTTAGCCTGGGTCCATCTAGCTCTATGTGAAGAAGAACTTAGATCTCAAAGCAAAATAATTTTGCTCAGAAGGATTGCTTAATCCATATGGTTTTTAGCACCCTCTGAGTGGTTGTAGTACAGTTATACTACTAATCATTGAAGACCCATGTCTAGACCCATGAATCCCAGCTAACAATTTGTAGTAAACCTACAGTGGGGCTCATCTGGCATTGATATGCTGTCTCACTTCTCAGCTGTTCTCTGCTCACTGGAGATATCAGGTGTCAAACTTAGAGGCAGAAAGATTACAAACCACTTATCAAGAATAAATAATTATTTTCTACTTCTATTAAGAAGTTTTACTATTTTCACATATTTGCTGCTTTTTTTTTTTTTGTATTTCTGCTGCTTTAAAAAAGTGTTCTTAACTATTTCTTGCGTACTTCATTTCTAGGGAACTAGCAGTATGTAGGAACCTCCTTACACCCATATTTCTGTGTTGCTACTTCAGGTTTCGTGTTCAGCTGTGAGCTCTACAGTTTGAAAATTTGCTGCTTTCACATTGCTCTTTTAAAGAAAATCCCATTACGGAAAACAGAGATGCTTGCAAAAATTAGCCAAGGGCATTAACTGAAAGGAATTGCTGTTTAGTATTTCTCTATAAATAGCATTAATCGCAGTGTTTCTCTTCTCAAGAGACCAGCTGTTGGGTCTGTTTAAGAAATGCACACCTATTAGAAAAGAAGCTGAATAAATAAGCCTTGCCACTTATGTGAGAAACACAAAAAGATATATATATATCGGTTTATATATATGTAATTGGAATATATTTAATATGTTAACTTAATTTTAAATTCATACATATATTTCAGGCATATATATAAAATATATTTATAATATATGCATACATACGATATATTAAAAAATACATATTTTTCAAATTTGGTGTTTAAAGGATTGGACTGACATTACCACAGCAGAGTTTTTAGCCTGTCACAGGACTCATGCGTGTTAGAGAGACGCAGTACTCAAAGAGACTATTCAGAATCATTTCTTTAGGGCATCTTAGAATTAAAGTAGTTTCAGACTAGATGTTTATTCTACAGGTTGTTTTCCAGGAAAAACTGCTACTTAACATTAGTTGAAATGGATGAATCAAAAAATATTAGTGTTGTTATGCCACAGGTAGAGCAGTGGCATTTTAGAAAGGAGGCTGACTTCAGCTGTTAGATAGACACATCCAATGACTATGTGCTTGAAGTGGTAAAATAAGTTGTAGTGTAAATTATGTGAGAAATTATCACAGGTTTTCCTCAGTACTTTTCCCTACTTCCAGAACTCATTAATAGTGAGGTAACATCAGGAATTAAATAGATAGCCTAAGAGCACCATTTATTTCATTTCAGTAGTAGAGGTTAGATGTTTGTGTCACTAGAAAATGTTGTATTTCATTGGAACCTCCATGACTGTTTTTTAGAAATTCACTCAAATGCAGGGGCAGTTCTTATATGGACTGTGGGGTCCATCCCCAGGAGAACTTCCCAATCCTCAATAAAGTCTTACTGTGTTTTGTTTTTTCTGCTTGCTAAGCATGGATGGCACATGTCAGCACTGAGTCCAGCACCACAACATATCAGGACAGGATGTACACTCTGCCAGAAGTAGATTGCACTGTCTAGTGGGAATCCCCACCAGCTGAAAACTGCTGGAGCCACAGTTTGAGAGATATTTGTCTCATTGTGACTAGAATTATTTCACTCTTTCAATTTAAATCCCTATTTTTGGAGCTTTTAATACTTACTTCTAATTTTATTCTTAGTATGTGACTATATGAGGTGTTGAATCATCTGAGCTCACACTTTCTCCTGATAAACCAGTATAGTATGTATGTGCAACAGTTGCATATAGCAGAGATTTCTGAAAGTAGATGCTATCCTGCCATCTATAGTTGCTTCAGAAAGCTTATAGCTGTCAAAGTGGCCTCCTAGTAGCAAGGATCAGAGGACTTTTGGAAAGTCATGTAAAATCTCTGAAAATACCAGATTCAGTCACAGCAACATTTCTATGTTGCAGTCATGTGGCAGTTCTCCTAAGCAGGGTGTTAAACAGAAATTAAGAGACCGATGTGAATACTTCCTCAAATCCAGGAAAGAGCCCAACATATTTACAGTAGAATTAATTTCTGATTTGGGATTCAGAGCTCACATCTATATTAGCATCAGAAAATACTCCAGGTCATTGGATCTCTGTATAGTCAGAAGACAACCAACTATCAGACTTTGACCTATTTTTTGGGCCAGGTCAGGTAACAGATCTACCAAAGAATTCACGAGTATTTGAAAGAAGCATGCCTCACCCATCCCCCCTCCAAATTTTAGAGCTAAACTTTTAATTATTCCTTGCTAACAGCCTCAGTGCCAGAGAATGGTGCTTGGAACATTTAATTTGCTACTATAGATATAGCCAGAGGGTCTACAGTGATGTCAGAAGTATAGATTTCACGTCACCTGAACTAATGTGATTCTTTAAGCTTACAAAGATTATATTACACACAGCCAATAATTAAATGTAAGAAAACTTGAAATAAGGCTTGAAAGCATTCTACTGATTTATTTAAAAATATATATAAGTTGATTAGAAACCAGAGGAACAGAACTCTGAAGTGAAACAAAGTAAAGCAGAGTAATTCTGCAGTTTGTTTTATAGTGTTATAAGTACATATCTCACATATCATGCTCAGATTCTTAAAGATAAGATTTTAATGGTACTTTAGCTAATGATTTATTTCTAACACAAAGAAAGCAATAAGAAAAACAGCAATATGCTTTCCAATACTTATAACTTTAATTTTCTGGTAAAGGAATATAAGTCCATTAGTGAGCTCAAACATTGTCCCTCTGGAGTAAAGTAAAATGGCTTAATATTTTCGGAGCTGCTTAAAGCATAGAGCTACTGTATTTTCCCAAATTAAAGTATTTTCATTTCATTGTGCTGAAGAAATAATCCTGCAAGTGTTTATAATGCATAGATATATAACAGTTGGTATTTTTGTTTAATAGCGCATAGAAAATAAGGGTAATGGATTTTTGAGAAGTAAGCTTCATCAGTCTCAGGGACCTGAGAAGGCAATATATAGCCAAAGTGTTCAAATGGCCTCTTAAAATTCATTTCCTGGTTTACACAAGATGTAATGTGCAAAGACAAGGTCCACCAATCTTATCTCTCCAGTTTAAAAGCTTGCTCTCCATGTTGCTAGCTTAACTGTTTGTACATTACAGTCTTTTCATTCCTAAACACCTCAAAAAGGCCGCACTAACTGTGATGTTAGAGCAAAAGTGGAAAGGGCAGAAACAGAAGAAAGCATCTTGAAATGCTGGCACAGAAGAAAAAGCAATTACAATGTGGAAGCAATTTAAAATTCAAATACAGTACTCGGAATGCAGGTGAAATAATGACCTCAAAAAACCCCCACTGATCTCTTCAAGAAGGTGAGTTGAGTCACAAAAAGCAATAGCATAAATGTATTTTTTGAAAAAAATTGCTGGCTCTGAGACATTCAACTACCTTCAATTAAACCAAGAAGAACAAATTATCAGACAGAAGTTTGCAGGTCATTGTATTCCTAACAAGAGTAAAGCTTTTTGAAGATCCTACTTTCATTTCATAAAGCAGGAAAAGGTAAGACACTTTTGAAATATTTAAAACAGATTTTTGTGTTCTTGAGTTAGACATCCAGTTTTCATGAATCTTTAGACCCCTCTTAGGATCAGTTATTAATGGGCCTCGGTAGCTTAAAAGTAATAGAAGAGGTTGATTTAAGTTCATTATTACATAGTGAATTAGAAGCCAGACCAATCCACTCAGCTCAGATTGCATGTTCAGGCAAGGCAAAAAGGAGGAGCACACTGCAGAACAGAAAATCAGGCTCCCACACATTTATGCCAGTAAGTGAACAAAATACTAACAGCTTAGCCTTTTCAGCAAGAGACAATTAATACGGTAGATGTGGACTAAAACACCGTTTCAGCATCCTGTCTTTACATAGAACTGCTGTAAGGAAGAATATTAAAATGTTCAGACTGGAACAGCATACAAAGAAGCAAAGCATAAGTTTTCTGGAGAGAGGGAGCAGCAGCGCCCAGAACACCAGCAGGCTGCATAAAGATGGCAGCAGCTGCAATCATGCAAGGTTCTGATCACCAGGAATGATTTTAGATGTATCAGCATCAAGAGCATTTCTTCACAGAATGTGTTCAGGAAACTTTCAGGTTGGATGTCGCTTCTAATTTTAGGTGTATACTTGCTAGATCTGGGATATAGTCCCCCAGGATACTCAGGCAGTCTGTGTCAGAGAAATAGCTGATCTTGCAAACATGATTCATTTGACTCTTTCTAAATGCCTGTTTTGAGAAGAGATGAACTCCACTTTAGGTATGAGTTCCTTTCACGCTTTGCATCAATTGCAAAAGTCCATACAAATCACTCAGATGTAGCTTAGGTATACTGTACAACATTCTGTATAACATGCATTCTAACTCAGGCATCACAAGAGCGTGAAGACAGAAACGAAAGACACACATAGAGAAAACAAAACTGCAGTTTAAGAGAACAAACTAAATAAAAGTAAATTAAATGAAAGAAATTCAGAGCCTAAGAAGATAAAGAGGAAAGACAATACCTTAGCAAATAAGTTAGTGAAATCATGCTAAAGCCCACAACAAAGAAGAAATATCAGAATATTGAACTCCTTGTAAAAATGCATTCAAGAAATGTCAGATCTATGCTGCAGGTTTTGCGTAGGTTTATTTATGCTGAAGAAATAATTACACACTCCTTCTGGATTATTATTACCATTATCTCGGATTAGTCTGGTTTAGGGAACTGAAAAAGCAGCTGTTGAACAAGCAGGCCAGTGTGTAATGTTGATATCTACTAGACACAGATTCAAATTTTGACAATGACATGAAAGAAATCACAAGTAGATTGTTAAGGATTTAACTGTTTTGCAAAATAGAATGGTTTTAAACACAGCACAATGGTTGTATCCATATCAGCAAGTGGGAGGCAGATGCATTGGGAAAATCTTGGTGCTCAGGTACCCATATTGACTGTATCAACCTTACAGAGTACACTTACATGAAAACATTATAACTGCTGCATAGATTTTGGAGGAAAAACTAGTTTGGGCCAGCTGATATAGACTATGGTTGCTGGATCATAAGTCTGGCGTGCTATTTATATAATATTGACTGTGAAAGATATTGTCATACATTCAGGTATGGTCAGGCATTTGTTTTGGTGATAGATGGTAGTACACATATACACTGCATACATGAATTGAAAAGCGTAGGCTTCCATCTTTCTTTCATGAGAGATGTCTTTATTATTGAGAGGTGATTTTGCATTACTGTGGCTATTTTCTGCTACCTGCCACCAAATAATTTAGCTCTGTGCTTCTGAGCAAACCACTGTGGCCGTTCCCCCTGCTGCACACCAGCGGGTAACCAAGGGAGTGTGCAAGCATGTCACTGAAGTGCATGAGCGAAGAAGTGCATGTACTGTGTGAGCAGCTGCCTGCTACTAATAAGAGCAGCCTGATTTTATTAATAACTTACATCTAAAGGGGGTTCTAAGAAATTCTGGTTGTGATCTGTGTGTTCCCCCAACTCAATCCACTATCAGAGAAGGGAGATTACAATGGCCTGTACAACCTACCTCTAGCTAAAGCTTTACCTAGAGCCTCTGCAAACACCAGACAAACACATCAACGTCTAATGAGTTTCATACCTTTGGCACTTATTGTGTCTTTTTCTCCTTTGACTACTGAGAGAGCTTAGATAGACCTGGACTTGATACTGAGCTTTTAGATGGTTAAAGCAGGATGAAACTTTACCACAGTGATGTCAAAATAATATGTAAAATCCTTTCAGTGAGGTTACTTTCTCTACCATGGAGATGTGTGTGTACCACACAAAGAAGTATTACTTCCAAAAATTACTTTTTCGGAAGTTACATATCTTAGAAGATTTGATATTCCCCTGCACACTGATAAAGAACAAAGGAAGTTTTGTTAAAGACAAGTCCTATTATGAAACAGTTAATGCTCTAAAATTAGAAATACTGAGCACCCCTTCAACTGCTTCATTGTACATAATCCTCAGCGAATGAGTAAATTTACAGAATAATATTTCAGTTATAATTAAAAATACATGACTGCATCTGTGGATTTTAAAATCCTTTTAACTAATAAGAGATACCATACAATCATGAGCATAGTCAAAAATATCAGGTGAAACATTCATATTGGGTTATACTTACCTTTGAATATTGAATATGCTTTGAACCTTCAAATTTTTTACACCGATGCTGAAATTTGCATCTCTTAGTAGTTCCAGTGAAATGTAACATTAAAAGGTGCCATGAAATTGCATAGCTGTACAACCTGTATATCATGGGCTATAAACCTTCACTTCATTTCATCTCTTGTAGGTCTAATAATACCTATTGGAACTAAATAGCACTTGAATTTTACTACTCAGTGGTTCTAATCTGATACTTAAAACCAACTTTGTGACAACTGTTTTCCAAGACAAGGACAAATAAGAGATTAGAGCAAACTGGTGAACAGAGAAGGTAGAAAACAACTAAACATTTTGAAAGGAATGGGGAGATAGTGCTTGTGTATTTCTTTCAAGACTATCAAGGTTGGTATCGTGTTCAGATTTACTGTCTTTTTTTTAAATAAAACTGCCTATGTGATTTTATTTACGATATCAACTATGGCAGAAGGGAACTAAATTCAAGGAGTGATGGGTCTGTTGCAGTCCTAAGAACACTCATAAAAAGCATTCACATTTAAAATAAACAGACAAAAAATATTAATGTATTCTCTGATGGGTAAAGTTTTTCATTGTATTTAAGAGTTCTCAAGTTCCAAATATTTAAATCAATTACCTCAAAAATACTTGTCATTTCCTAATTGTGTCCAAAATATTAGCAAAATAATTAACTTACAATCTCAACATAATTAGTCTTTACACTTCTCAATCTGCTGTTTCTGTGTTCCACTACCTGGTTTCCCCAAAGGTCACCTACGAACCTGATTTATAAATAGTCTGGTCACAGAGCTGCAGTAACTACATCTCATCTTTCTTTCCTAATTCATTCTGTTTTCATCTTCTTGGCATATTCTCTGGGGATTTCATGATTCCTCTTGCTGCATCACTGTTTTAAAACCAAAAACTGCAGGTTTTTCATAGTGCTAATCTTACTTTCCTCATTTTTTTCCTTATCTTACACCTTGTAGTATTCTGAGCATTACTACGGTCTCCCCAACTCTGAGTGTGAGTCAGAATGACAAAGAGAAATAATCTCTTGAATGGCATCTATCCCAGTGTGTGTAAAGGCAGCCTGTGCTGAGACACTGAGGTTAAAATTAATTCACATTGATAATGCTTTATGGTTACTCTTTTTAGGTTATTTTGTCTGCTTCTCTATCTATTAACTCCATATGAAAATGCTTCTTTACATGAAACATTGAAATATTTGAATTTGCTGTAATTTTTTTAAACTAATACTGTATCTAAATAATTTCCTTAAATGAACATTTAATTTAGATTCAGATCATAATATTCTCCTTGTCTATTCAAATATTCTGCTATGGTAGGCTTTAGAGTTTTACAAGTTACAGACACTACTTAATCTGTTAAGAAATTATTTCATTAGTTTTCTGATGAACTTTATATAGGGAGGAGCTGATGCCTTCAAAATTAAAAGTTTCACCTTTGTCTTAAACATGTTAGAGCTGATTTTTTAGACAGTTTCCTCTCAGATCCAGCCCTGAGTATATCAGCACAGATGCCTGAAAAGGCTAGTGCTTCCAATCACTTCAGTTTGATAACTGATTCATATAAATGCGTATGTGATATGTGTTGAGATAGAAGAGGCAATACTAAGAAAATGCAAACCCCTTGGATTGTTGGTTTGTTTTCCAGCAGAAAAAAAGAACTGCAAACAGCCCCAAACAAGTTACTAACTGGCAGGCAGTCATTTTTGTTTGCCAGAGGGCTGGATTACAGGTCAGGAATAGAAAGGCCACTTTTTCTATTCTGACTCCAGGTATACAAAGCCACCATAAACCCACCTGACTTTAATTTGAATGATTATCTGGAAATAGTATTGTAGCAACTTCTGTACAAATCTTTGTGACTTTTATAGCTCATGTGGACAAGGAAAAGAGAGATGAGGACAGCACGCGTTTAGCTAATGTCATGCCTACAGTTGGCTTTCTGACAGTGATTTTTCAGATAATATATGAACTACAGTCAAATTATCATTTTCATGCCTGTTACAAGGCTTGGGTAGACTTCACAACTTTTTTTATCTCTCTGTTTAACCTTAGGGAAATTGCCACGTGTGTAATTTCCAAAAACGCATAAACCCTTCACTATGAATGGACTTCTTATCCTAAGTCAATTAAGAGCTTATTGAAAGTTCTATCTGTCTTTTCTTTAAGTTTCAAGAGCAGCATATAAACACTTCCAATATGAAGTGTATTAAAACTTGTCTGTGTATAGGATCAGGAGCTTCTATACATTACTATAATACAAATAATATTTTTTAAAAATTCTAAATATCCAAATTGGCTAAAATTACATTGTGAAAAGTCTCTGTACTTAGAACTGAATAAAAGTTTGTAACTCTGATTTCAAAAGATAAAATTAAACTCCTTCTACACTTTTAATGACAAAAGTATGTATTATTTTACCGTCCCCAATGGGACTTTCAAATTTAGGATGATGAAACTTCATTTTATAATTTAGTAAATATCAGCACATTATTCAAAACTGACATGCAAAAATTTTCATTGGGTATTTAACACAGAAGTGGTCAATGGCTTCCACTTTTAAGGTCTTCTACTTTTCTAATACACTTCATATATTCACATATGTTCTCTTTCACGCCAGACCTCATTCTTTAAACACCTCCTGTCCTTGAAAGAGTAATAAGAACACGTCTACAGCAGTTTGAACAAGTCACACATTCAAACAGCTACTTGAAATTTTTGTATGCTTTTGGTGAAATACTTCAAATGCCTTACAACACCAGTTGCACATGAAAAATTAATTCCAGTCAAGATATGTCAAAGAAGGGTTTTAAAAGTTTTGAAATAGAAATCTTGCCAAATAAAACTATTGAGAGGAAATGCTTATTAATTTAAAACTCTCATTAATGCAGTTGTTTCTACATTATTTTCTTTCCCTGGTTTTGTATCAGATAACTCTACAATATATTCGGAATATTGCCTCAGGACCACACTTAATATCACAGCATACATATAATTTCAAAGAAAGCCTATGCCTAGAGCAGAGACTTCAGGTGAAATATCTTAATGTAACAGAAGAATACCTGGATTCACTCTATTTACTGAAAATAGGTGCCTTGTCTTGTGTGGGCATTCTTGCAGACAGCTGTCAAGTGAGGGCCCAGGACCTGAGCAAAGGGCCACAAAAACAGTTCTCATCCATAGAACTCCCAAAATACAAAAGAGGAGAAGGGAGCAGAATGACAGCTCTGAGAGTTTTTGAGGCTTTGCAGGAAGAGACCTCAGAGAGGTGGTAGATGCCCTGTCCATGGAAAAATTCAAGGCCATGTTGAATGAGGCTCTGAGAAATCTGATCTAGTTAAAGATATTCCTGCTCATTGCAGGGGGAGTGGACTACATGACCTTTAAAGATCCCTTCTAACCCAAACTAGTCTATGACTATCATTCTATGAAGAGAATAAAGAGCTTTTGACTAAGTTGCTGCAGACCTCACAGTCTGCACTGAAGTTGGTGGATTTTCTTTGATATACGCTACCAACAGCATGACTCTTGCTGAAGCCCTTCCTCAGATCTGTATACCTGCAGAATACAGTTCGTTACACAGCATAGGAAATAACCTTAATATATTACAAACTTAGCAAAAATGTACAAAGAAAACCCATTATACATACCCAGTATGTGACTTGTGAACTCTCATAATTTGGTCAACTCAAAGCAAATGTTAACTAGAACATGTAGAGGTCCTTTTCCACATCAAGAGGTTTTTCCATGTCATTTCAGCACTTGATACCATCAGCAGTGGTTCTGTTAAGAAAAATTGCAACAGTTTTTATTTATTTTTACTTTTATTTTTTTTTTTAGTGTGAGAGAAACATATTTCACTTTTCTGTTTCAGTGTTCTAAAAATGGTATAATTTATGTTTAAAGCAAAAGAACAAGCTTGTGTGAAGAGATTAGGTCTAGGAAATCGTTCCTCAAAGTTTGAAGTGTAAGAAAGTGATGGGCAAGTGAAATATGTGTTTTGAGACTACATTGCAGTTATTGCTTTCTGCAATGGAAAATCCATTTTCAGCAGACCTTTCTGAAACACATTGCAAATACCGAAAGTATAAGAAAATCCATGGATTTTACTTCTTTTATTTAATTTCCATATCATCAGAATTTATTAAATATTTTGATCTTGATTGATTTACAGAATATTCCAGCACTTTCAGGGATCTAAATAGAAAGGGGTTGGATTTTTTTATTTATTCAGGGCACACTGGGGAATCTGTGCACAGGTGGTCAGATATTACAGATGCTGTTTACTCGAGCCTCCTGGTACCAAAGGGGAAAACTAAACTCCCTGAAAATCTTCTCATGCACGAAAATATGTATTTTTGCTATACTGAGGAGCAGGTTGAAAGTAGACAAAAACAGAAAAGTTTTTTCATTTGGGTGACATGATTTTAACTAATTCTAAATCAACAAATGAGATAGATTTAAGATGACTGTAAGTCTGCAGATAATAGAGACCTGAAATTCTTGTCACTGATTGATACTATGTTCATCATTAAGCATTTCTGCTTGTAATAACACTGAGAAAATGTTATCATGTTGCCAAAAAGATGAAGCATTATCAGCAGAAATAGAGGCAACATTCTATGTAAAAAGGAAAAAAAAACCCCAAACAATCCTAAAATCCTGGTGTTTTCTAATTCCCTTCTCACCTACAAAAATGACAGTGGTTTTTAAAAAGTATTCTGACACACTGAAAGATTGCAAGGCTCAGAGATTGCACATACATTCTCTATTAGCATCAGTTTTACTCATAGCTAAGATTATAGTTACAATTCCACCTGCATATGTCAACGTGCTATGCATTCCCCAAGGATGGAGAAAGTCCTTGGAGGAGCTGCAATTCTCTTTGTCAACTCCCCTGGCCAGGCAATGGGAGCTAGATGGGATAGTTTCTCCATACAAAATAACAAAAGCAACCTTGCTTAGGGAGATTATTCAGCTATGTTATCTAATATGATAACAAATCATTGTGGAGTTTTTCATAATATCCAGATTGTTTTAATTCTACGTAATTTAATGGCCTATTTGCAAATTTCTCTAAGACACAGTATTTTTAGTTTATTCAAATTAATACACTATTTTAGCTGAGGCAGAATGTGGAAAATGGAATAACTATGACTGGTCATTACATTTTAGATCTAAATTGTAATTCACAATGGACTACAATAATGCCAGCAAATGAACACAGCGGCCCAAAAGTATGTTTCAAAAATAACACTGGAATTTCAAAGGAGAAGCAGATTTTTCATACAATTTTTTACCATGAAAGGTCTATTTCAAGATAAATAGTAGAGTAATACTACAAAAATTTAATATTAATGCAAAGTACATTACCTATAACATTATACCCACAATGGATTTCCAAACACAACTTCTAGAAGGTTTTTATGATGAAAGTTAAACACTTACTTAAAATAGTAATAGCACAAATTAGACACAAGACTTCACAATTCAAAACACAATTTGCAGATTCAGATATTCTATCAATGGTACACACAAAACTATCATGCAAATTACAGACTACTTTTGAAAATTTGACCCTTTTCAAAACTTTGATTATAGTGGACAAGTCTGATGAATTTTAGTAGATTGGTCTAATATTGATGGTTTCTAATCTTGAAGGGAAATATCAGATTCCCCAGAGCTTTTTAAAGTAAAGAGAGTAGCATCAGATCATTGGCTTCTGGTTTTATTTTTAATTTCTTAGTGATCTCAGTGAGGCAAAAGTTGGATCCTTTGACAAATGAGAATAGCTTCAAATATAAAGTAGGCTAGGGAAACAAAGCTTAACAATCTAAGTTACATTTTGCTTTGAAGTTCATGGATTTAAATGACCCTGAATTATATGAGGAGCAAAACCTCACAAACTAGGCTATCGTAATGGATGTGCTGGAACTAGGGTTGAGCTGTCATTCTATGATACAATGGAGAAATATGCTTGAGCACTGTAGATGTCTTTACATTAAAGGAAAAGTGGTGGTGGGGTTATGTTTGTTTGGGTCTTTTGTTGTGCTTGTTTTTTTTATAACAAAAGCATCTGACCTTTCTTTAAGCAGAATATCTTGATATTGTGTCTTGCACTTTCTTTAAGGACACACTGAGACCCCTGTTACGCTATGAAGAATACACTCTTTGAGATCGAAGGTGTATTCAGTATTTCATAGTTTTCCTTAGTTTAAAACTAAACAAATGTTTTTTGGGCATATGAGATCACTTGGCATAGGTTGGCATGAACTCTTTTTGGTAAAATATTTATCTAATAGATTAATTATGAAAGCACTATTTATTCTATATTTCTGTAAGGCAAACTGTTCCTTTCTGGAAAAGCTTCAAAATTCTTACCTAGTGAGGCATTGCTGTCAGGCACTAAAAATTAACATACAAATTTACTGAACAACTAGCAAACTTTGATGTTTTAATTCTTTCTGCTATGAAATGGGATGATCTTTTATTTTGGGAGTAATCTTTGATGTTGGCAGTTACACAAATAAATTAGGAAAATCCCAGTAACAGGAATAGTGTTGATTAATTACTGCATAGAACTAATAGATTCATAAAAGTGCAGATGACTGACTCACAAATAAATGTATGGTTCATGTAAATTCATTACACACAAAATTGCTTAGGCACGAGCCAAGGGGTAGCACACAGGATGGATGTGGAAGTTTCTTAATCAAGTGCTATCACCAAATGGCTCTCATCGTGGAACTATGGACTTATAACCCACAGCTATTAAAACTAAACAGGCTTTCTCACCTTGCAGAACTTTCCTTTTCAGATTAGGTACATATATAGGATGCACACTCAAAATAAATAGATTGCTTCTTTGATTTTGAATGAATCATATGACTTTAACCAGTAATTAATATTATTTAACCTCATTTTGTTATTCCAAAATCCTAAGCAGTCTAAGCTAATGTATTTTCTCTTTACATAATCTATTACTGGCTTTTTCCTATTTTCCCACAAATGCAAAATAGCAGGCACTGTCTCGGAGCAGATTAATATCTGTACTAGTTAATGTAATAAGTGTCTTGACCTAATACCACTAATTATGTCCTGAAGTTAGTTTTCATCCTCAAAATTCCTAGTTTATTTGTCCCAACAACACTCTTCTAATAAAAAGATAAGCCTAATTGTTCAGAGGGAAAATAGGGAAATAGAGATAATAAATGGTTTACCCACTGACACTCAAGTCAATGACACTTTTCTAATTGAGATTTCTTCATTAGTCTTGTTTAGCTGTCCTTCCATTGCAATGTTATTTCCTCAAACCTCAAACCTCCCTTGGAATGAAAATCATGTTTAAATATGTCATCATTGATTAAATCAGAAACTTTACTGTGACTGCATGTGTAATTTTACTTTGTAAAAAAAAAAAAAAAGAAGCTGTTTGGGGTTTTTTTGCCTTTATCATGTTTTGAGTGTTCATTTTTTTCTGTATGGGAATTCTGATGTAACTGCTGTCTATGAGTGACAAGTGACACACACTGAAGTCTTATACGTGACAGACAAAAAATTTCAGGTTTTGATTACTCTTGTATTACTGTGTATTACTACACGAATCAGAGCCTCTTTTCTCATGTTTCTTTGTTAGAGCATAAAACTGTACTCCACTTTGTCACTTTAAAAAAGTCCAAACTATATATGGTTGGAGTCTCTGGATAGATCTTTTTTCAAATATTTAGTAACCCAGATCACCTTTAGAGTTCTACATTTCCTTAAAAAAAATATAATACTTAATTTTTAATTCAGATTCCTCTTTCTTGACATAGTATTTCTCTGGCCATAATTAACAGTAGCATCTCTGGGACCAAAACCATGTCTGAGCTTTTGAAAAACATTTTCTATTTCCATCACAATGATAGTGCAGGTAAATATATCATTGCATTCATTTATAAATATTGCAATAGAAGACTAAAGCAGTTCCTTAATTTATAGAATCTAGAATAGAATAGTTCAGTTTCAAAGGAGAAGAAACAAAATTAAAAAAATGAAAAATGCTTGAAGCAAGTAAACAAACAAAAAACTGCTGTCAACATTTTTGCAGCAGTATTTTTCTGCTTACTATAGAAACAGCAAACCATACAATCCCCTTTTGTTCTTCAGTAGCTAAATTCTATGTCAAAAAGAAACTTATTTATATTAATTACCTTTTGCCCAAAAGTTCCTCTTGCATAAAACATTAACAATGGCTTTTGTAATATATCCTTGGTGAGTGGAGAATTCTTCAGCTCTCTGCGTGGCCTATCTATATATATAACTGGATTGAATTTCTGACCCAACTAAATGCATAAATTCCAACTAGTATCAAAAGTAGAAGGAGACTAACAATTAGTAAAAGGCCACAAAACTAGATGATGATTACAAGAAGAATTAGAAGAATTCAAGGTTGTGAGTGATCAATTAAAGTATGTATAAAACATCAGATAATAATTACATGCAGGTTATTTTAGTTAAATGACTGTCTCTTGCTTAATAAAAATGACATCTGAGTGTATAGAGAAGAGGCTTTGACTGACTTGATCAGAATGCTAACAGCATTTTTACACAAAGTATGATATTTACAGCTGGATCTTCATCTCTCTGAAGCTCACTGCAAACTCTCTCGGACACAAATGTTAGTAAGAACTCAGAGCAAATAGCTCAACTGACAGAAAGAGTAGCAATGAAATCAGTGGCTAGTTTCATGTATTGTCTATCACTACATTAAAACAAAATTACTAAGAAAATCTGTAGCAACAGAATGGAATAAATCTGTTATTGAACATTCCAGTCTTGTTAAGGAAAACACAGAAGGGGGGGCGGGAGCAAGTAACAGGATTATAGACATGGTTCTTCACGTTGATTACATTTAGAACTTCCACTGTGATGTGCACTCAAAATTGTATCTAAGCGCCTACTTCTACTATTTAAATCCCACCTGGGCTCTAGAAAACCTATGTTTTTACATTCCTCATACAGGGTATCTGTGTAGTTGCAGCATTTTGGATACTGGTATCACACTTGAAATTATAAAAGTCTGAGAACCTAATCTCATACAAAATAGCCTGAATTTGAGAGGGCTCTTTCTTCTCCTGATACTCTGTCAAGTTATTTCTACTTTGTATAGTTTTGATTGAATAACTGCCTTCACTGGGTACTAAAATCATTTGAGCCATACACTATTTTTAATGCAACTAAACCAGATGCCATCTTGCTTGCATGCAAATTTATTTTGGTAGCTCCATACATGCATATCTAATTACCATTAGTCCAAGACTTTATAGTGTCTTCAATTGACGCTCAACTTTTTGGTCTTTACCTTACTTTAGAGAAAAAGCCTGTTCTCCGGAACAAAAGTCTCTTCCCACCCCCCAAATCCGGACTGAATTGCGTCATCTGTATAAAAAATGTTTCATTTCTTGTCTCTTTGAGCTTTGTTGGCTCATCTATAAATTCAGAGCTCCTCTCCTTTAGGGAAGAAGCAGAAGACTCTGCTCCTTGGCCAAGGATATTTAAAAGGGATTCTTCTGATTACTCCTGCTCATGAACAAAAGACAGACTTCACACAGCTCTTGCTCTGCTCTCTCTCCCTCTCAGATTTTCAGCAAGTCCTTAATGGTCTGCCTACATTGCCTTCATACTCTACCACGTTTTTGCATTAAACCACAAGCAACTTATTTTGGCTTAACAGAACAATTGTCATACGCAGAGACATGAATTTATTAGTAGTCTAATTAGAGTCTTGGCAGTCTAATACAAAAAAAGACATGTATTAATCCAGTTACAATGATACTAGCACATGGATTCCAACTATATGCTGACTTTCTGCTTCTAACCCTATCTCCTAGTGTTACGCTTACCCTTCTCATGACCTTTGGGATCTTAAAATTGACACCACCAGCCACAACTGAGAAGAGGAAGAGTTTGTACTGACTTACCAGTGATCTGAGTTCTCTGGTGTGAAGAAGCTGCTCTTGCTTTTCCCTCTGCTCTTGGGTCTGCTTTGGGCTATTTTTATAAAGATCTGCTTGACCGCTATGCCTTTTCTTAATTCCCCTGAGGTTAGTTATGCAATGATCACTTACTTTTTCATTGCTATACTTACTTAGACCATACAACTGCAGAGTCAGTGTTAAGCTAAAGCAAAGTCAAGTTGGGCAATAGCCTCTTAACTCCTACACCATTTTGCTGTTACAGAAATTGCGCAGGAAAAAAAGCCTTAAGATAGTCATTAAGTTTATTAGAAAGCCTGTCATCAGCTGCTCGCAACACAAGGGTGCATAAAAAATACTAGTTGCTTTTGTTTAGGTTCACTTAATGTTTGCATTTAATTCTTCTGTAATGACAAGAAAAAAGCTTAATCAATACTTTATTTGTCCATTCTGTGAGTATGACTGAATCATGTAGAAATAAAATAAAATTAGGAATAACATGGCAAAAGGTAGCTAAATATGTTTGGAAAAGTTACTTGGTATGAACATTTGGCACATTTTTTCCTATATCTTAGAATACAAGTATGACTGCAAACCTTGAAGCTTAAAAGCTAAAGAAAAAAATTTTATTTTTTTAAATTAATATGTGGTGCTAGAGCACATAGCAAATTTTTGCACTGTTGTAGAAAAATGAGCAGAAAAGGGATATTACCACTACATTGAACATTTTATTTTATTTCCTATACTATTTTGTATGGAGACTATTAAATATAGACACTCCTAGCATTTTTCAGGCAATAAAACAAGCAGTAAAATTCTTTCTTTTTTCTAATTGTCCACTTCCACTTTTTTTTTTATAAAAGCATGTCTGTCTCAAATGAAGCTGCAGAATGCTGAGAATTGATTCAAAAGGGTATAGTTAGCATAGCATAGCACAGCACAGCATAGTAAAGCAGCTACTTGAACAATTCATGAAATGTATTGCACCCTTGATTCAGGTACATCAGTACTGAAATTACTCAACACACATGGCTATGGAATTTTTGGCAGAAGTACGCCATGATTTATGTAATAATAAATTTCTATCTGATTTATTTATTGTTGACCCAAACCACGTAACATTGCCTCTGTTCATTGATTATAACTTACTAGTGCTTCGACTTACAATCAAATTTACTTTCTTTGTGAAACACATTTTCTTTTTTAATTAAATGAGTCTTGGCTATTTGTGTCCATTCATACGATTGGATAGATTTTGGTCAAATGCTATCGAAACAAAAATTAATCTAATCAAGCAAACTATGTGAGACAACAAACAGCTCTCAATTAGGCTTATACGTTGGCTACCAAATGTAATGCGCAAAAAACAGAGTAAAAGGGAAAGATGAAAGGAGCATCACACGCTATCACCATGACACAGGCACTTCCCAAGAAGGACTGTTTTCTATGTCTTAGTGCTTGTCAGAACTGGTAATTATTTTGGTGCCAAGCAATCACTGTACAAAACTGAGTAGTGGCAGTAGAACTCAGCTCTTTCCCCTCTTGCAAGCTGAGTACTTGTGCTTTCTTTGGCCACAAAATACTGTATTCCCTCTTGCATACTGGCATAGCTACCACACAACATCTTGGCACACTGCTGTCTGTAAAGACCCAGCACACACAAAATACTACAGTTTGCAGAACATCAGCTCCTCCATTTGGTAATACAAAGCAGATTTCAAGGACAGGCAAGTAAAAAAACGAAACAAAACTGCTTAAGAACAGCTGCAAGAAACAGTCTTAAAATTCTGCTTGGTTCCACAGTGCCATTTAGCCCCTTTTTTTGCAGCTTGCTATTTGCCTCTTTTCTTCAGCTGGTGATGAGTGCTGGAAGTCTACACTGATGTTTTCAGTGTTATCTAAATTGGCTGATTTTGAAGAATACATACTGATCAGTCTGATATCCCTCTATAAACACCTGCTGAGACTACATCTTTCAGATGTCCAGTTGTTCAGAAACCCATTTTTGATCGTCTTTCATAATAACCTGCTCAGGGCAGCAATGACGAATTGCTCTCTTGAATAGCCTGAGATGCTGAACTCCTAATTGAGGCAGTCAATACTCATTCCTGCAAAAGTGACAGCCAAAATAGTACTGGTTTGCCCTAGTCAATCAACTTTGGCAGCAGGGTGCCCTGGTAAGGTGTACCTGTGCCTCAATAAGGGGGTCAGGATTGGGGAGGGACAGTTCAGCAAACTTCCTTATTGTCTCTCCCCACCTGCTGCTCAAGCTGTCTGCCACAAAAGCATGAGATGCTTATTTCAGTCACTCTTTCTCAGTGAACAGTTGTTCAAGGAAAAGTTTTTGTTTGTTTGAAGTACAACAGCCTCTTGCTTTCATTTGATGCTATGGATAATTTTACTGCCTCATTCCATTTTGCTACTGCTGTAGGTACAGTTACAGATTCTTACCCTACGCAATGAACTGAGGAAATTTCTGGGACAGCGAGTTACAGGATATTTGATGCATGTTATAGATTCATGAGAGTGAGGAAGTGTTTGTCTTTCAAAGCAAAATAACATACCTGTGAAGTTTTAGTGATTTATCATTGTACATTTTAAGTAGCCTCTGGCACATTACTGTCCTCTGTTGGGCTGTCAAGTTATTACTCCCTGTAATTTGCCCCTTACTCATGTGCTTAATATACAATAAAAGTGACAAGTGGAGAGCAGATTGAGACAGGGGTCTAATGATGATTGTCAGTGTACTACTGTCTTCCTTACTCCTTCTCCTGTGCTGGGAGACACTGGTGGGTAAATGGCAGCATCCTCATCAAGACAGGCAGCAGTGTCCTTGGGACATGTGGCATTTTTACCTTATATTACATGTGATTTCCAAGTCAGAAACTTCTAGCTTGTATTCCTTAGGAACGTATGCTTTACTTCCCCATAGCTTTGATCTATTCCCGCAACACAAAATTACATGAAGGAGCATTTATTTTGGTAGTAAAATATTAAGTATAATGAAGTTCACAAAGCAATTAGGTTTTACAAAAGGGCCTTTTTCCTAATGAATACAGCAAATAGTAACATATAAAAACTAAAACTGGAACATCTGCAAATTCTGGAGATTATATTAAGGCAACCATTTGGCTTTGATAGATGTGTGAATGTTTTTGTATAGACAAGCGAAATGTTTGTAATGTCTTCATAAGATATATCTATGTTTCCTGGAAAATCTAATTACACTCTTGCATCCACTTCTCTTTAAAAAGCCTTTAACCGTGACATCTATTTGTCTTAGTAAAAGAAATTATTTATTGTTTTAGTGGCAATAGTCTGTTTCCATTCTCTAAGTCAAGTAGGTTGGGTGTGTGTTTGTATGTATGAATGCAAGCATATGTGTGAAAACATAAGGAAATAGAGACAGGTCTGTAATACGGTATCTTCCAAATTCAGCAGTTCTCATCTGTTTTCATGAATGCTGATTTTATTAAATTCTTTTGCACAATTTGCAATTTTCCTATTGTCAGCCAAGTCAGATCTTATTGAAACTTCTTGTGCATTATCTAACGTAACACCGCAAATCATGGGTTTGACTTAAAATCATGGTATATTATTGAAAACATTCAGCGTTCTCTTGACTTACTGTCTCTTTGTATGATCACTCTCTTGATATTTTGTAGATTTTTATGAAATCTCAAGGGCTAGAAGTTTTTAAGTAATTACCTTATTCCAAATTATGGGATTTAATGTAATCCAGAAAAATAAAAACTGTGATCATTAAAATAGCTACTTGACAGCTAGCTTCCATTTGTTATATTGCAAGAACAGCAAAAGCAAAACCTTTTGCAGGATCAGGGTTGCAGGGAAACTGAAAAGTTATGAACAGAAGAAAGGGAAAATGCATATAATATTTTCACTAGTAACAAACTGAACAAGGCACCAACTCCTAAAAATCTCATAGGTTTCTTAAACTATTAAACCTGGTTGTCCCTTGAAATAAAGAAATTTATTAGATGAGGCTATCACAAATCGGCTTAATTCAAATTATGTACAAAATAATGAATTTATTTTTCCTAATCTTCCCCCAAATTCACGCTTACTTTCAGTACAGCAATACCATAAAATACAATTTTGTGAAGTGTACTCATTAAATTCAAAAAGAACTAAGCATTAGTAGTTCCTTAGCTGTCTGATGTTATCTGGTTCTCAGTGAATGCTCTAAACCATTTATGTAATTGTCAATGTTAATATAAGCTTCTCAGGAAGTTACATATTGTGTGCAAGGTTTATTCTATCCAATTGACAATGATTTTGAAGTTCTAAAAGTACAGCTTGTAGATAAATAGAAACATTCTGAAAAGTAAGGACTTTCTCTTCTATTTATTCCTGTAAGTCACTTCCCATATATGTTCCCTGTATGTTATCATACTGCTGAGTCAGGGTTTTTTTGTATTTACTTGCATTTCCACTTTTTAATCCCCACATATGCACCATATTTATGAAAGAAGAGCATGAAGAAGAACCATCAAAAGAAAATCTGGATGTGATAAGAAGTATGTAATCATACCAAAACTATTATCCATAGTAGCAAATATCCATCAGGACAGCTGCTGTTATTTGCTGGTTCCTGGCAACTCCCAGCGCTTGGAGCCTAGGGCAATCCATCTCCAAGCAGGCTGCAGCTCATTCCTGTGGCTTTGCTTTCCTTGATTGTCTTTAACCTTAAGCAAAAAGACACAACTCTCACAGTGTCAGCACACTCTATGTGCACCTAAGTTTGTACTGTCACGTTAGGCTGCGGCCCAGACTCATCTTTTCTAACATTCCACGCTGCCAGCATGTTGTCACACAATTTTCTACAGGCATGGAGTGAGATAAATGGCTTTTTTATGCACAGAAAATTGGGGCAGATTGGCTTGAGTTCAAGCTCTACCTCTTTAGGAGAAGGGCACTGACTCCTTGCTGCATGATGAAGTCCAAGCCTCTGGGCATAGCAAAGAAAACAACACAGGCACAGTCGGAGGGCCCTGAGCACCCCTGGAGAAAACAGAAACCCCACAACCCCACAGAACAAACTGCTGCTTGTCCCTCTCTTCCTGTCTTCTGTGTGGCTCCGGTGCCTGCAAAGATGAATTAGTAGGCAGAGATGACAAGCAGCACTTGCTCATCAAAATACATAGTTCTACAGAGAAGTCAGGTATTTTCAGTATAGTTCATACTTGGTATATGTATACATATAATGTACATGTAAAGTATAGCAGCAGCAGGCAGTGTTTTGTATGGCTACCTCCACGTTTCTTTCCTGCTTAACTCTGGTACTCCTTTTACAGAGCTTTCACAAAAAGAAAAAATCGTAAAATTAAATGGAGAAAATCTTTAAAATTAACCTTAGAACAAGCCTGGCCAGCTGCACTCACTCTTTTTTCTTGTTCTACATTAGTGTGTGATACCTTCTCATCCTGGCATGACAAGGCAAAGGCTTCAAAAGGGAATAGAGGTTTAATTTCAAATTACACTTAGACAAGAAAACAAAAGGGTATGTGCATGAAACACTGAGCTTAAACAAACTGATGGGGAAAGTTAAACGCTTTCCTCTCTCTCCCCTCAGAGAAAAGTACGGCTACTAATGGAGCGGTACGTCAAGGACCTGGTTGAACCTCTCCTCCCTAAGATCAGCCTCATCATTGCCACCACAGACCTACAAGAAGCGATGGCCCAGGTCAGGCACTTGGCTGGAGGCCAAAGGTCAACCAAAGAGCAAAATGTGAACGCAGTGTTCAGGGGTGGGGGCTTTGCCCGCTGAAGGATGGATCGCCCCATGCTACCCAATGCCAATGGCACCGAGGATGCTCAGGGGATGTCAAACCGCTCGGGGACCGACGAGCGAGGGCCGCACGCTCCCCTGTGGCGGAGCCCGCCCGTGGCCGCGGTTCCAGCCCCGGCGCCAGGCGCAACTGGAGGAACGGCCCGGGCCGAGGCGGGGGCGGGGGGAGCGGCCGCTCGGTGCGGCAGCACCCCCAGCACCAGCTTCCCAGGGTGTAACTACACCTGCCCCGCAGCTCCCCCCGGGGTGCGGGAGGCCGGAGCTCAGGCCCACCCTCGCCTCGGGCCGCCGCCTCGCAGGGAAGCGGC